>CM055275.1:91165713-91575428 GCA_029237695.1 Conchocele bisecta | reverse complement strand
TAGCCAATCACTATGCGGGAGGTTGACAAGTTCAGTAATGCAAAATCAGTCAATGTAAATCCCCGCCCCCTCCCCCCCCCCCCCCTCCGGGGGAGGGGCGGGCTTTACCGGGCATACCCCGGGGCTTTTACCTTTCATTATGCCCCGCACTGCGGGACTTTACCGGGGCTTTAACTGTTGCTAAGAAATTGAGCGGGGACATACCCCGGGGCTTTACCGTGGGGCTTTACCGGGGTTTTATCAGACTCTTATCAAGATATGTACATGTATGTTTACCTGAATACTGTTGTGTGGGAGGGGTGACATGGGTGGTTTATTAAACTGTTTAAAATACGATCTACTTTCACTGTGGACTGTTTAATACTGGCAAATTTTGTTTAATATAAACAAAATTGTTTTCAATAATTTCTCTGTTTATATTGCACTGCCGTTATCCGTTATCCCAGCCACTCAACACGTGGAAAATTCTGAGACATTCCCCCCCCCACACACACACACTGAAGGAAAACCCGAGACCCCCCCCCCCCCCACCCCCCCCCCCCCCCACGCCCTGGAAAGTGATTCATTACCCGACCAACCCTGGAAAATCCCGAGACCCCCCCCCCACCTGGAAAGTGATCGATTTACCCAACTGGAAACCCTGATCTACCCAACCAAACCCGGACCCGAGACTGGAAAATCCCGAGACCCCCCCCCCACCTGGAAAGTGATTCTTTACCCAACAAACCCTGGAAAATCCCAGACCCCCCCCCCCCCCCCCCCACCCCCCCCCCCCCCCCCCCCCCCCCCCCCCCCCCCCCCCCCCCCCCTGGAAAATCCCGACGAAAACCCCCCCCCACCTGGAAAGTGATTCTTTACCCAACAAACCCTGGAAAAATCCCGAGACCTCCTCCCCCCCCCCCCTCCCACCCCCCCCCCCCCCCCACTGTAAAAATCCTATTTCTCACACACACACCCTCCCCATGTAAGTAAAAGTATAAAGTGCTGCATTTTATACTATTAATAGGGGGGGGTGTACTTTTTATGAACCCTGTCTCGAAGAGCCGGTGTCATATAGTGTTTGCACCGTCCGTGTGTCCGTGCGTTAATACGGTTAAGAAGTTTGTATCATGCAAGGGTCCACTTTTGCGCTATTTAATACTATTCACACATATCCGACCTTCCTTCTACCGAGTCCGTGGGTGGTGCCAAAGGTTAGCGGCTATTTATTTGGTTACTACTATTAACAGGAACGTACCTATTTCAAAGCAACACACACATATTTACCCTGTACTTAGTCGACCCTTCTTGTCCTAACTGTCATTTGGAGGCGGAGCTATGATGCGTCACACATGCTACTAAGATGCCCAGCACTACACGAAGTTCGGAAACAGACCTACCCGGCGTTTCGTCAAGAAATCCAAAAAGTGCTAGGAGACTCGAACTTTTACAAACTAAACATATCGGTCATTACCCAGCTGATCATCGACTGTAACGGTTTCAAAAACAACTATATCACTAAGTCAACCACCCTAGAAATAGAACGAGTAGCAGGCCAAATGTGCTACCAATTACATCTACAACGAATAAAGCTGCTTGGGTTGTAATAATGGCTTCCCATACTAATAAAAGTTCCCAGATATCTACTATTTATAAGTGACATTTTGCTCTACACACACATCATTTTCGTGCAAGAATATTTCACATTTAAAATCACGAACATTTTTAAATGACTATTTAACATTATAAATATGCATACAAATTTGATTTAACGATTGGAATTTAGTTGTTTGAAGCACTCGAAAATGATGTAAATATAGAGCAAACCCCGTAAATTCCCCCCTGAGCTCTTCAGAAAGGAGGCGAGTATGAGATGCTGGATGGGTGAATTGGATCCAGTCCGACTTCGAGAATACCGACATCAACCATTTACCTACTACGCGGGGTGCACCAACAGTGGTGGAAAATACGTAAAAGAAGAACATACTCTCATCTCTTTGGAGGTACGATAGTCACAGCCTGGAGAGAAGTATTGGCGCTGTGTTTGAACTCTTTGCCTAGGCTTTGGGCGTTTTTTTAAATATAGTATTTGGAAGGTACTGATGGTAATCACCAAGCCATTCCACAGGCCTGGTTCAATCCTAAATATTAATGACTTGTCGCTTGACATGTGAATGCACCGTTTTGAATGGAAACTTTACCCCACCCACTGATTTGCGTGTATAATTTTCCTTGCACTTGCTCGCATCGATTCTAGAAGGCATGTATTATGCATATTTATATAAAACTGTATGTCTAATGACAGTCTGAATCGAATAGTTGTGTGCTTTGTGTATTAAATGACTTTCAAAGCAAGGTTGTGGTCTGATTTTGAATGGCTGACGCATTTTATTAAATATTAAAAAAAAAAAAAATTATGGGCTATTCCAGAAAATATCTGTACCCCCCCCCCCCATAGGGAAGCACTTTTGACCGACAAATACCCCCACCTGGAAAATCCTGATACCCACCCCACACCCCTGGAAAGTGGTTTCTTTACCCGCACCCCCCTGAAAAATCGTGTCTGGAGTGACCCCCTAGTTGCGGACACCGTAACTCTGAAATGTTCCCATGCTGGTTTCAGATTTTTAACGTTTCGACCTTCGCGACTAGAGACCCCCCTCCCCCACAAAATTCCTGAGACCGCCCCCCTCGAAATCCCGCGAAATAATTGGCGGAGCTGGGGTCATGACCCCGACGGTATGACGATTATGAATTATTTATTTTTAGAAAAGCACATGTCAATTTGTATTTACACGTGTGAACCTTGACCAACATTGACTGACGCGCTATTAGTGCGCAAAAAATAAGTAGTTCAGCACAAAGATCATTCACATTCAGCGTCACCGAATTAATCGCCTGCAATTCAATCTCTATCTTTGAAAACATTACTTCCGGCATTTTGAAGACACTGCCATTTTGAATCACATGGATACTGTGTGATGTCATTTTCCGGTTTTTCCGGTTTGAAAATAGAATTACGGAAATGAATGTATTCTTACGGAAATTAATTTGCGATAAAATCTTTATTTTAATATGTAAGTCACCGATGAAAACGTGTATATCTAAGTTTATGAAATCTGCAACTAGGCATGTCTGGTTTAATACTATTACACACGTATTTAGACAAATGGTAAGGGAGCATATAGCGTTACCGGTGTCTGTCCGTCCGTACGTCTACCAGATATTGAGCAAATCCGACCGAGTTACTGGGCATGGAACAATAGACACGCCTTTGTTCACTGTTGACCGCCTTGACCGTTCCATGTTGACCGCCTTGATCGTTCCATTGCACTTCAAGATTTTGAGGAAATTCAACGAGTTACTTCTTTGCGCATCAAACAAGAGAGACTAGTGTCTTTTGTTCACTACTGACCACTTGACCGCTACTGGTCATTCACTCAGAAATATGACCGAGTTACTCCTGGGTGCTGTAACCTCTGTTTCCTCGCACGGAATTTTGTCATATTTGGCTTATGTCTTATCATAATCATGCTTCATTCTGTAGGAGATGCTCCACCCCCGCCCAAGGTCAAGGTCGTTCACTGATATTAAGATATTAAGTAAATACAACCACTTTTAGAGGCAATGCTGCCATGGGGGCACTCGTGTGCCGACAGGCCACATTTCTTTGCTTTCCCAGTGCCTGTCATGTAAAATATGTTGACAAAATAAACCTCTATGTGATAATCACAAAAATAACATACTGATAATATAGTCGTATATGTAGCCACATGTATATAACAATGTTGTCTTATTGTAGAAAATCCCTATTCAACATTGACGTATGAAACATGCGAGAAGGGTGATCGACCAATCGCATTCACGGCCAGATCGAAGCGTTTGTGGTTTCAGTCGGACAATGAGAACACAGCCAAGGGATTTTCTATAACCTTTGTGACATACAATGGTAAGGCAGGAGTATGTTACTGGTTTCACTAAACGTCAAACATGTACTTCAAAATAGTGAATATTAGACCGACCCTCAATGAGCCAAGTAAAACGGGCAGTAAAGACATTACAACCATATAAAATGACGACTTTATATCAGTGGTTGCAGATGTCAATATGTCAAAGAACTCCATCCACAACAAGCAGACCAGTTCAACTGGTGGAGGTTACTATTTGTCGCATTAACAAAAATCACTAATGGCAACGTATTTCTAATGTGTCGACAAATAAGTGAAATGTTTATTATTGATTGCCTGTGGAAATATATTTTAAATGTGTATGATTGCATTGGCAATTTTCTTTGTTGTACGGTTTGTGAAACCGGTAGCAGATTTCTATGTTGATTAATTATAAGTAAAATATTATCGTTTTACGGCAGTTTGTTTCTTCCCATAGTTATGTTGCATTCACTTAATCACACTATGTCAGCATGGTTCGTTTTTTGTATTCCTTACTAGGCTTCACATTTTTATCACGCTATAATGAATTAAAACACATATCTGTACAACATTGTACACATGAGTTTACACTGAACTGCAATATTGGAAATATGCAAAGTTCACTAGAAGTGAACCGCATAGTGCACAATTGTTAACTAGGGGTTTAACAATAGTGAACATCAACATGAACTCCATGTGTAGTGCAATGTCTATCCGGTGCCCAAGCCTAGTACACTAGTCCTGAGTGAACTTTGTGTCATGTTTAGCTTAAGAGTACCCGTGATCTCCTAGTATAAAATGTTATATATGTTTTATTCTAAAAGAAATTGTCGACCTGAATAGAAACTAGAATTCATGTTGCTTTTACAGCGGAATACCAGCGGCTAATAGAAGACATTGTGGAAGATTGGCGGTTATATAGTTCATTTCAACATCAGTCAGTCTTGAAGGTAGGCAATGTAACTTTATTACATTCATGTCTCAAATTGCCAAAAAAGTCAGTATTTGAATAAGGCAATACAAAGTTTTTCTATGTTAAGGGTCCGCGGGCTGGTAGGTTTTGAGGGTCTTTTTGTGAAAAAAACAATCACAATATTATTAATTATTTTCACCAAAATGTTGCAAAAAATCAATATTTTATTAAGCCTTTACACCTGCTTCAGGTAACATTCCACCGGAGTATGCTTTCATTAGAGCATTAAAAAGACTTTCCAAGTTCAATTTACATTCGTTTGTATTTGCACATCTTGTGTTTTTTTGCCTGATTGGTTGATATGTTTTGGCAGTCAGGGTGGACGCTTAACATAGAAAAAACTTGGTATGGCCTAACTTAAAAAACAACAAATTGTCTTTTCAGTAGCCCAGTGAAATGTATCACATTGTATTTAACTTGGGAACGGTTTTAAAAAGTGTGGGCCATTGTGGCCCCTCAGTGATTCACTTGGTTGGCCATTTATGAAAAGTATGGGCCAATGGCCCACCCCTAGAATGAACACTGAAGTCATTCAGTTACAGGCCACATAAAGTTTATGAATAGATTCTCATCTCCACCCACCCTCAAAATAGATTGCCCAAATTGTTTTTTATTTGTATATGTGATACATGTTTTAATACCTGTACTTTGCAGAGAAAAGTTTCGGGCATATTGGTGTAGCATTCGTTCGTTCGTCCTTCAGTCCGTCATAATTTTTGTGGCTATGTCTCCTCGCTCATTAATTGAAATTTCATTTTGATTTCTTGTATGTACATTCATCACAGACCATTTACTGTTTCCCTGACACCAACCAACGTCCCGACATGGGCGGTAATTAGTTTAAAAATGTTGTCAAATATGCTTGTGATGTTATCTCCTCGCTCATTAATTAACATATCCCTTCAATTTCCATGAATCCGGCCTTGACTAGCCAGTGTCATATAATGTTTCGACAGTCCGCACCAACATCCGGGAGTTATGAGCTAAGGGGAGGAGCCTAACACAAAAGAATCCTTTGGTTTATTCTGTTAGCTCATAAATCTATTGAGCTAACCCTTTGATCTTTTATATAGCAATTACCTCATAAGTCCCATATGTTAGAAAGTCTGTCCGTCCGTGCGTCCGTCCGGTTAAGATCAGGGGTCATCTGTCATCCGCTAGGCCACATTTCTTGTTTGTGCCTAGATTCATCATCACCCAAGGGTTTGCACAAACCACAAACAAATCTGACGAGGGGGCCTTCACAAGAGGAGATAATTTTGACATACGGCTACATTATTACAACTTTTATCTTTTACTCTACTATTCAGTCCTTGATGTGGGTATATGCGATGTCCCATAAACAATTATTGTTTATTTATTTTTATGCCACCGATTTTAGAAAAAGAGGTGGCATATTGTTTTAGGACTGTCCGTCCGTCAGTCCGTCCGGGCAAACATACAGGGTTTAGGAGCTATAAGGGTTAGGGTTAGTATAAACCTTTGATCTCTTTGATGTTTTCGGTTAGCTCGTAATTTAGGAGCTAACTCTTTAATCTTTAGGAGCTAATCCTTTGATCTTTTATATAGCGGTGCATCATAAATACCGTATGTTTGAAAGTCCGTCCGTCCGTCAGTCAGTCCGTCACACCTTTGGTTAACCAGTGCGTAACAGTTTCTCTAACTTGTCATATCATCTACATTTCTTGCTCAGTTGCTTCAATATTGGTATAAATGCTACACATGCCTCGCCATAATTTATTTAATGATTTTGTAACAGTTTCTCAAACTTGCCATATCATCTACACAAGTTACTTAATTGCTTCAACATTGCAACTCGTCATTCATTGGTATGTATGCTACACCTGCGATGCCATAATTTATATGAGCTTGACCATTTGACCTTGACAATTTTGGTTAACCCGCTTGTCGCAGTTTCTTCAATATGCCGCCGGTGGCATCCGCGTTCGACAGACGCAGTTCTTGTTTTATATTAAATTTCCAACCCGCCCCATATTTACCAAGATTCGGATGAGAATCTTTTCATTAATTGTGTGTGTCCATATTGTTTTGCACAATTATACTAACACAAACTAACCTCTTTGTTATTAATCTTGCTTGATTTTTTGAATACCTAGAATGGAAGCTCCAATTTAGTAGTCTCTCTGTTCTATTTATGTCGGGGGTTAGCCACCTGCTACAATCTACAGGACACATTTACTCTATAATAATTTATTGCTATGTAGCCGTATACCTAATTAGCTTAGGGCACCACTAATCTTCTATCTGGAGTGAATATTTAAATTGTAATCATACTCCGGCTTTTATCCGGAAATCCAATATAAAACCCTGATATAGCAGGGGAGCCAAAGGGCCATTTGGGGGTGATTGGTGGCCGGCGTGCTATTTTTGGTTTGACACTGTATATATCTTCTATAGCACATACATAACAAATTCAGCAGGTATATCTTCAACGTTTTGCTCAATAGCGTGAATATTGAATGCAAGATGGCCGCCAATGTTTTTTTTTTATAAAATTGGTTTACAGTTTCATTAGGATGATACCATTTTCAGATGGGCTAGCATGAACATGAGAACTTTCCCTGAACGCCTATTGTTGTCTCCTGGCTGTTAAAAAAATAAAAATACAAAAATTCAAGATGGCCGCCATATATATATATATATATATGTGTCAAAACAAAATTACGAACCAACAGTAGTACATTCTAGGAAGTCTAGTACACCATAGTTGAGTCATATATCGTGTGTGTCCATCTAATGTTTCAATGGTGTCTCGTATTGGAAATAACAAGGTATTACCCTCTCAACGTCTTCGCAAACCTAGAATCCAAGATGGCTGTCAGATCCTCCAGAATAAGCTTTGTTACTCCAAACTATAAACAATCGTGTTCAAAAACGTTTTTTGAACACTTGTGCCTGCTTCATTACTACTTAATAATATATTGTATATTACAATTGACTACACATACGTCAATGTATATATTTCTGCATATTCAAAATGGCCGCCAGAATCTAAACACATGTTGTTTTCACTACTGCCAATGTTAAAGTTGGACAAATTCGATCAGCATATTATTGTTGGTTTATCAACATGTATTACTTGAAAATACTAGCTGATGACAAAATAATTGATATAAATCAGACCCTATTATTTTAGATGTACTAAGCACTGCACAACTGTCCTATCGTCACGGTTGAATGGAATGGTCAATTTGGATGTACATGCCGCTGATGGTGTCCATCGCAAGATGATAGGAATAGAAAACAGCTATTGAAAATGATTAAAAGTATATATGTTTGCATCGCAAATAGAGTAATAAACACTATAATGGGGGCAATGAACATGACTGCCATAGAAGTAACAATACAATGATATAAAACTATGGCACGGGTATAGCGGTGGTTATAGAGCCTTCAACATGGCAACACTATGCACTCCATCACCAGCTATGTATAGTCCCCAGCGAAAACAATAACTACAAAATAGGGAAACAACACAAAATACAACAAAGGCTCCTCTTTTGCGGAACAAAAACCTATATGTATGCGGTTTTAGGACAGTATGATTCCTAGTCAGAGCCAGAATAAATATATATTAGTTGGTGCAGTAACACATGTTCACATGTTTTGTCTAATTCAACATATTATTACAACTCTCTTCCAATAATTGGTACCATTTTGAATTCCATGATGTAGTTGTATTTAAATATACAAACAGTTTACATGAATGCCACAATCTATGATAAGTACATGACTACCCTATATAGTATTTCACACACGCAAATTTTGAATTGTTGTAATAATGCTATAATAGAATGTCAGCCATCTTGAAAACATATACTGTCTACGTTTCTGCAATATGAACCTATGTAAAACTGTTATGTGTGTGTCAAATCATTTTAAGAATGACATCCACAAACGAATGGTTATACCAAGTAAAACGGTTTCCACTTGAAGAAAATTGGAAAAAATAAGTAATTTTATGAGTAAATATAGTGGCCATTTTGAAATATCACATATTTGGTTATATATATATATGTTCTATAATGTATGACACGATTAGTAAAGTCACAGATGGAACCATATCACGCATTAAGGTCTTGATATACCACAGTTGGAAGACAATCTTGGATTCCATTTTCATGTAATTGAGCAAAAATTTGAGAGGGTTATACCTGCCTATTTTGTTTATATGGTTTCACCGAAGATATCCACATGGTCAAACCAAAATTAGCACGCCGGCCACAAAAAAACCTTTTGGCTCCCCTACTAATTCTACCAGCGGTATATATATGTTGTTTCATTAACAATTATAGTTCTATTTCCTTTACTTTTCTAGACTGAAGAATGTCAACACAGTCGGATTTATTTCATTCTTCTGTTGCTTCTACTAATTCAGTTCCTCCAACTCTAAATTTATTTCATTCTTCTTCTGTTCTGTCTGTTCCAAATCCTGGCTCTCATGATTTATTTGATTCTTCTTGTGATTGTGCTTCTATGTCTTCTGCTCCCACATTGTCACTATTCTCCACCCCAATTTTCTGATTCTGTTTCTATGAACTCTCGTCCATCATCTGTCCATACATCTTCTTCGCCTTGTTCTCATACTACCGGTAGTCCCATTCCAAGTTTTTTATTTAACAATACGCTCAAAGGGTCCGATTCCCCTGTCCGTGCTAATTCCCCTGTTTGTGCCAATTCCCCTGTCTGTGCCCCCATACCATCGGCTTCATCTAGTTTATCACATACCAACTCCTGCATTTCCTCTTCTGGTTATTGTTTTGACCTCTATCTTCATTCATCTTCTTCAATTTCAAATCTTACATCATCCCTTTTATGTTTGTCTTCTGGCATTGTGTCCATAATCTATCCTCTGAGAAGGTGTCATTCGTTACCATCTTTTTCTTCTCTTTCTCCTGAACCGAATTCTGAAGCTCCTCCTTTTCTCTGTCCTGTTTGCAAGTGTGATCTTGCAATTGACCACCCTTACCAGTGTATTCCATCCGATTATTATGAGTTTTAACCTACGGTATGCATATTATTTCTACTTATTTTATTAAATTAATTTACGTTGACCATACTCTGTGTTATACTTAGTTGTTTTAAAATTATTTCCTGTTGTGCTTGTAGTATTTGGTAAGCAAAATGTGACAAATGTGGAAAGAGAAATAATTATGTTGTGTTGCGGTTTACTAACAACTTTTTACTAACATTCTCAGTGATGTGATTCTTCATCGTTTGTTCTGATTTCAGACTGAAAATAAGAGAATATAAATGTATAAGTTTCAAATATCTGTGCTTATTTGTAAAAAATGATGCATTTTCTATACATTATGTGCCATCGAGTCAGATTTCAGAGCAAACTATTATGTGGCAATCATGTCCATGCATACTACTTTATACTATAACATCAGTTTGGTTATTTCTTACACTTGCAGCTTCAATGGATTGTTTAAACTTTAGTTTATGAGTTGTGTCCTGACCATTAAAATTAAAAGCATAGACATACATATCATAGTTTAAATATTATGCCATCACAATGATAGTTGTCTGGTGGGGGGGGGGGGCATATAGTGTTTACCAGGGTCCGTCAACTGGGGTAAACATCAATTGGGGTAAAAAAATTATTTACAAGCCATTTTCTACAGCTAGTCATTGTGGGTGTAAACTGTTATCATATTTTGTTTACTGAATCAAATGGGAAAACATGTAGCTACGTGGTCTAATTCTATAAGTTGGTCGCAATGAAAATGCATTTTGTCAAAACATGACTCATTTCGTTGTTACATAAATTCATTGTTTTGAAAATTGAAACGTAGTTATTTTGCGACTGTTCCTGTTTCTACAAATATTACCGTAGCCAAATCTGGAAAGAACTGAAATGACACTACTTTGGGGAATATTTATTTATGGATTTGTTAAAAGACTACCTTTTCAAATATTTCATAATATTAAGGTAGTCGCCCTGTAGTGCTGACCTAGTCTGCGGATCTTAAAAAGTTGAAAAAGATGTGACAAATATTACAAATTTATTGAAATTTATAATCAGGGATTTACCGGACGAGCCATCATGCATCATAAACTAGAAAACTGTGTGCTGGGACTCATTTCTATAGTAATAGATATATTATCTGATACAACATAAAACTTAAGTTTATGACAACTTGATGAACATGGCACACGAACATCGCAGAATAAATCATATGTTCAATTTTTAGGTTTCATATGGTTTGTAATAATTATATCCAACACACATGTTTTGGGTATATTGGTTTACCTTCCGACCATCAGACTCAGTCTGTCAATAATAACATTCATGTCATGCCATGTCCTTGTGCGTTTACATATAAACCAAGTACCGTATGTGGACAAACACAATGTTTGATCCAACAAAATGTGCCCTCTCAAGAGGTGATGGTTCACTATGGAAGGTAGCTTATTACGACTTGGCTTTTTCCCTAGCATTAATCTGTTCCTACAAGTATATACAAGTATGCGACACGTCATGAGACAATGAGCCCAAATGAGGTATTGACCACTGACCAGTGTAGCTCCTGATCAAATAGCACACCCGCGGGGCATTAATCTGTCTTGCAGTGTTTACGTTATTAGAAGCATTATGAGTGTTCCATGTAATGGGAATACACCCTATACATGGGCCACCATACACTTGGCCCACCCTACACTTGACCCAAAATACACTTGGCCCACCCTATACCAGGGGCTGCAAAATCCATTGCCCGGGCGCCCGGGACAACCCGT
This sequence comes from Conchocele bisecta, assembly GCA_029237695.1. Classification (NCBI taxonomy): domain Eukaryota; kingdom Metazoa; phylum Mollusca; class Bivalvia; order Lucinida; family Thyasiridae; genus Conchocele; species Conchocele bisecta. Next base: position 91,563,785 of record CM055275.1, on the reverse strand, counting down.
TTCTGGTGTTGGGCAACCAACTTTTCAAAGCTGGTTGCAACCCCATCATGCACTTTTCTTACTTAACCCTTTCAATACTACAGACCATGGGTATACCTGTACTCCCAAACAGTGTAGATCCAGATGATCTTGCTCGCATTGAGCTGCCTCATCAGGACCTGCACCGTTGGTGATAATTTTGATTGTGAGAATTTTTCTGATTTGTTTCTTGATTTCTTCAAACATGTCAAATAAAAGGACCCCTATTCTGAAGAATAGAGTAGACATGTCGAAAAATTAATGTAGAATGGTTACTTTGGGTGAAAAGGTTAACATAATGTTTGTCCATAATTGCTAATCATATCATCATGATATGTTCTACTTTTAGGGTCTACCACACAAAATGGCGACACACTTACTGTATACCGTATTAGACCATACGAGGACGAAAAAGAAGATGGTCGTTTATCATCCGGACGTACCATTGGCAGACTTTTTAGACAAGTGTGAGTTTGTTAATTTATCCTAAACAGCTTTTGGGAAGCAAGGGGAAAGAAGAGAGCATATTGCTGTCTTTGCCAAAAGTGCCAGACCTTTGTACAAGACGGGTAGATTTTCCGTAGATCAAATTGTATTTTTAGAGTGTTGGACCTAGTTATTGTCCATCAAAAAATACCTTCTAGGATCTATGATCTATGTTCCATTGTGTTGGTCATATCCCTCTGCACACATGTATCTCAAGGTCCAAGTTCAAGCAATCAGTCTCAAAAGCCCTAGTGGTGTAAGCATCAACTGCAGAGCTGCCTCTGATTTCCAGACTTGTCGCAGCAGCCCCTGGTTTACATCATGATGGTGGCTGTCCTTTGTATTTGACCATTATTGTTGAATAGCTGAGTGTGATTTGTTGGCACCATGTTAGGATATTGTAAATTTATAGCTGAAATTGTGATCTTCCCAATACAGATGAACAATGTGCTGGTTCTACAAATTCTCCCTATCTGTATGGCAATATCATTATGGCCCCAAAAATGAAATGTTGGGGCCATTATGTTTTGCACCTGTCCGTCTGTCTTGCCGTCTGTCTGTCCGTCACACTATGTATACCTCATGTGTTTAAGTCCGTTTCTCAGCCACTGGAACAGATACAGCCACCAAACTTGGACCAATGTGATCAGCTAATGGTGTACACAGAAGCCAACATAAAGCTTTGACCTTCATTTGACCTTGACCTACTTTTTCCATGTTATCAACTTAGTCGTTTTTTTGTGAAATCATGTTTTTTCGGGAAATGGCCTCGTGGTGCCATCGCTGTGTCTTGCAGACACAATTTTCTAGTTTTCATGCATCAAACCCAATTGAATTTACCTAGCTCAGAATTGAAATAATCATCAAATTACATGTATATACATTTATGTTCCTTTTCAGGCAAACAGAAATTAGACGTGCCATATGGTGCAGGTTCCAGACTGATTTCTGCGGATGATGGTGCAGATATTGATGATGAGTGTTTGGCGGTGATGCCATCACGAAGTATCTTGGTACTACTGCCCGGTAGGTACATTTCACAGTACAGTACGACCTCGATATAACACGCTTCGTTATAACACAAATTCGCTTATAACACGGTCGTGTCTTGGCTCCCGATTTTTTTGTGTATTTGTATATCCAAATCGTGTTAAGATCGTGTTACATGTACGTTTGTTTCGTGTTACGTTTTCTATAAAATTCGTGGTAACTTGGTACTTGAGGGTTGAATGATGCAGCTGTGATCTGTTGGAAATTACATCTGTGTCTTGAATATTGCTGTCTCGCCCCGACTCTCGTCAAGGATGGTTGAAGTCAGTGGGATATCTGTCGGTCAAGGATGGCTGCAAGCCAATGGACGGCTGCCAAATAGTTGAGCACTGCTGTTCTCCTACAGCTCTTGTTTTTCGATAATATTGGGCCTACACCCCCAAACTTGGTCATATTTACCAGCTGGTGGTCTATATCAATGGTTATATACATTTGACCGTAAACATGACCTTGACCCAGTTGAAGGATTGACTATGGACCACACATCTGCATGTTTAGCACTGTTTATATATTCAGTGAGCAGCATTCTCATACCAACAGTATTACACAACCTTCCAACATATGCTCTGTCCAATGCCTCAGCGGGCATGATATGTCATTGTAGGCAATGGCGGCAGTCGGGGTGTATATGTGCCTTGCTCACCTGCTCTATAGTTGTATAATGCACCTTTCAGGAGAAGACAAATCAGGAGAAACCACATGTTCCGACAGTCACTCGGTTCCAGTTGAAATACTACCAGACTCCCCTGTACGTCGAATTAGTTCAACCAATGTATGCAGTACCAAACAACTGACTTTGAATCGCGAGGGTCATAGTCTCCAGCTGGGACCAGAATTATCGGTGAGTTTATCTGTCCGTCGTGGGTGACTCATTCTTGTTCACTAATACAGGGCTGTGTAAATAGGCTGCCCGACTTACCCGGCCTGGGCATTTTGGACGCCGGGCAAGTGATTTTTTTTTACTTTTCAATGCAAAACCATCTTTCCTTGTCTGCCAAGTGCCAGTTTGTCTTTGTATCTCATCTTTTATTAATATTTGTCTGAAATAAAGTCAAAACTACTTCAATCTCATATAAACTTGCCTTTGTAGTGATAAGGAAAAAATTTCAAAGGCAAAAGTTAGACCCTATCATTTTACAGTTTACTTGCCCGGGGACAAGTGAGGAATTTCAAAATTTCCACAGCCCTGACTAATATACGGCACAGAGTGTTCATATTTTGTGTGTGTGTGTTCACACTGAGCCCTAACACAAAAACAGAGGTGATAAATGTGTATTGTAAATACCTCGGGTATATGCAATGTCCCGTCAACCCCTAGTTATCTCCTCGCCGATAGGCTGAAGGCGATATAGCGGTTGTCTCCGTACGTTATGTTATTTACCTAACAGCTAAACGCTTTTTGATTTCACATTAAATTACAACCCACTTGACGGATTTCAATAATATTTGGTGTTTGTATTGCTGCTTTCGACATTGCAGTACTAAACACTTATACCCCCGTTTCCTAAGCCCAAGGTCAAGGCGATTTGTGTTTAGCTCTTTTCTCAATAACTTTGGAACCGCTTGACGGATTTCAATAATGTTTATTGCTCATGAGATTACAGCACTTCACAAGTTCACACGTATACCCCCGTTTCCTAAGCCCTGTCAAGGCCGCGTGATCGGACTAGGAGTTTATTATACCCCCGGCATACAAAGTCGAGGGGTATATAGTTTTCGTAATTCCGTCCGTTTGTCCGTCCGTCCGGCATTTGCGTTAAAGTTTTTAATTTCTCTATATCTACAATAATATAACTCCAAACGGCTTGAAACTTTCACATGCTTCTTTATCTAGGTCTATATTTTTATTCTATAGCCCACCATGCCGCCCGCATGTCCAAGGTCAAGGTCAAATGACTTTGACTCGACGAGTTGTGGGGGTATACTGGAATCAGATGGTCAGTGCGTGCGTGCGTGCGTGCGTGCGTGCGTGCGTGCGTGCGTGCGTGCGTGCGTGCGTGCGTGCGTGCGTGCGTGCGTGCGTGCGTGCGTGCGTGCGTGCGTGCGTGCGTGCGTGCGTGCGTGCGTGCGTGCGTGCGTGCGTTGCGTGCGTGCGTGCGTGCGTGCGTGCGTGCGTGCGTGCGTCCTCCTGTCACAAAAACTTAAAGTGTCGTAAATTTGTTATAGCTTCTGTTTCCTCCAACCGAATGTCGTGATATTTCACACATGCATTTCTACGGCAATCATCCCACCTTCTGTGCTGAATCTACGACCCCCGCTGACCCCACGGTCAAGGTTTTAGAATATCGCCGTAAAAAAACAAACAAAAAACATCGGTGTCAAAGCCCACAAGGGGGTATACCATCAGTTTTACTGACAAATCTAGTTTTTTTAAGATTTGCTATCGCGGGTTGCATCCATCAGTTTTATCGCACCCGCTTGCGGTCAGCGGCATGTAGTCCAAGCAAATACCTTGGCGGGCGCAATATGCTGGCCGCGGCCTTCTAGTTTTAGATTTGCGTTATAGTGTCAAGGCGGTGGCCGGGGGTATACATGAGCCACTGCTCACTTTCTCTAGTATTCAACTTAGATGCCACGCGAGGGGATCCGCGTTGTGTATGATGCCATTTCTTGTTATAAATTGTGATTATCCATCCCATGCTAGCATAGTCTAGTTTGATTATAGTCCTGGACCTGCCTACAACGGTCAACCTCTTGTGCAACTCTTCGCGCCCAGGGTTTGAGACTTGATTTGAGTCACTGGACCATGTCTGTTTAATAATCGTACAGGTGCTTTTTCGAAACCGGCTGCGAGAATCAAGACTATGGATGGGTAAGTGTGGATGCAGGACGCTTTTGAAAAAAGTTATAAGGTTTATATTATTGATTAGCTTGGGAAATGAAATTACCGTGCGTGACTTCACAACATACCATTAAATGTCTAGTTTATTTTTATCGTCGTCGTCCGTCCACACTTCTTAAAAAATCTTCTTCTCACATACCGCTTGACCGATATGGTTCAAACTTCATAGGGATGGTCTATGGGTTACTACCTTTGAGATTTATAGAAATGGAGGTCGTCGCTAATCCAAGATGGCCGCCATGTAAAAATAGATCAAATTCTTTAAAAAAATTCTCACGAACCGCCGGGCCGACTTTGACGAAGCTCGATATGAATGATCGACAGCTAACGCCGTTTCAGATTTATGGAATTTTTGCGCCCGGGTCAAAATTGGGCGGGATGGGTTGGGTCAAGTGAAGGTCAAATTTCACTTTGACCGAATGTGGTTGTGTCGTATATCACTTTGAAGGTATCGACTAGGCGATCACTCTGAAGCATTTTTTGTCGAAATCGGACGATTATATCATCCAAGATGGCCGCCGTCTAAAAATAGATGAAATTCTTAAAAAATATTTTTCTCACAAACCGCCAGGCTGATTTCGACGAAACTTGGTATGAATGATTGGTAGTTAGTGCCATTTCAGATTTGTTCATATGGTGTCCCCTGGGTCGAAATTTGGCGGGGCCCGTGGTGTCAAGGTCAAAATTTCACATTTGTCCGAATGTGGTCGTGTCATATATTGACGCGGCGATCACTCGGGAACGTTTTTGGTCAAAATCGGATGATTGTTTTTTCCAAGATGGTCGCCGAAAGGTCAAATGTCGCATTTGACCGAATATGGTCATGTTGTGTATCATCATATTAATGGTACAGACTAGCATTGATGTTATATTTTAGGAACGGCATCGTGTTCTAAATACATTAAAACACAAATATATACACCAAAACGTTGAATTTTCCGTGTTTCAATCAACAATTTTTAGCATTTCGTTGTGCTAGTCAGCCATGGGGCGGCCATCTTGGATTTGTACCCCTAGTAGATTCTGGCAGCCGGTTTCGAAAAAAGCACCTGTGCAATTATTTAATGGAAATGGCCCAGTAACTCGAATACAGTCTCGACCCCCGGGCCGGAAGAGGTGAATACGGGGTTGCAGGCAGGTCCTGGACTACTATGCATTTATTTCAGATGGAGACCACTGAAAAATCAACATCACCCGTTGAAATAAATACAAGCGAAATCAGTGAAAAAAGTAAAATTTATCACCAAAGTGCAAGCGAAGATAAATTATATGACTATCATCATGCCATAAATGAATGTTCCGAAGAGCTGTGCTTAGAAAATCCTGCACTTCTCAGTGACAGAAGAAAACTTATGGATATGGCCACCGCTCTCGTGCATAAGAAAGGGTATATTTACAAAAAAAAAAAATCAAGATCAAAAGTATTCGGAAGCAATACAGTGTCTATGTCTGAATCATCTAATGAATCTGATAATGTGAGAAGAATTAGAATATCAGGGGACCTGAGACGCAAGAGAATTGATGAAATGAATGTTGATTTAGGTGAAGTAGGCATTCAAATTGATATGTGTAGTAAACAAAGAGAAAAACTGAAAAATGTTAATGAGCTCTCCAAAGCCATGGTAGTTACCGAGCAACTCTGCGACCTTCGACGAAAAAAGAGAAAAATGGAAAATGAGTTAGCAGCACTACAAGCAAAAGAAAAGGCAGTTAAAAAGACACTCACTTCTAAGCGTAAACAAACAGAAAGGGAATTGGAAAGCAGTGAAAAGAAACTGAAACCAACGAAGGAGAAAAGGACAATTGTGCAAATGTTTAACAGACAGAATGAAAACAAATCCGCAAAATCGACTAATGAAACGGTTAGGTCTTCTGGCGAAGTATCTATGGTACATGAAAAGTTGAGTGAATGTACAATGCCCATTTCCGAAGACCCCACACTACCTGATGAGAAGGAGAAGCGACCTGATGAAGAAAGTATGTGTACTCTGTCAGCTAAACAGTCGAGTGATATGAATGCTCAGCGTCTACTAGCCAACACCCACACTACTGATGAGAAGGAGAGCGACCTGATGAAGAAAGTATGTGTACGCCGTCAGCTAACAGTCGAGTGATAATGAATGCTCAGCGTCTACTAGCCAACACCCCACACTACCTGATGAGAAGGAGAAGCGACCTGATGAAGAAAGTATGTGTACTCTGTCAGCTAAACAGTCGAGTGATAATGAATGCTCAGCGTCTACTAGCCAACACCCCACTACCCTGATGAGAAGGAGAAGCGACCTGATGAAGAAAGTATGTGTACGCCGTCAGCTAAACAGTCGAGTGATAATGAATGCTCAGCGTCTACTAGCCAACACCCCACACTACCTGATGAGAAGGAGAAGCGACCTGATGCAGAAAGTATGTGTACGTTGTCAGCTAAACAGTCGAGTGATGACAAATCCACAATGTCAACTAGTGAAGACATCACGATACCTGGTGATCAAGAGAAGCCAACTGACCAAGCAAGTATGGTTAAAGGGTCTGCTGGTGAAAATAAATCAACTGATAAAGAAGCAGTGTCCAATTGTGATTTTTAGAACGGCCAGAACCTGCTGTTGATTCTGGGTTCATGAACGGTCCTACTTTGAGAAAACTGGATGATGATTATTTTGAGTTTGTATTACTTTGTCGGAAAGATTTAGGAAATCTATCAAAATGTATATACAAGGACTTCTATGTTTCACAATTGACATGTTCATTAAATGATTTTGTAATTTTTAGACAACGATATTGTCAGGAAAAACATATAAACTGTACAGGATGTATTGAATTGATCAATGTGGCAAAAGAACTTTTGAATGAACACATACGAGAAATATCTACAGTACATAAAAGATATTTTAGTTCCCAGTACAATTCTAAAAAGACAATACAGCGTCTAATGCAGTTGCCTGTAATAATATTTAGACTAGAACTGGAAGGTCCTGGTAGCCATAGACTGTTTATGGCTGAGAAGAGGGGTGATCTAGACTACCAGAGATTTGTAGAGTGGTGTGGGAAATTGTGTAAAGTTCGGAAAAAGACAACAACTTCTTTATCAAAAGAAGAATTTAAATCCATTTGCCAACTTGCTAGCAATGAATCAGATCGCCGGCTATTAAAGTATGTGGTTGGAAGGTCATGTCAGCTTGGCAAAAGGACAGCAATGGAACGATATGGCTTTGAATACACTGCAGAAAAAAGAGAAAGTATCGCCAGAGAAATTAAAAAGTTTGAAGACATTAGACAAGCAGTGTGTGATCTCGCCCATCTGCAAGACAAATCGGTTCTCCAGGATTTTGGGATAGTAATAGAATCTGATGATAGCGACGATAATTGTGAAACCGAGTCTGATTCAGAAGTAAGTGAGATAGCTGATGGTGAAGTAGGTGAGACAGCTGATGGTGAAATAAGTGTGACCATGTTAGATAAATCAGATACTGTAGATGAATGTGTAGATCTGGATTCAGACGATTATATATCGTCTGATACAAGTGACGATGATTCGGAGGAATGGCTCCAAGTAAGTGACTTGTCCTCAAAGCAAATACCCAATCTAGTACAGAAAGAACGACAAAAGATACAAAGACGTAAGACTCGTCTACTGGCAAAGACAGTTGCAACAAATCGTATAAATAGAAGAAAAGTTTCAAAATCTGTTGGAAAAATACTTAGGAAACACCCTACTATAGGGAAAGACATTGAAGACTTTGTCTCTGAGAAAAGGGTTGGAGCAGACAAGTGGAGAAGAACAGGTGTTTTGACTATGGATGGTGACAGAAATAAAGGGAAAAAAGTTTCTTATAGAACTATCAAAGAGCATCTAGAGTTGCAGTATGGTGAAAAAATAGGTTACGGATCAGTGGTTCAGTTATGCGTCATTCGTAATAGACGCCATTTGTCTGCAAAGCGCTATAAAGGAGTTGCTAAGATTACGTGTAGGAGAGCTAGAAAGGGATTCAGCATAAAACTTAATGCTGATAGTCACTGGAGTAGCTCTTTGTATGGAGGACTGAACAAAATACAACTAACTGATGGTAGGGATAAAGTGCTATTGAATCGTGACGACCAAGCTGGTTTTCGTTTGGACACAACCAGTACACACAAACAAGGGAAGTCATTCATGCTTACATCGGAGCCAACATTGACCACAAGAACAGACTTCGTCAATAATTACAAATCAATTTTACAAACCTCATCTTACCTATTCATGGAATCAGACACTACAGTTAACAAATGCATAGGAATTGTGAAACCACATTTCACGTACCCTAAAAATCCAGCACAACATCAGTCTGACCTAACAATGTTAGAAAATGATCCTGAAATGGACAATTTCTTGAAAAATAAACAAATTGATTATTGTATTAGGGTAGATGGGTGGCGCCTCGGATGAAGGGCCTAGTCATGTCGAAGTTCAGTTTTTATGGACAGAGAGACACCTGAAATACAACAAAATGTGCACTGTAGTAACAACAAGAGAAAGTGGTGGTTCTTTTTTAAATAAGGTAGAACTAATGAATGGATGTATTGCTAAAGCTCATGCAAATTTATTTATTCCTTCCACCTTAAATGGTTCAAACAGAACAGACAATGGATTAGATGAACTCAAGATAGCAGAAAATATGGAAGCAGCAACATCTGTCTATATTGACCATGTAAATGGAGCCCCATGTATGGGAACAGAACTCATCATGAAAAGAGGTGCACGCGGGCTGTTAGCTGATGAAGTTCAGAAAAGACGGACAAAACTTGATACATTTTTGAAAGGCAAGCCAGCTGACTAAAGCAAGACTAAAGACTCAAACCCTGATGACGTAGAATACTTTGAAAAGATATGGAGTGTACGAGAAAGACATATGGTTTAGACTTATCCATCTCGCTACATATTTGTCTTGCTACCTTGCTTTGAGGCAAACTGCGTACATGAAGTGTGTAGAACCGGAAAAGAAGAATCTGGGTATAGCACTAGGTCCTGGTACCCTGGTGGACCTGGTTTGGACTTTTTTCCCCATTCCAATACCAGATATTAGCAGACCCTGGGGAGGTCACTGTAGCGATTGTGTTGGCTTCTGTAGTGGCCATTATTTACATCCAGACAATTGTATAGAGTACGACAAGACACATAGGATAGACAATGAAGAGTTAATCCCACCCAGTGATTGATCAAACATTTCTACCAGAGCTTATCAGTAAACTTCGAAGACATTAATGATTCTCAGATTGAGACGCTGGCAAGAAAAACATTACTATCACTGACAGACATTAAAATGCATCTCCAGTACATGTTTGAAATGTCGCAGAGACGAAAAGAAGGGGCGCGGAAAGCACAGAATTCCAAAAAGAAAAAGAAGGAAGCCCGACTTCAAGGTGAGCACCGGCATATTCTTTTTAACCCAGTGGGAGGTAGGTGGGAGTAGCGAAGGGTAATTTAACGATCGGCATTCATCCTTACCGGAATGCCGACTTACATGGTTTGGCCCTCTTGTACCAACCATTTCGGCCACCTGGTACTTATGAGCTAAATCCTGTTATGCCCCATTAAGAAAGTAATAGGATTAAAAGCTAATCATATTGCTTTCGGGGTGAGCTAATTGATTCTGGTGTGGCATGGACTGGCACCAGGTCAGGATATTCTAATTTCAGGGCTGAATATATAGTTTATGTAAATATTGAGCTCTGATTTTTGGAATTTCCCTCATTTTTTACAGGTTGAATACGGGATACTCCATCCTGTTGGCCCGCCTTACATGACCCTGGCTGTTGATAGGCCGTTAAACACCAATAATCAATCATTAATCTTTTTAACCCATGACCGAAGGACGTTAGGGGGGGGGGGGGGGGTGGGGGTTATAGCGATTGGCCTGTTGTCTGAGTCTGTGACGGAACGCTTACAAATAATGAAACAAACTTGATACTCAAGTGTCTTTTGTCCAATCATCATGAGCGATTGGCCTGTTGTCTGACGTCTGTAGACGGAACGCTTACAAATCATTGAAACAAACTTGATAACTCAGTTTTGAACTCGAGTGTCTGTCCAATCATCATGATACTCGCAGGTACATTGATATCGTATAAGGAGAATATGGCTAATCATTGAATACGGCACAAGGTCAATGTCACGCAGTGCTAAAAATATATTTCTATGGCACCAAAAGCGAAATTTTGGGACAATTATGTTTTGCACCTGTCCGTCTGTCTGCCCTTACTTTCAGGTAACTATGTGTCTAGCCACCCATGGGATGGACTTGGTAAAGGTATGGGTTTAGCCACATAAACCCTTATTGTACCTACAAAAAAAAGGTTTCAAGTGGCTAAAAAAAAAGGATTTTAAGTGGCTAAAAATTAACATGTAATAGCCACATAGTTTACCTGAAGTAGACATGTCCGTCCGTCTGTCCGTCACACTATGTATAGCTTGTGTGTTTAAGTCTGCGTTTAAGTCTGTTTCTCACGCACTGTAACAGATACGGCCACCAAACTTGGACAACATCTGCAGCTAATTGTATACACCAGAAACGACATAAAGCTTTTACCTTCATTTGACCTTGACCTACTTTTTCCACTTAGCCGTTTTTCGTGAAATTGTGTTTTTTGGGAAATGGCCTCGTGGTGCCATCGCTGTGTCTTACAGACACAATTTTCTAGTTTATTATTACTTTTTTTTCACTGACAAGGGCTAGGTCGATGGCTATTTGTATCCCCCAGACGAAAGTGTGACCAGACTCACCAGACTTGCACACATTCATCACCTCGCAGGGTGCATCAATGACCACGCTCAACTCATTGACCCTCATTTGACATTGACCCACTTAAATTACTTATTTCTCGTCGTTATGTTTTTGGTCAATGCTCACTCTTTGATACTATTGGCTCTACACTCACCAGACTTGTTCAAAAGATACGACTTGGGCCTTCACAGCCTTTATTTCTCGCCCAGGAAGTGATGAACACGACAACATGGGGATACAATACAATGTTATACATGTATATGTGTGTTGTCAGCACCGCCAGTGAGGATCAATCCACCAACCTTTCAGTCTGGAGGCCGATGCTCTACCACTGAGCTAGCGGACCACATTTATCGCCTAGCAGTGTACATCAATAACAACTCTCAAATATGTGACCCTCATGTGACCGAGACCCACTTTTCCACTTAACCCTTTCACCCCTAAATAAATGGGATGGACTGCGATATGTTACTTTTGCAACCAATCCTATTGTCACGAAAATGTTTTTTAGACCAGTCCATTTATGAAAAGGGGGTGTTTTTGTTCTAATGATATGAAAATTACTTGCAAAAAGTGCAGATCCTGATGAGACGGCTCGTCACGAGCCGGCTCATCTGGATCTACACTTTTTGCCAAAACCTCTGTACAGGGCTGTAGGGTTGAAAGGGTTAAATCACTTAAATTACTTTACCTCCCTTGTTGTTTTTTTTGTGACAAGGACCAACCGGTTGTGGGCGACTGTCATTCTAAAATCCCTGGGGGGGTCGGAATGACCATCAATTGAAATTCTCTAGGTGGGGGTAAAAAACGAGTTCTAAGTCTCTAGGTGGTGCCTAAATATAATTAAAATTCTCTAGGTGGTACCCGAAAAATTGATGGTCATTCTGACCCCCCAGGGATTTTTTCCTGGAAGAGCCCTAATGCAAAAGAGTAGCCTCTATGTTCCCTGGTGTTGGACAAGGACAATCCACCTTCATGACCGGAATATTCAATTAAAAACTCGGCAAGCTTCGTTTCTGAAGATATATAATATATCTTCAGAAACGAGGCTTGCCAAGCTTTTAATGATAATATATTTGATATAAAATTATTGTTGGCGAAACTCTTACAGTTGAGGTTCGAGCGGACGACAGAACACCAACTGAAGGCCAATCTGACACTGTATATTGTTGGTGCAAGGGACCAGACGAGGGCTTGATGGTGTTTTGCGATGGAGAAGCTTGTCCAACTGGCTGGTTTCACTTCGACTGTGTTGGATTGACTGCTAAACCTCCTGGGCGTTGGTTTTGTCCTGACTGTCTGAGTGAGTAACTCTACTACGTCTGTCATGTGCATGCATATAGTGAATACTGTGTACATCTAGTACCATATCTGAGGGGACTTATCCCTTTTCACCCGCGAAGGAATGGACCTTCCATGCTCAAATTCAGACCAATCCATTGATAAAAAGGGAATGTTTTTTGTTTATAGTCGGCACTTTGGCGTGCGTTTGTCCGTCCGGATTTGCGTTAAAGTTTTTAAATTCTTTATATCTCCAACAATATAACTCCAAACGGCTTGAAACTTTGTATGCTTGTTTATCTAGGTCTATATTTTCATTCCATATCCCACCCATGCCGCCCGCATGTCCAAGGTCAAGGTCAAATGACTTTGAAATGTGCGTTTGTGCAGAGTCCAGCCCTCGTTACAAGGCGCGACATTGCGGGCCGCAGCCCCATTTCTTGTTATAAGCTAGAAAACTGTAAGACACTGGATGCCACCATTGGCAGCATGTTTGTCAAAAACGACTTAAACGCACAAGGTGAACATTTTCATAAAGTGTGATTGACAGATAAACAGACAGGTGCAAAACATAATGCCCCTGACTTATTGTCATTGGGGCTTAAACAATCAGATAAATGACATGCATACAGTGTATATTCCTGATGAGAGATGACTCCTTACAAACCAAACCCCATGTGGTGCCGGTGGATATAATAGCTCACCGTATGTCCTGCTTCAGGTATTTAAAGAGCCGAGTAATTGGACACCGGGACGCCATTTGCTTATTTAATAATATGCACCCCAAAAATATTGTGGTGAATATCGTCTGCCTCCCGTCTGTGTATCTGTCTGTCTGAAATGTTCACCTTGTTCGTTCAAGTTGAGGTCATCATGTAATCAGCCAAGTTGTTTATTGTCCAAAATAACTGTTTAATTCTTGAATTGCAGCTGAACCAGGCTTTTGCGTATGCAATCAAGGGGAATATGGTGCAATGGTGGCATGCTGCGTGGAGTCCTGTGCCACTAAATACTTTCACATCGGATGTGTTGGACTACGGAAAGTCCCGAAGAGAAAGTGGACGTGCACTTCTTGTAAAAAATAAACAGTGGAATCTGTGATTTTATCGACAAAAACACACATCTACTCAACAAAACTAGAAACGTCCCTGTTTTATAGCCGGTGTAGCTCTGTCTATGTATGTACCACATGTTCAAAGTACATGTATTTTAAACCGTGGCGATGTTCAGAATACGATCGTGTAGAGTTTAGCCGATACACACGGTTTACATAGCGGCCAGTGACCGGAACGTTGATTTCCACTTTTTGCACGTGCACGCTATACTTGTCATCGATAAGGTGATTCAGTTCATGTCGTACCATTCATGCGATAGGGGCTATTCGGAAAATTAAAAAACTTTTTTAATTTTTCACTGTTTTCGATATGCCACGGCTTTCCGAAAACGAGCGAAATCAGGCAATTGGGATGCTTGCGGGTGGATGGCCGCCAGGGCGGTCGCGCCTCGGTTTGGTTGCTGTCGGAAGACGATTGATCGTCTTGCAGCCCGGTACCAGCAGCTGGGGCTGTTCACGACCGGCAGCGACCTGGTAGGCCTCGTGTAACGACGGCTAGAGCCGATCGTTACATTACGTTGACGCACTTACGTCAACGTCGATTGGCAGCCACAGTCATTGCTAGGCGATACGGTGTCTCAGGGCAGACCATTCGCAACCGGTTACGTCGTAACGCCCAACCAATCCGGGCACGCCGCCCGTACACTGGTCAGATAATGACCCAACGTCACCGTGCTGCCAGACTGTTATGGGCGCGACGTCATCTGAACTGGAGAAGGGCTGACTGGAACCGAGTTTTGTTCACCGATGAATCTCGGTTCACAGTTAGTCATGCTGACGGAAGATTACGGGTATACAGGCGTAAAAATGAAAGATTCACCGATTGTTGTATTGTTGAGAAGAACAGGTTTGGGGGAGGGAGCGTAATGGTCTGGGGTTGGATCATGGGAAACCGGAAGACAGATTTGGTTGTTGTACAGGGCAACATCAATGCACAACGTTATGTTGCAGATGTGCTAAATGCACATGCCTTACCATTTATCCGTCAGCATCGGTCCTGGTGTGAATTGATGCACGACAATGCCTGCCCTCACGTAGCCAAGGTCACCACTCAATACTTACAGCAAAACAACGTCGACGTCATGCCATGGCCCGCGGTCTCCCCGGATCTCAATCCCATTGAGCACATATGGGATGAGCTGGGCCGCAAAGCACGAGCTAACCATCAGATTGACAATGTTCGCGATCTTACACGGGCGTTACAACGGGAATGGAGGAATTTTCCCAACGCACTGGTATTGCGTTACGTCACGTCGATGCGGCGTAGGATCATTGCATGCATTCATGCAAATGGTGGCCACACTCGGTACTAACGAGATTTACTGAATTTGCCACATTACTTATTGAAATTCCATCTCTAAACATTAAGTAACACATTTCTGAGTTTTTGTGATTTTTGATTTTGACCCCTACCGCCCTTGGCCGGTTATCTCTCGAATATTTAACAAGATATCTAAATGCAATTTATTGGCTTTGATACAGAAATGAATGAACTTGTTTTTCCATTTTGATTTTTAAAAGTAACCCTTTTGGTTTTTGATGAATCTTTCCTTAAACATGGAGGGACGTTTCTAGTTTTGCTCAGTATAGTTAAAAATATTGTTGGACAACAAAACTATCGGCATTTATATCCATGTATTGCATAACAGGTGGGTCCTGCGGTGCCATATTGCCGTTCCATATTTTTCGACTTGGAACGGCTAGCTATGCTATATTTTTTATGCAAATGAGCTCGCGCAACCGTTTCACCAATATATATCAGTACGCACAACGTTGTATTGAACCTAGATTGCCAGGACTTTTCCAAACGTCAGATTGCAGAAATGTATGCAATGTTTCGTCAACTGGCGACGTGTTTAACGTGCCGTAATGACGTCATTCGGCGTTAAAACGTTAATTCAACGGAAAGAAGTTTTTTTACAAAAACAACTAAAAATACAACAATTTAATAATTGATTCTATTGTGCGTCATTTGAAATAATATTTAATGTACCAGTATCTGTATATTATTTGGTTTTACGTTTGATCGGCGCATTTTTTTCATCTCAATTTAATGTCTGCCGTTCACTAGAGAAATCAAACTGTACTCATGTCGCTTTTAGTGACCGTGACAGTGGTTATGCAATACATAGAATCTAACATTCGTGATGGTTCCATATGATTTATATTGAACTTGTTAAGTTCATAAGTAACTCGGCATAGCCTCGTTACTTATGAACTCAACAACTCGTTCAATATAAAATCATATGGAACCATCACTCATGTCAGATCCTCTATGTATACTTACTTTGGCGACTGACTGTATTCTTATCTAAAGCTCTGATTTATACAGCATACTGTACACAGGAACTATTCACATGTAAATGTGTTGTAATTAAACAACTGTATACCTAGCAGGTTAACCCTTCCAACACCACACACCTCATTATAGGCTTTGGCGTACGGTGTAGATCCTGATGAGGCGGTTCATAACGAGCCGTCCCATCAAGACCCGCACTGCTTCCAAGCATTCTCATAATTTTTTTAGCACAAAATAACCCCATTTTGTGAATGGATCGGTCTGAAATTCTGCTACTGGTACATGGATTGGTGTGAACCCAAGCATGGAGTAGTCTATCTTGGTCACTTGGGGGTGAAATGCTGTGTAGCTAGTTATTTGCACACGGCATTCTCAGCCTTGACATAAACGCAATCTGGTATCAAACAAAATTGAAACAGTATTTGTTGTATATATGTACATGTTGGGGCATTACCCTTGTTCCTTTTTGTAATCAGGATCTATATTGGTTGCAAGACGAGCAGTCTTTATGTTGAGTTGATAAATTGAAGTACAGCACTGAAACACTACAAGTATGCATCAGTTTAACAAACAAGCAATGATATTCTTATCTGAAGCGTGGGAGGTAGGAGGGAGTAGCGAAGGGTAATTTAACGATCGGCGTTCATCCTTACCGGAGCTAAGTGATTCTGGTTGTGGCATGGACCTGACACCAGGTCAGGATATTCTAATTTCAGGGCTGAATATATAGTTTATGTAAATATTGAGCTCTGATTTAGGGAATTTCCCTCATTTTTTTTACAGGTTGATTGATTATTGGTGTTTAAAGGCCTATCAACAGCCAGGATCATGTAAGGCCGGGCCAACAGATATAGAGACCAATATACAGGTCAAGTCGGTACATAATACTGTCAATTATTTCACCTGGTTTCAAAATTAAAGGCGAGGTAGGAGGGGAGTAGCGAAGGGTAATTAACGATCGGCGTTCATCCTTACCGGAATGCCGACGTACATGGTTTTGGCCCTCGTGTACCAACCATTTCGGCCCGCTGGTACTTGAGAGCTAAATCCTGTTATGCCCCACCTTAAGAAAGTAATAGGATTAAAAGCTAATCGTATTGCTTTTGGGGTGATCTCAGTGATTCTGGTGTAGCATGGACCTGGCACCAGGTCAGGATATTCTAATTTAAGGGCTGAATATATAGTTTATGTAAATATTGAGCTCTGATTTCGGGAATTTCCCTCATTTCTTACAGGTTGAATACAGGATAGTCCATCCTGTTGGCCCGGCCTTACATGACCCTGGCTGTTGATAGGCCGTTAAACACCAATAATCAATCAATCTTATCTGAAGCTCTGATTTATATTGCATACGGTACACAGGAGCTATTCACATGTAAATATATTGTAAATAATTGTATACCTAGCAGTTTAAAAGGGATATCTTTTCTTTTAGGCATATGCACGGATATAGAGACCAATATACAGGTTGAGTCGGTACATAATACTGTCATTATTCCACCCGGTTTTTTTTTTTTAATTAAAAGGGGGAAAAAAGGGGGAGGTAGGAGGGAGTAGCGAAGGGTAATTTAACAATCGGCGTTCATCCTTACCGGAATGCCGACGTACATGGTTTGGCCCTCATGTACCAACCATTTTGGCCCCCTGGTACTTGAGAGCTAAATCCTGTTATGCCCCATTAAGAAAGTAATAGGATTAAAAGCTAATCGTATTGCTTTTGGGGTGAGCTAAGTGATTCTAGTGTGGCATGGACCTGGCACCAGGTCAGGATATTCAATATTGAGCTCTGATTTTGGGAATTTCCCTCATTTTTTACAGGTTGAATACAGGATACTCCATCCTGTTGGCCAGGCCTTACATGACCCTGGCTGCTGATAGGCCGTTAAACACCAATACTCAATCAAATTGAAAAATCCCCATCTCAAGAATGGACTAGTCGGAAAATTTGAATGGCCCAATGCAATCGCTCCGAACGTATAAAAGCATGGAACAATCCATCAAGTTACTTGGGGTTGAAAGGGTTAAGATACACATATCTATCCATTGTTGACTATTATTATGGCCCCAAGAAATGGAATTTTGTGGCCATTATGTTTTGCACGTGTCTGTCCGTCTGTCCGTCCGTCTGTCTGTTCGTCCGTCACACTATGTATACCTTGTGCGTTCAAGTCTGTTTCTCAGCCACTGGAACATATACAGCCACCACA
Source organism: Conchocele bisecta (assembly GCA_029237695.1). Taxonomy (NCBI): domain Eukaryota; kingdom Metazoa; phylum Mollusca; class Bivalvia; order Lucinida; family Thyasiridae; genus Conchocele; species Conchocele bisecta. Next base: position 91,545,733 of record CM055275.1, on the reverse strand, counting down.
AACTTGGACAATGTGATCAGCTGTACACCAGAAACCAACATAAAGCTTTGACCTTCATTTGACCTTGACCTACTTTTTCCACGTTTATATCGACTTAGTGTTTTTTGTGAAATCATGTTTATTCGGGTGGGGCCATCGCTGTGTTTTTGATACAGACACGATTTTCTAGTTAATATTTGTACATGTACTTGCACAAGCAGGGAAAATGGTCAGGTAGTTTTCTGTCAATTTTTGCAGTATTATAAACACTCGACATTTGAACTCGCTCACACAAATCAACTCTTGGGAAGTATAATATAAAAATACAAGAAACTTTGATGATATGTTTAATACATAGAGTGTTACCTGGTCACAGAGTTATATTAAAACATTATAGTATTTCAATATGTCTACAATATTAGAACCGTAAATTTAATAGGAATGTGCCCCGCAGGGCGGGGCTTTTATGGGGCCTTTAACCAACCAGATGGCCCCGCAGTGCGGGGCATTTTACCGGGGCTTTTACCGACCATGTTGCCCCGCAGTGCGGGGCCTTCACCGGGGCTTTAACAGCAACGAAAATATAAGCCCCGCTATTCCCCCGGAGGGGGGGGGGGGGGCGGGGACTTACATTGACTGATGCATAAGTCACGGAACTTGTCCAACTCGGCCTGACAACACCTATAAATAGGAGTGAAATCTGTCAGTTGGCGACTTTGTCCCGAGCGACGCAACTCGAGACGCAACTCGCGTCTCAGAACTCCCAAAGGCCCAAATATCCCCCCCCCCCCCCTTATTAAACATTACTCACCGACGATGTTACCAATGGTCCGTTAGTCGTGAGATGTGATGATTTGAACGTCAGTCTGACATTATTGATTATTAATATTGGCTGGAACCATAATAATGCCAATATCCCATTACCCACCACTTTTTCCCATTGCGATACGATTCCCAATTTGAGCTTCATGAACCCCTGCTGTGTGACGCCACACCCTAACTTCGTGCCCCCCTCCCACCCCTGTTAGGTGATCCCAATTCCATTGTCATCGTCCTAGCTGTTGTGTGCCCCCCCCCCCCCCATTCAGCTATGTGTCATGATTCAACCCCAGCTTCGTGACCCGGCTGTGCGACTCCCCACCCCTGCCGTGTGCCCACCTGCTGTGTAATTCCCCTTACCCAGCTGTGTGACTCCCCACCCAACATTAGTCTCCACCAGCTTCCTGACCCCCCGCTGTGTGACTCCCCCACCCAGCATTATTTCACACCCCAGTTTCATGATCCCGCTGTATGACTCCCCCACCCAGCATTAGTCCAACCCCAGCTTCGTGATTCCCGCTGTGTGACTCCCCCACCCAACATTAGTCCCAACCCCAGCTTCGTGATTCCCGCGCTGTGTGATTCCCCACCCAGCATTATTCCACCCCCAGCTTCGTGATCCCCGCTGTGTGACTCCCCCACCCAGCATTATTTCCACCCACAGCTTCGTCATCCCCACTGTGTGACTCCCCCACCCAGCATTATTTCTCACCCCAGCTTCGTCATCCCCGCTGTGTGACTCCCTAACCCAGCATTATTTTTTCACCCCCAGCTTCGTGATCCCCGCTGTGTGACTCCCCCACCCAGCATTATTCCCACCCCAGCTTCGTGATCCCCGCTGTGTGACTCCCCCACCCATCATTATTCCCACCCCAGCTTCGTGATCCCCGCTGTGTGACTCCCCCACCCAGCATTATTTCCCACCCCCAGCTTCGTGACTACCACTGTGTGACTCCCTCACCAGCATTATTTCCCAACCCCAGCTTCGTGATTCCCAACCATGACTTGGGTTTGCGTTAGTGTGATTTTCCGCAAGATTTTAGCATAAATCTAGTCCGTGTTTACATGTGCTAATATCCTTTCTTGAGTCTGCTTACTCTCACAGTCGCCTGTTGTGCTTTTGTATCTTGCCATGTGTACATCTCATATTAGTCATTATCTATCCATAATCAGATCACCCTCATCGTTGTTATCATAGTTTGTCACCACTCTTTAATTGTACACGTTGAGTAATACTGCATGTTAGAATTATTATCAAAATATCAGATGTTACTAACATCTCGTCACTGTCGTCTTTTCATTGCCAAGTAGATATAGTCGTTAATTTTCCCTACCCCGATTTACGAGGGCCCGCTACCATTCCCCTGCGTGAACAGGAAATATCTGATTTATACCGTATTGCTGAAGACGGATACGACATAGGGACGTTACAATATGATATTTATTATATACGATATTAATATGATATATACTATATGCAATATTAATATGATATTTATTACATACGATATTAATATGATATTTATTATATACGACACCAATATGATATTTATTATATACGATATTAATATGATATATATACTATCATTATATGATATATTATATACGATAGCAATATGATATTTTATTATATACGATATTAATATTATATTTATTGTATACGATATTAATATGATATTTATTATATACGATAGCAATATGATATTTATTATATACGATATTAATATTATATTTATTGTATACGATATTAATATGATATTTATTAAACACGTTTAGTCAGTTAATGCATTTATTAAATATCATATTGAATCAGCACATGTTGTCTGTGTCGCTCACATTTGAAAATTTATTACACCAATGTATGAGTTTTAGTACACTTTATTCGCACACTGTAATAACCCATGTTGTATAATAATTATAGGATCTTACATGAGTCATGCTTTAATATGCTATTTAATAAACTCGTTAATTGATTTCGTAAGAAACTCGGCATATCAAATCAAAACAAATGTTAGATCATATGTATTGCATAAACACATCATCATAATTTGAAGCAATGCTGATTACATAACATGTTGTCTGTGTCGCACTCATTTTAATAGTTATTACCATAATCGAGGTGTTCATGTGTTTAAACAACCTACATGTAAATATTTTTCTGCAATTTTTCTCATTTCTCATCAGAAGTGAACGTTGTTACCACTCAGTTGAACCGTCTCGGCGAGACGGTTCAACTGAGTGGTAACAACATACATGTTGGGTGGGTAGCGGGTGCACCCACTAGATTCGCCGGACCAATCTTATGATGCTTCCAGCGCCCCTGTCTATTTTACCTAGTTTAGTCCATGAAACACCGAGCCGCGAAGGACATGTAGGTTGTCCAAACACCTCGATTAGGGCACTACCTATTACTTACCGCGTATACTGTTGCGTCGAGTATCAATATCCGATTTACGTCAGCTTCGTTAAGTGAGTATCAAACACAGAACACTCAATAGGAAGAATGTCGTTTAAGTTTCGCTGTACATTGTCGCCTAACTGTCGTTCTTTGACAGTTTTACTCTTTTTCGTCGGTTTTCCTTATGAATTCAAAATGGTGAACGCATAATTTAACTGGCTACATATCAGCGAAGTCTTCGCTTACACTGAACTTTGATTCCTAAATAATATTAAATATCAACAACCTAGTGTATGCCAACAATATTACCATCTATTATCTTGGTCAATTGAGACTTTTGAACAATTCTATCCAGTACTTAGCGAATGACATGCCATTCAATTTTACTCAATTTATCATAAATGGAGGTAGACACGCAGCTATATAATGACATAAATATCCGGGGTTTGTGATTGAATTTAAAATAAATGCATAAACATATTAATTGGAAATGTGATGGTCATAAACTTGCTTTTGTAGTCGAAAGTGCTTGTTTAGTATCAAATCATCAGTTTATCACTTGACTGCATAATAATGTATAGCAGGCGATGGTAATGCGATCCTCAAGAAAGACACACGGCGACAATTAAATGTATAAGGTATCACGCTACCAAATCTGCCCGGTATCGTGTTTTGTAACTAAGTTAATGTTATAAGCGGCCTACTCCCTACTTTAAAATATGTCGTCGCATACGAAATGTTAAATGATGTCGCTATTATTCCCCAAAATTATTTCAGACAGCAGCAAACAACAGGGAAACTCCTCACTCTGCCTTATTTAAAAATTATTCTTACGAAATTACGTTACTTTGTCCGCAATCCAAAACATGACGTTACATTAGCAACTGCAACACGAGCCATGCACATTATTTTCATACTTTGTCTTGGCCTAATGGGAGACACTTGGCCAGGCTACGAGATATCCAAATCTGGTTGACATGCGATAAAATATGACAAATCTATAGAACTTGTCCGGATCAACACCCCTTCTACACGCCGTTGGTAAAAACGTCGTAATTTCGACGTCATTGATCTAAAACGTCATATAAGTTTTTACCACGCGTTATAAAACTACTTCTAAAATGAAACATAATTGGGATACATTGATAATTTTGGCGGCATATGGCTTTTAAAAGATGTACAATTCAGAATACGCGAAAAAGTAAAAAACTGAAAATGGTGTCATTAAGCCCAGTTTTCGCACGGCGCGGCTCATATATATTCAGCCCTAGAGTCACTTAATTCCCATCCCATAAAGTAATACAAAGAGACATATCCACTGTATTTTGAACAAAAGAAAGATATGTTGGCAAGATTACATTGTCTGGTAAGACAATACACAACGCGGAAGTCTGCTTTCCGTGTACTATTTTTCTTTTTTTAAATTAAAAAAGTGCATAATTGTGTCACTTTTCCACCAGTTATAACGATTACGAGTCGCCGCTATACAGGTATAACCATTTATATTTTTTACTGATAGTGACGCGCGTTGGTATCAGGCTATTTTCATATGCAAATGACGCATGGTATTTTGTAATTATTTATATTAATTAAATGCGTCACCTGAAAAAAAAATATTTTCGACAGATTATAATTATTATTGCACATCAAAAGATAAACACAGACTATAAATAGTAATGTCCGTTAACATTTTAAGAAAACACGGTTATCGCCCCTGATATCAGTGTGAAACGTTACGTCTGATATAAAATGTATCCTAATGCAAATCAATACGTGGGGTAATGGTGAATGAATGCTTATGTTGCCAGAAAATGTCTCAGATGATGTCTCTGATATAAAGAACAGTTTGTGCCTACTGAATAGGCAAGTACCTTTAATTCGTTCCCTCGAAATAACAATTCGTTCCCTCAATTTAATTATTCATTCCCTCGAATTAACAATTCGTTCCCAGTACATAACAATTCGTTCCTTCGCATTAACAATTCGTTCTTACGAAATGACAATTCGTTCCATCAATTTAACAATTCGTTCCCGCGAATTCGTGGAAAGGAATAGCTAAATGGAGGGAATTGTTAATTCGTGGAAACGAATTGTTAAATTGAGGGAACAAATTGTTATTTCGTGTGAACGAATTAATAAAACAAAAATAAGTTTACGTCTCCTGTGGGGCTCCGTAGATATCGATGTCAGTGGTTTGCCGGCTATTGTGTGTAAACCATCATTAACCCTTTTTGCCCCTAGTAAGTAACTGGAATGGATATTGATGTGTTAACGATGTTGGGCAGGTACATCCAGTACTGACTCCGGAGCCTCGTAGTGTATACATATGTTACTATACATGTTAAAGGTCACGTTCACTACTACATGTACATCCAGTACTGACTACGGAGCCCTGCAGTGTATACATATGTAACTATACTTGTTAAAGGTCATGTTCACTACTACATGTACATCCAGTACTGACTACGGAGCCTCGCAGTGTATACATATGTAACTATACTTGTTAAAGGTCACGTTCACTACTACATCCAGTACTGACTACGGAGCCCCGCAGTGTATACATATGTAACTATACTTGTTAAAAGTAGTGAACGTGACCTTTAAAAAGTATAGTTACATATGTATACACTGCGAGGCTCCGTAGTCAGTACTGGATGTACATGTAGTAGTGAACGTGACCTTTAACAAGCATAGTTACATATGTATACACTGCAGGGCTCCGTAGTCATTACTGAATGTACATGTAGTAGTGAACGTGACCTTTAACAAGTATAGTTACATATGTATATACTGCAGGGCTCCGTAGTCAGTACTGGATGTACATGTAGTAGTGAACGTGACCTACATCCAGTACTGACTACGGAGCCCCGCAGTGTATACATATGTAACTATACTTGTTAAAGGTCACGTTCACTACTACATCCAGTACTGACTACGGAGCCCCACAGTGTATACATATGTAACTATACATATTAAAGGTCACGTTCACTACTACATCCAGTACTGACTACGGTGTATACATATGTAACTATACATATTAAAGGTCACGTTCACTACTACATCCAGTACTGAATACTGTGTATACATATGTAACTATACATGTTAAAGGTCACGTTCACTACTACATCCAGTACTGACTACGGTGTATACATATGTAACTATACATGTTAAAGGTCACGTTCACTACTACATCCAGTACTGACTACGGAGCCCCGCAGGGCATATGGAATTTATTCATTAATTCGTTCCCACGATATAACAATTCGTTCCCTCAATTTAACAATTAGTTCGCTCCAATTAACAATTCGTTACCACGATATAACAATTAGTTCCTTCGAATTAATGATTCGTTCCCACAAAATGACAATTAGTTCCTTCAATTTAAAAATTCGTTCCCTCGAATTGAACAATATGACAATTCGTTCCCTCAATTTAACAATTAGTTCCCTCGAATTAAAACAATTCGTTCCCACTATAAAGCAATTCGTTCCCACGAATTAACAATTCGTTCCCACGAAATGACAATTAATTCCCTCAATTTCACAATTCGTTCCCTCCAATTAACAATTCGATTCCACGATATAACAATTCGTTTCCACGATATAACAATTTGTTCCTTCGAAATTACAATTCGTTCCCTCGAATTAACAATTCGTTCCCACGATATAGCAATTCATTCCCACGAATTAATAAATCGTTCCATTGGGAACGAATTATTAAATTGATGGAACAAATTGTTAATTCGTGGGAACGATTTGTTAATTCGTGGGAACGAATCATAATTTTGCACTTACGAACATTTTAGTCTACGAAGTTTAGTGAAACAGCCCCCAGATCCCGATCAGACTGTGCGAAAGCACAGACTGATCTGGATCTACACTGTTCGACATATCTCCAGTCACAGCGAATAATTATCCGTACTGACTCCTCTCATACAGAGATGCGGGTGAAAGTGGTACTGCTCAGCTCGGCGAAAGGATTCTTTGAGTTCCGGATCTGCGCGGCCAACTCGACCCCCGTGACCCAGGACTGCCTCAACCAGAACCTAATTCCCATCAAAGAGGGCTACATGCAGGGCACGCCCATGAGGTTCTATCCGAAGAGGGCGGGCGATTTCCATGTCACGGTGGCCATCCCGCTCGACCTGGTGTGTGACCGCTGTGTGCTGCAATGGCGTTATCACACAGGTAAACTAAATCATCAGCGAGTAAGGAATATGTGGTTGAATGTAATTGGAGGTATGGTAAACGATGACGCTGTGGACGGAATGGGTACACGTATACTACCACTCACCAGTCATACGTCTATACAAATAGTGTTACCGTTATCACTAAGCTTTGTCGCTTAGCGATAATGGTAAGAATGATTTTTCTATATGATCAGGACTATTTGTTACATACTCCACTTAAAATTGCCTTCAGTTCATCGACTGTTATAACACTGTTGCCATATTCAGCTAGACTTGGTGTGTGGCCGCTGCTTGATCCAATGGTGTTACCACACAATATATATTGCGCAAATGTATAGCCACACTGATAGGTAACATTTGCGCAATATATATTGTGTGGTAACACCAGTGTATCAAACAGCGGTTCTGGTATGTAACGTTGTGTTCTACAATGGCATTACCATACAGGTAAGATTTTCTATCAGGTCCATTGCCCGAATGTTGCATATCACCGCGGCAATTCCTTCCGACCTGGTGTGTGCTCGCTGTGGGATACACTGGCGCTACCACACAGGTAGGATTGTGCATCAGGTAACTTGTTATGTGTTGCCCGAATCTTCCATATCAGGTTGTATGCTACACCGGCGTTAACATACATGTAAGACATCGCTATGCATTGACAAAATCTGCCTTATCAGTGTGGCTATACCGCTTGACTTGGTGAGTGACAAGTAAAACTATGCTCGGAGAGTTCTATAATCTAATCTATATGCGGACGTTATTCCTGTAATGGGTAGTATGGTATATGTGACCAGTCTGGCTCATAGTATACTAGCACTCTCTGGTAAGGTCATGCCATTGTTTTTCTCAGTTAAGCGTCCACCTGGATAGCCAAAACTTATCCGGCAGAGACAAAGAAGGCTTTGAAAAAAAAAACGAATGTAAATTTATGTTAAAAACCTTCTCAATCCTTTGCAGGGTTGATGAAGTTTTTTAACATAAATTTAATTTGCCTTTAAATAATAAGAAAACACTCTTATTAAACTTATTAAATGTAAATTCATGAACGCATTTAAAACTTAGACAAGTCACAAATCAATGTGCATATTACTTCACCAGTAAATAGTGTAAACTAGCATACACAGTTTGTTCTTCTTGTTTTTCAGTTCATTGGCGGTGCTATAGATATGTCACATACAATCGGACTTAACCCTGCACTCAGTGCTACCCATATTGACGATGTATTTAAAGTTGGCAGTGGTGTGGACATGTCCACACTTATAGTTGATGTTGGCCCAACACCATCTGAGGTTGTCAGTCGTCCAGCTGACCCCGCTAAGTCTACTGTTGTGATGGGATCAGCTGGAAGAATAAGTTGGCCATCAGAAGATGTTGTGTCTGGGATTAACACATTACAGAAATCAGCGGTAGTTAAAACAGTTGCGCATAATGGTTCTTTCGGAGCGCTAGGCATGCCAAATGTTGCTTTTGTTGACACTTCAGGGGCTAATATGGACTTAAGCATGGCGGAATTTAAACCAATGGCATCGCCAACCTCCGCACTGTCTGTTTCAGATACATTGCATGTGTCAAATCAGAAAATAGCAATCCCTATCGTTACATTCCCAGCCTTGCCCATCTTGTCAGACATTGAGGCAGCTATAACTAATGCGCATCTGCAAGGCAAAACATCACCTATAGGACACACAGCATGTGATAGAGCCAATGATGGCGTATTTCATGGATCTAAACCATCGCTTGATATCGTGCCAGTCGGTGATATAAGTGCGGGCTTCGGCCTTCCAGGGGTTAAACCAATTATTGGGACTGGACAATTGGGCGGCACCATTAAAGGTCTTGGACTTCCAGGCGTTAAACCAAAGAAGATCGTTGGCGGAACTACTGATAACGTCGTAGCCGGTAATGATACACCAACCATTCCGAACATTTCTCTGTCTGGTTTGTCAATTCCTAAAATTTCAATTTCTGATAGCCTTCCAGGATTTCCCGGCATTGCTGGATCTGGAAAAATTGGAACTATCACCTCTGGCATGTCCGTTCCTGGTGTAGCAATGCCCGATATAACATTGCCTGACATACGAGACGTACTAGGCATATCTGGTACAGCTGAAACAACCATAAAGTCAAGCTCCTCGAACGACGTTCCAGCAGTGTTTACCTCTGTTCCTGCGCCTGCAACTAAGACACCACTTAAACCAATTACACCATCTTCATGGCTTTCATTAACAGGTGTAATGGCTCCACCATCAAGCTTGCTTAAGACGAAACCAGTTGCAAGAGCCGCACTAATTGCAGCAGATAGTCCTACGCATGTGATTCAAAATACAGTTGATGTGATGCATACTGCTGTTGATGTTAGTTCAGCACAGGACGCATCTGTAGATACAGCGAGTGATACACTAGGAAGAACTGGGTTCCTTGTGCATATGCCATTAGACAAAACACCGTGAATGCCAAAATAAAATCTGCAAACAGCTAAGTGGTCAATCGGAACTGATATTACCGGAAACATCGACAACGGTCGAGCACCAAAGCACGGTCGTAACAAGGTCTCGAATAAATCCTAATTCTAATGAAAATATTGTACTAGAGACAATGACGTTTTCAGACGGTGTACACGACGGACATATTGCCTCAGGAATTCAAGATATGACAGGCATGGGTATAGAAGTGAATCCAAATGCACCAGTAGGAATGGATACAATTGCTGGTTCAACGTACACTCTGGTGCTTCTATCTCGCAACCAATAACCGCGTCTCAAATCTTCAATGAAATTACGGAATTTGATCTGGGCTCTATTCCGGCTGGTTCTGTATTGAAATGGGCCGGGATGGGTACGGATGTGACGAATACGGGCGTGGGCGAATTGTTAGGACAATCAGTGGGTGGTGCTGGTCTGTCTGGAGATGCCTCCTAGGTTGCTTCCAGATGGCGGCCGGTTCACTGTTTTGACTGATCCGCGAACTGGATTTCAAGAAAGCATACCAGCAAATAGTGTTGATACAACCGGGACCACGGAACGAGTCGTTAGGCGTGGAGAGATGTTTCCAAGCAGTATGGCGCCTGGTATCGTCACCGGACCTGCTGGTGGTGTGATGGCGCCTGACTTAAGGCGAGAATTGGAAGTAAGGGAAAGGCAAGCTATCGTCAATGCTAGGCGCATGCAGATGGGTAGCTTTAGAATGTTTGGAAGAGACAGAGCAGTAGTTGGAAGTGGGATGGTTGGACCAGGTATTGGTCCAGCAGGTATTGGTATGAGAGGGGGTATAAGCAGGTGTTCGTGGATTTAGTGGAACGGCTAGTAGAAGTGCGGGATTGTGCTTTTTACCGGCTGGTGGTATAATGGTTCCTGGCGGTGTGAGCGCAATGTCGTCGCGGTCAACAGGTCCAGGTGGTGTGATGTTTATGCGCAATGGAGGAATTGGTGCCGACATGCGCACTGCAGCAGCCGGAACTATGGTTGGTAGAATGGGGACAATGACACCAGGTGGCGCTGCTGGAATGCGACCTGTGGCCGGTACCAGTATGGGTCTTATGCGAACTGGCACCAGCAGCGTAAATGCTATGTCTGGCGCGACCGCTGGTTCCCGATCATTTGCTGGGATGTTTGCGCCGGGAAGCAGGGGCTTCTACCCGGCCGGCATGGGGATGGTTCCAGGAATGGTCCCCGGTCGCTTGCTCATGTTTGACGCATTCGGAAGACCTCTGTACCCGTATCCGGTTAGAGCACCATACCAGGGGCCGCCTGTATTAATTCCCAGCGTCCCCAGTTTCCCGCAAATGCCCACACCCGGATTTCCGGTTTACCGGCCGCCAGGGGCGCCACTGGGGTACATGCCAATACTCGGCAGGCCGACGTTCGTGCCCGGACGGTCTATGTTTCCTAGACGAATGTAAGAAGGTAACCCCTTAACGTCGGGAAAGGAAATGTATCGTCGTCTGATTGTTAAGATATACTTCTTAACAAAAATGTATGATATGATTTGGCAGCGCTTTTACAACATGGTGTCTCCAAGATAACAAACCCTTATGAACAACAGACGACCGAATTTAATTCAGCGCATTAGGTGGCAGTCCTCGGGCAATTTGGTTAGTTTCGAATTTTTCCTATGGGACTTCTAGTAAATACATAAAAAACACATGTCTGTGGCTTATGAAAATGTTCCACAATTAATTAGCCAGCATCATATGATGTTTTCCACTGCATAAAACACTTTTTTGCAAAAATATGTGATTTTGCTTGCATCTGCATCATGATGGCATGATTTCAGTTGCAGAAGAGTGCGAAACTGCTGCTCGGAATTTTGGTCCGAAATATTGGCAGCCATTTTATCTGTCAGAAAGGCAGGTCTGCTGCTTGAAAACAAAACGGTCGGTACATGTACCAGTACAGACTATGATCAGTGTGACAAGGTGTGATTGCAGAATTGGTACAATTAGCAAGTATTAGTGCAGTGTCTGCATGGGATATTTGAAATCCATGTTGTGAAATGTGTGGCCGCGGCCAAATAAATACAGATTTGGGCACATTTTGTGTAAACATAGCAGAGTGCTGACAGCCTGTGCATTATGTCTGAGTTTGCGTTTGTTGTTAATATAGCTCTTGTACCTATCAGGTAGTCAGTGCATGCATCAAACAGATTATGTGATTATTTGAAGTTAAAATATTCCTAAATTTGTTTCGGCTGGTGTCGCGGGCCCGAAACTCCATAAATTGCCTAAAATGTGTGAGGACTGCCACCTTAAATGCTAAGCATTCATTCATTGCTTGGACATGTGTTCCTCACAAGACACTTTGCTCTCATGACTTCCAGATGCCGCCAAAACAGGGATATACAATTGGTAAACACATTCAGAGAACATAACACGGTTCCAGTTGCTAAAGATAATTTGTATTTGTATCTGACGTGAGGTAACGTTACATTTTAAATAAAACATGTGTTATACTACGTTGCTCTTTGGTATATTTGAGTACATTGTCTTATATTTCAAATTGCTTTGTCGATAATAATAAAGTAAATGTATGAAACTACATCCGCCAATGTGCTTGATGTCATTATGTCTTCTTCGCAGTCCACGATATGACACGTGGGTTCCTTCTATTTTATGGCGTTTACTAAGAGAAATCGATATACAGTGTAACCTTTCTAAACCAAACCGCCTGCTTCACTGTAATTAAGTAGTCCCTATGTCGACTTGGGAACACAAACTATAGTGGAACCCCTCTAAACCGGACACTCTGGGAGGTCCCCAATGTGTCCGGTTTAGAGATATTCCACTGTAAAACAGACAGATGATTACTTCAAGATACGTGTGTGTGTTTTGTGATCATGAACATGCAACATTAAGATAAACTAAAGTTTCTCTGTGTCCTGTTTAGAGAGGTATGATCATAACAATATGTCAAGTGAAACAGGTGCCATATTCATTTCTAATGAGTAGTCTCACCTTCGGCGTCGGTGAACATCACTTTTCTCAGGTCTGTAAGTCTCATGTACGCCACCTCAAAAGCAATACTTGAATATTGATGTACGTCATTACGATGTACATGACTAATGTTCACCTCTTCACTAGCTGGAAAACATTGGCAACTTAATTACAACTAGTATGCTTATATGCATTTGGCTTTGGCGCTGTAATATATGAGACACGCATTGTGATGTTGTACCTTCGGACATCTGCGTAGTATTATTAAATACGTTTACAAAATTTACAATATTTTTCATAAATAAAGTCAAACGATGACAAAATTATCACAGTACATGCGGAATATAAGATATAGTGTGTCACCTTTTGATGCCAATTACGGAAAATATGTAAATGTTGCAAACATATTTAATGAAATTACGCAGATGTCCGAAGGTACAAAATAACATGGCGTGTATCATATATACATATAGCAGCATTTATTGCATACAACGGGATTTCACAGTTTAATAACGCAGTGTAATACAAATCATAATACACTTGTGCAATAAATATGCAAATGAGCTCGCTATAGACAACATGTTAGCTAACCAGTACAGCTTCAAATTATGATGATGTGTTTATGCAATAAATATGATCTAACATTTGTGTATATTTAATATGAGATTTAAACTTGTTGATTGATTTCATAAGCCTCGTTTCGTATGAAGTTAGTAAAGTCGTTTATTAATATACTATTAAATAATCACTCGTGAAATACCCTATACATGTATGTATTAAAAACATAATACACCAGTGTAATAAATATGTAATCAAGAAAGAAGAAGTCTTCCATGTACGATGATGAACGTATTCAATAAATGGAATATTTCACTTAAGAGTATTCAACATCTCTTCGTTGATTGGTCTCATAAAAACTCATCATTTGTTTATTATGTAATCAGTATAAACCCGTTTAATAAATACCATACGGAAGCATTACTCGAGCTTAAAGATGGGATTCCGCACAGCAGGATGTATTGTAGGGGTGATATGTTTTGGTTCATTAATACATACTATCAACCTTTAAATGTTATTACATATTGGTACTATTTCTTATTACATGTATTTGTATGATGGAAATCAATATTCTTCAGGTCAGGGATGTTAACCGCGTTTTCTCAAAATGTTAACACATTAACAAAGTTTGATATTTCTTCAAAGGAAGTCCATATGCATTTGTTGGTGTACAATAACTATACGTTATAATATATCGACAGCAATCTCCTTTAAGTTGATACACTTACATGTACTTGATTTAAATAATTAAAACTGTCCTCGGTAAACTCATTCATGACATGCGATGTGCTCTGGGAGTTTAACAACACCGTGACGATGTCAAGCACAATATTCAAGTATTTTGAAATATAGAAGTTTACAAATATTTGCATGATTAAGGCACGCGGTAGTGTATGTGTTACTGTCTGACAATATGTGATGTATGGCGGTATTCAGGCGCGTAGCTGCATTAAGGCACTGCAGGCCCGGGCCTGCAGAATTTTCGAGAAAATGGAAAAAATAATGTGCCAGAGTGCATGATTTACCTTCTAGTTTCGATTTGTTTTCTGGGGGGGGGCATGCCCCCAGACCCACCTACCATACTCGCACCAACGGTGCTCGAAGTCAACCGGGCCTGCTGATTCAAATTGGCTAGCTACGCCCCTGCGGATGTGACCTGTGTATATGCAGATCCACGTAGGCAGTCTAACAATGGATTTCAACTTTATATTGGTGAAGAAAAATCCATGTTTTAACCCTATCACCCATATGTATGTACCGAGATGTGTTTCATATGCGTCGCCAGGGGGGGGGGGTGGTCGGGGGGTGCGAACGAACCCCCTTTTCAGTTTTAACGTTTGGATGCAAATATGACTATTGGTAAGGAACGTACATAATACGTCTCTGCTATTGGATATACACTGTTTCTATTTCAGGAATACATGTTGAATATGTATGATCGCGATGTCAACTAGTCTAGAATCGGCTTCGCCCTCCAATTTAACTCCAGTCTCTGTAGCTGTTGAGAGATCGTGCCGAAAAATAAGCGCCTGAATTATAGACATACAACAACAGCAACAACAACAACAATAATTTGTCTGCAAAAACTCTAAAGATAAAAGCCAACGGAAGTTGGACACCTACTTTGTACCCGGGTAAATGATATTTTCATATGTGTACATATTCATCCCCCACCCAAAAAAAACACATCTACAGCCCCCACCCCGCTCCCTAGCCAGATTAAATTCATGCATTAGAACGTCGGAAATTACAGATAGAAATTTAAAAATATCCGGGGGAGGACCCCCGTACCCCCCATCTAAACAAAAGGGGACACCCCTCTCGTGCACTCCCCGTCTCCAGCCTTCGGATGTCGGCGTCTACCGTTGGTAGACGAACCCCGCTGGAAAATTCATGGCTGCGCCATATTTCATCAAAATCAGTTGCATATTAAGGAAAATATGAAATAATACTTTGGAGTGGGCGACGTTGTTGTTGTTGTAACCACGTGATCATGCACCTTGTATAAGCAGATGCCATATGAGACATAATTCCAAGTTGTGAATACACATTTTTGTCCATGGCGAATCATGTTTCATGCATCGTTTTGGCCCACAGTTCATAGCATGACTTCATCATACTTATTCACAAATGCAAACGCTACCACGGAGTCCGCCATTTTATGCCACAACATCCTCGTTTTCGTTTGGAAGACTTCCGGTGTAATTTGACTTTGTCGTTTGTGGGTTTTGCCACCACGGATGAGTTATTCGTGTCACCTTTGGACCAGGGGCAATATCCGGTAGGTAAACACACGGATTCCCGTATCATGTTGGCGTGGTAACTCTTCATCTGCAAGTGAGAAAATAATAATGAGCGACCGCCTGTGAAAGGTTGCTTACGACAT
Source organism: Conchocele bisecta (assembly GCA_029237695.1). Lineage (NCBI taxonomy): Eukaryota > Metazoa > Mollusca > Bivalvia > Lucinida > Thyasiridae > Conchocele > Conchocele bisecta. The sequence goes on along the minus strand of CM055275.1, from coordinate 91,529,976 downwards.
TGGAATAATTCTCAATTCTGAACATCTTGGTGTTTAATAAAATATTCGTATGTATTTGGTTGGTTATTTGCGGGCAAATAAGGCCATGTCATTGTTTTTCTCTGTTAAAAGTCCACCTACTTACGTATCCGGTAACATAAATGTATGCAAATTGTTGATTACGTTTTTAATATAAATTTAAATTGCCGCTATACAATAAGAAAGCACTCTTACTAAAGTTATTAAGTGTAAATTCATGAACGGATCTAAAACTTAGACAAGTCCCAAATCAATTTTCATATTACTTCACCAGTAAATAGTGTAAAATAGCGTACACAGTTTGTTTGTTTTTTCATAGAACCACTCTCAAAACCTACCCGCACGCGGACGCTTAACAGAGGAAGAACTTGCTATGGCCTAAGGCGAAAACCCGCATACTTAATACAAACAACCTATTTGAAATCAGGCAGCTTTATTGTCATTGCCAATATATGTTATAAACTGTGGTAATATTGGATTAACGCAGGCACGACTATACGCAGCCACGACTACATGTTACCACAATGGGATCGCAGATTTCCGTCACGTGATAGGCAAGCTTCCGGAACACATCAAATACGTTACTTCCGGTCTTTGCGCTCGTTTCCATGAACTCAAACGCCATCTCCTTGTCAGCCAACTGGAAAATAGACCCGGATTATTTCCCTTGTCGAATATCCATAAATGTCTTATATATTGATTCCGGTAAAAATACGATAGCGTCCGTATATCTTCCGACATCATTAAACAATCAAAGATTCACAAATCGCAACCGCAAATTAAAAGAAAAATCAGTAAATTTACCCGATTCCACATATCCTAATGGGTGTGAGAGGGGGGAGGCCGCTATCGCAGCGTGATTAGACAGTCAATGGTTTCCAAGTGGTGAGAATTAGATGGCAAACATACATATTCCGGAGTGTGCGATGGATACCTGGGGGTCCTTTCCACTAATCTTCGTACGATTAAAATGTTTGTAGGTGCAAACTTATGATAGTCTGTAAATTTCACTTTAACGATGTTTTCTTGTAAACAATTATTGGATTTAGATTTATTGAGCATAGGCTGCATATGCAGCCTATGCTCAATAAATGTAAACCCATCAATTGAAATTTTCAGACGATCCTAAATTTGCACTTACGAACATTTTAGTCGTATGACGTTTAGTGAAACGGGCCCCTGGTGTCCACAAGTTTGCTCGTTTGTCGTGTCCATCGGGTGAAATGCTTCTCCTACCCTCAAGATACATATCTCATTCTTAGACTGTGTCTAATTCCCACCGCATTGACATTCATAGATGCTCTAATACCGTTCAAATATACAATTACGACACATATGTTTGTCATATGTGGCTGTGAGAAATAGATCAGGATCAGATCAGGATCTGCACTGTTCGCCATTCCATAACTGAAACACCAGGCATGCGTCTAACAAGTAACGTAGATCATTATCAGGCTACATGTGTGTGCTACTTCATCCGCACATACACTGGTAACAGATCCCATAAGCCACACTTTCTTCAGTCAATCGGCCACATTTGCGAGCGGGAAATTGCGATGGGTATGTCTCTATGATTAACTACGTGGTGTCTATTTCCCATCAATAACCGTTGACTGTCAACCGTTGTCAGTTTAGTTACATATTGACCGCAGGTCGAGATACAGTACCTTGAAATTCGTGTCTCCCTCATGATTAACAAAGTGCGTGGTAAATATGGAACGACAAATCTACATAAACATAAATGATTATTACTAGCTGTGAATAATTAGAGCTAGCATTAAATAGTTAGAGCTAGCATTAATTATTTGACTTTATGTAGATTTGGCCGAATCTCCATGATCTCAAATAATTATTTCTAGCTCGAAATAATTAGAGCTAGCATTATATAATTAGAACTAGCATTAAATAGTTAGAGCTAGCTCCAAATGATTTAGAGAACTCTTCAAATGATTTGCAGATAGCTCTAAATATTTAATGTTAGCTATAATTATTTAGAACTAGCATTCATTATTTGAGTTTATGTATATTTGGCGAAAATTATTATTTAGCAGTTTGCCTGAATATTGATAACATGGTGCCTGTTCACATTATGTAATGAAAAAGTATTGTTTTATGATTGCGGGGCAATCCTAATAATCAAGATGGTGTCCAAAATCCCAAAATGAACGATAATAATGCGGATTGCGTAAAGCACGCCATACATATGGATAGCCCATTTTGAACCTGGCCATTTTCCTTAAGTTCCTTAAGTTCAAAATGGCCTTCAAACTTTGCTAATTAGATAATAAAAGCATGAGCTGTTGCGTTTACTTGGAGTACAGTACGTTTAGTCTGTTTAAAGTCCGAAGGACTCCTCGCAAACTGTAACAGATCAACTGTATTGTTCACCCTAGTAAATGAAGCAGCGCATGGTTTTATGACTAAAATTTATACTGCATTTTTTCATAGTTTCAAAACTGTAAATAACCAAATATGGCGTTAAAATTCACAATAATCTTCTTTTACGTCATTTTGTTGCAAATCCTGGAGCATCGACGTTGCGAACTTTAAACAATCAACGTGTGTCACGTATGTATAATGTATTGTACTGGGATGTAAACGCAATACGTCGAATGGGTGTCTGCATTATGAATGTATCGGTGTAAATATTCAACGGTATGGAGGTGCGGATTGTGTAATGTACCGTATGTATTTGTGACTATATGTCTAAACCCACTACTCTGTGTCCAAAATGGACTTACACTACAGCTGCGCTAATCTGGCCTATTTTTGTATATTCTTTATCTCAAACTACTTGTGTATTATGCTTGAAATAAAGCAGCTTCATTGACTGAGACTGAGCTGTGCTACAACTCGGGCTTAGTCAATCAGACATCTTAATGGCGAGTTGCCAATGACCAATAGATGCTCAGGAACGTTGACAATCTGGGAAGTAATAACGCAGGCGGTTGTGTACAGAAACGTTGATAATCTGGGCATGATTAACGCAGGCGGTTGTGTAGATGTTCAGAAACGTGGACATACCTTTAGTCCTTCCTTGAGTTTCACCTCTCGTTTATCTTCAAGGTCAGCCTTGTTGCCTAGCAACACAATCGGAACTGCTTCGTATTTATTGTGAGTGTGCAATATTTCCTAAAATATATATCAAATACAACGTAATTGATTACGTTCGTAGTGTAACACCACCGACTACACGATATAGTACAATACATATGTTAATGACACCTCTATAGCAAACACCCTCGGTGATCCGTACAACTACAATACATGATCATATGCTTATGCAATAAACATAATCTTACACGTGTTGCTAATTTAGTATGGCATGTATTAATCTATCGATCAGTACAACTTCAATGCATCATGCAGTGCTTATGCTGGGTTTTACGACCAGTGTGGATCCACACTGTTCCCTATTCCATTAATGAAACACCGATCATGCTTCTAACAATAAATATGAAAAGTCATGCAGAGCATGATGTTATTAGCCGATCAAATCAGGGTAAAGTGCATCGAACATATGTAGGTGTCTCTGGTAACATTGTCAATGGTAAACTATTTTCGACCACAGTTCTGTACCCAGCGTTGACATTTTTCTCGATTTTGTGCAGGTTTTGGAAACCCGTTCCCAAATCCATCCAATAGCAGCAATGCCATAGCAGCAATGTTTTGTTGTCACCATTATGTTGCGAAATATTCCAGCGTAACACCTGTACTGTATGCTCTATTTATCTACAAATTACACTCCGCAATACACAAAGTTGTAGTCACTGTGTGTGTGTTTGTCGGAATTCTGTGGCAGCATGCTAGTGGGCGGAGCTACCAGGGCTATATATATCTAGCGGTTACAGTGTCATCTAAAAATAGACGCAAGCTCCTGCGTATTCAGGCACATGCCCAGATTGGCCTAATGTGCCCCATCCGTGATTTTTTTGCGCGATGTCGGGCGCAAGACAATCAATAATTTGCGGCATTGACAATAATTAAGGGGGATTGCCGCGGGGATTGCCGCAATCGCGCGTGCTGGATGCATCCCTGCCATCCCTGCATGATACGTAAACAAATCAAAGTTGGCTATGAAGGGCAATTCTTCGTTTTGATTGGTGGAAAATTTTGTGAATATTAACTAGAGTCAAATGACGCGCGTACGCGATCCAATGGGATAAACCCGAGATGCTGGGATAAACCCGAAAATGCTGGGGTTACTAGTAAGGAGATTTTGAGCAGAGGTCGATTATAAATTAGCCGAATAAACACATTTTACGCGATTATACGTGGCTGAAACTTGTTCTGTTTAATAAATAAAAGCTTTAAATTAGCCCAATAATCGGCGTATGTTGGCGTATATGGCCATTAGAGCCAACTATGGACTTCAACAACAATAACTTCCGGGTTAAATCTCTTCAGGCGTTCAGCTCATTAAGTATTCAAAATTGTGTTATTTGGCTATAAGTAAAGTTTTAAACGGAGATAATTGCCAAAAATGCAAACTTTATCGGTTGGTGCAATTTGGAAGTGATACAGAAAAATTCGCGTTCGTAGATTACCGAATAGCGGAGAAAAGGGTTGCTACAAAAAATTTCAGAATTCGATGGATAACCAACATATTAGCCGATCTATAAATAGATCGGCTAATAATTATAGGAATGAATGGCCTTTTTGTGGAATTTATCGGGTATAAACTTGGAAAAGTCGCGGGAATACTGGACGAAGGCCGGAAGGCCTCGTCCAGTATTCCCGCGACTTTTCCAAGTTTATATCCCCGATAAATTCCACAAAAAGGCCATTAATTCCTTATAATTCCAGCATTTGAAATAAATTCATCAAGAAAATGTGTTTATTTTCCGTTTTCTTAAGAATTATTTTAACTGCGCCTGACGGTTACGGAAAGTAGTTCGGCATGGAGTTTACTGGGATATAAATTCTGGACAGAGACTTGCTACGGACCAATCAAATGTTAGGGAATTGTGTAAATATTTTTGTGCTGGAATTATATATCGTTATCAGCCTACAGGAGTGTGATATTTTATCAGGAGCTACACTGGCCATAAATCCCTTTAGCTCCATTTCTCCAGTCACAACCTGTATTGGACGATGAAATTAAATCAAATGAATGGGGTTTACCGTCGCAGCAACAGCTATGGTAATATAGGGACGAGACCACGGTTTTTAAGTCGCATTCGACAGACCAGTGGGATGGTAATAATATGAAAATATTTGTCTTGACCTATGGTAGGCTTTGAACTGACAACCTTCAGCATTGAATGCCTGTATTCTACCCCTGAACCACAATGTATCTATTGAACGACGAAGTGATACGTGTATCTTACCTCGTTCACGCTTCGTATCCAGTAAGCGAGGTGTGTAAACGTCGACCTGTCCGTTATATCGTACACCATGGCAACGCCCTATAAAAAAATATAATTGGCCAATGGAATACAATGGAACGTCTCTACACCGGGGAAAGTTAATTGCGTTTACCTTTGATAGGTGTCATTGTTCTTTATCTCCGATGATAATGTCGTTCATGATCGCAAAGCAAACACGCGTGTTTTGAAGTAGACATCTGTCAGTTTTACAGTGGAACATCTCTGAATCGGACACCATGGGGACCTCCCAGGGTGTTCGGTTTAGAGAGGTTCCACTGTATGCATAAGAGGTCAATAGAATAAGGAGGTTTCATGGAGGTATATTCTATATGTATATACATATATAGGTTCATATAAGAAACCAGTATCACTGATGGATATACTCACAAACTTTAACGCAAGTTTGTAAGTAATTTTACGTTAACCTTGAGCAGAAAGTGCACAAGGGTATGCTATAGAATGAAAGTATGGATGATAACAAATACATATATGAAGGGTTTATGCCAATCCTATTTACGGTAATATAATTGTTCAGTACCTGACAATCTCTGACATACAGACACGAGGTCAGACAGAGTGACAAATGGGCAGACAGACGGACAGACAAGGTGGCGACTATATGTATCCCAAAATTTGTTCGAGGTACATAAAATGAGTCCATACTACATATAGCCTACCTTAACGCCCGTGTACTGCCAGCGGGTAACTGACCGGAACTTCTCTTGACCAGAGGTGTCCCTAAAACAAATGATAAATAGAGAATACAAAGCTACATGTACTGTCTGTTAATATAAATTTTATCAGGCAAGGCTAGGAAACGCGTAGGAATTTCGTCGCCCTCCGAGGAATTGCTACCGTTTCCGACCCGAGCCTAGTATCACGATTATCAGGCAAGGCAATGATACGTGTAGGAATTTAGAGGCCCTATAAGAAACTCCTACCGTTTCGTGGCGAGCCTGATATCAAATGTATCAGGCAATTCTGGAAAACGCGTAGGAATTCCGACAACAAACACAGGGACTGTTCGAACATCCAAGCTACTGAGCGGGGACGGTGGTGTGGTGGTGGGGACTGGGCGGGTGGCAGTGTGTGTGTGTGTGCGGTGGGGGGGGGGGGGGTGGGGGGGGGGTGGTGAAACAAAGAATACAAACTCCGCCTCGTTTTAATTTTGGTATCTCTGTGGAGTAGATACGAAGGAATGAAATTCAAGATTCTTAATTCTTGTCCCTCAGCGGCGTAGAATCGAAAAGACGTATGTCTCGAACGAGCAACCGTAGTAAATATACAACAGTTTCTTTCCAGCAATAACTTCTAAACGCCTATGCAACTTACCATATGTGTAGTTCCACCAGCGCTCCGTCAACCTCAATCTGTTTTCTGATGAAGTCGGTCGCTGCAAATAAAATAAGCAAAATCATACATGTATTAATATATCATTTTCACAAAGTATGGGAACTGAAAAGAACAGTTTTCAGACAGGTAACGTCAGACTATGTTGGTTGCATACGCCGTAAGAATTTCTTAGACGAATTGCAGCTGTTCTCGTACGTACCAATAGTCTGCCGAATATTTTCTTTAAACTCTTATTCCCATTGAATAACGAGAGGAATTTCACTAATGATCGTACCCATCAATAGTCGGCCGAATGTTTTCCTTAAACATCTGTTCCATAATAACTGTCACTGTTAGACGAATTGTACCGATACTCGCGCTTACCAATACTAATAATTACCAGATTGTTTCCTAAAGCCCATGTCTCATTGTATAACTCACTCTTAGATGAATTCCTAAATCCCTGCCCCATTGAATACACAGGCATTCGACGTGTTTCGGCTTTCGTCGGTATAAGTTATAGCGATTAAAGCCGAAACTCGCCGAATGCCTGTGATTGAATATATAGAAGAATTGCACCTACATGTGTGCGTTTCAACATTCGATAGAAGTCTGTCTTTAAGTTCTTATCACATTGACTACTGTCTGTTCCACGTTTTGCTGCCGACGAACATTTGGTCATTAAACACATTAAATCTAAAAAATATATAAAAGTAAGTATTTTTTCATCAATAACAAAAAATTCACCCTCCCCAAAAAAGATATTTGATGAAATTCCATCAAATATTGATTTATTGCGAAAAAACTATTTTCCTATGGGAATTTAACGTGGGGAGTCAATTTCCAAAACTTTTCGTTTTTTTTTATCCTGAAGGATCAAAAAACTTTTTTTTTTGGAAATTGACTCCGAAACCTGGCGAGATAGCTTGAAAATGATGTAACTAAGAAAACAAGAGTTAGATTTTGAAAATATGTCAACAAATAAAAAAAATATTTTAAAAAATTCTATTTTTAGTGTGTTTAATAGCCAAAAGTTCGTCGGCAGCAAAACGTGGAACAGACAGTAGATCATCAGTGAATTGCATTAATACATGTACTCAGCAGAAAACTGTCCTTAAACTCATGCCCCATTTAAAAACTAAAGGAATTGCACCAATGCGTGTACGTACCGATAGTCGACAGACAATTGTCATAAACGCCTGCCCTATTCATTAACTGTCACTCTTAGGGGAATCACATTGAATAACTAAAGGAATTGCACCGATACACGTACTTACCTCCTATAATCGGCGGCAGAATGTTTTTGCTATTTTGTTAAACTACTGTCATATTGAATAACTAGACGAATTGAATAAATAGATGAATTTCACCCATGCTTGTACGTACCAATAGTCGGTAGTATGTTTTCCATACACTTATACCCCATTTAATAAGGAATTTCACCACGCTTGAACGCACCAATAGTCGGCAGTCGATTGTCCAAAACGCTTGTCCTATTCAATAACTGTCACTCGCAGAAGAATAACACTGATACTCGTGCTTACCAATAGTCGGCAGCTGGTTTTCCTGAAACTCGTGCCCCTGCAGACAGCGTAGAAGGGCCGTTTTCCCGGCACTGGCGTTCCCTAGGACCAGAATCTTGTAGGTGACCGCGCAGTCGCCGGAACCAAGGGGCATGGTTCAATCATAAGGCCCCGAACACGTCACGTGGTTCTGTCAGACGTCAGGACCATTCCTGCTAATGTTTAAAATGTTGTTGATTATATTGCACAGATTTGCTACGTAGCAAAAGCAGTATACGTCGAATCATATTGCCATGTTTATGCTTATTAGTAAAAAGTCGTATGTACGGAATATGATATGCGTCGCTTAAGTGTCCAAATAACCACATAGCTGGTTTTAGCGGTATAGTCGTTATAGAGACATAACTAAGTCGTTAAAACGACATAACTATGTCGTTATTTAGACATCGTTAGTATGTTAGTCGTTAGTATGACATAGATAAGCCGTTATCTAAAGTACGTGCCCACTCAGTAGGTACAAAGTGTTCTTTATCATTGTTTATATAAAGTAAATCTGACAGTTTTGTGTATTATGTATTTTGTAGATATGACATTTTCTGACAAACTAAACATTCATTCACCATTACCCCACGTATTGATTGACATTATTATAAATTTCCACACTCATGGTAGGGACGATAACCGTGTTTCCTTAAAACGTTAACGGGCATTACTATGTATTCTCTGTAATACCACCGCCAATCATTATCAGTAAAATTATTACTAAATGATTATAGCTGTTTATCGGGCACTCGTAATTCTTTTTAGAACTGGTGGAATAATGACACAATTAAACACTTATTTAATTCCTATAAAGAACATGCTGTGCCTACTGAGTAGGCATGTACCTTATTTAACCCTTTCAACACCACAGGCCTGTATTGTGGTATGATGGCTCGTGACGTGCCGTCTCATCAGGATCTGCACTTTTCGCAAATAATTTTCATATTTTTAGAACAAAAACACCCCTATTCATAAATGGACCAGTCTGAAAATCATGTTGTGACAATTGGATTGGTTACACAATTAACATATTAAATTTCATTCCAGTTACTTATTAGGGGTGAAAGGGTTAAACATATTTATCCCGTCAACACAGTGCGTATGTGCCGTGAAAAACGGTGCCGCGAAATATTTTTGATATCCTGTCAATACGACCTAATCACTGCGTATGAATATGTGCGGTGGCTGGGGTTATTTTTTTTTGCATTTTAGAGCTATTTGTAGGTGTTGACGGGATAAATAGAATAGTAGGTTAGTGCCGTGAAAGGGAAAGAGCCTCGCCCATCCCGTTTCCTAAGCCTTGCCAGATATTGTTTTCCCATTCACGGCACTAACCTACTATTCTCTATAACAAAGACACGTATCGGCTTCCATACATATGTATAACAATACACTTATGCCTGCATTAATGCTGCCAATAGTTCTCAATTTCTTTGTTTCAAAATACAAAATACTTGAATATTGTGCTTGAAATCGAGAAGCTTGGTTGGATGAGCCTGCGCTATGCTACACATTCAAATGTATTGATTGTAAGTTGACATTGCCAATAGAGGTTCAGAAACGTTGATAATCCGGGCAAGATTAACACAGGCGGTTGTGTAGATGTTCAGAAACGTAGATGTTTAGAAACGTGGATAATCTGCGCAAGATTAACCCAGGCGATTGTGTAGATGTTCAGCTGAAACGTTGATTAACTCTGGCAGTTGTGTAGATATTCAAAAACGTTGATTTGAGAATATTTGCAAGATTGTCGCAGGCGGTTGAATAGATGTTCAGAAACGTTGATAATCTGGGCAAGATTAACGCAGGCGGTTGTGTAGATGTGTAAGTACAATAGGTAGAAGGAAGTGGGTTTCTAAGCGTGCTATATGCATTTCTTCAAGGAAGTACGACCACTTATTTAAGGACACACTTCAGAGACTAGTGTCATCGATTTCTAGGATAATGGCTTCCTAAGAGTCACTGGGTATATTATGTTTCACCTACATATAAATATGGCTTTGTTAGTGTAAACGAAATGGTGCATTGTGTTGCCATCTCAGCCATCTTAGTATGGTCAAGTCTACGCTTTGTTTGCTGTATGTGCCAAGAGCCACGAGAGGTAAAACGTGTAAAAGCCATCGGTCAGTGTTACCTCATGTAACGTTTGACACGTACATCAAACTGTATGTAGTTGGCCATTTTATCACTGATGCATGGTAATCGTCTCTTATGGGAAATGGAGAGAGGACGCGACGGTTCGTGTTTAATGTTATATGATTATTGTGTTTAAACAATAAACTTACTAAAGGTACATGATCACGTGGTTACCACAACAACAGCAATGTATGAAAGTGTTGAAAGCGCACCCACTTCAAAGTAAGTATTAGTTGATGTCTTGTTTAATATGCAACGAATTTTGATGAAATATGGCATAGCAAACGCGTCTTCATGACCTGCATTTGGTGGTCCTGGGAGATCGGCACATACTTACTTATTTCTGTAGACACGGAAATCGATTCTTCACAAAAACGACAGAAGTTTGGGCCAAAGTACAGAGACCACCAAATGCAGCTTAACAAGACGCGTTTGATGCGCCATATTCATCAAAATCCGTTACATAACAAGGACAAAGTAAAAGACACGTACTTTGATTCTGAGGGCTTCTAGAAGTTTCAGTACTTGTTGTTGTTGTTGTAACCACGTGATCATACGCCTTGATACTACGCATCTGATAATTGGTGACATGTCGTCGTATGCAAATATGTGAAAATGATGAGCCGTGGCACTACAACCTGCGTTAATCTGCCAACATTTTATTTTAAAAATACTTGAATATTGTGCTTGATGACTGGATGCGCCTGAGCTGTGCTACAGCTGAGGCTCAGACACTCAAATTGCTTGATTGTGAGTTGGCATTGGCAAACTGTGTTCGTTGATAATACGGGCAAGATTAACGCACGCAGTTGTGAAACAATATACAATGCTGAAGATCAAATACGATATAATGACAGACGTAAAGAGATCATACAAACATTACTGTGCTAAATGTATTACGGATGTTTTGACGCCAATAACGAGATAATTATGACGTTACATGACGTTATAATTCGTTAGGCAACACTATATATGAGCGACGTAAATGTATATATACGTTGCATAATCAGTTAGTCAAGGTGTATGATCACGTGATACTAACAACAACAACAAGTACCGATTCAAAGTACGTATTCTTGTATAGTGTCCTTATTACGTAATTAATTTTGATGAAATATGGCGCATCAAACGCGTCTTGTTAAGCTGCATTTGGTGGTCTCTGTATTTTTGCCCAAACCTTTGTCGACACGGAAATCGCAAAAACGACATAAGTCTGTGCCAAACTCCATAGACCACCAAATGCAGCTAATGAAGACGCGTTTGCTGCGCCATATTTCATCAACATCCGTTGCATATTAAGGAAACTATCAAATAATACTTACTTTGGAGTGGGCGACGTTGGTGTTGTTGTAACCACGTGAGCATGCACCTTGTTAGTGTACGCCCTCGAAATATAAAATAAAAGGGTGTATCTACATAGAGCGGTTATGCCAATGATATGGAGAATATATGTTTACTGAATGTGTCTATGACTGTGGGAATATAGGTTTATGGGATTTGAGACCAGTGGAGCTCCTGATCAACTAGCACACTCCTGGGGGCCGTTTTACTAAACTTCGTACGACTACAATGGTCGCAAGTACCAACTGATAATAGCCTGTAAATTGCACATTAACACTGTTTTCTAGTAAACAATTATTGGATTTACAATTATTGATCATATGCTGCCTATGCTCAATAAATGTAAATACATCAATTTAAATTTCCAGACGATCCTAAATTTGCACTTACGAACATTTTAGTCGTACGAGGTTTAGTGAAACGGACCGCTGGTGCCTGATAATGATGTATATTCTTTGTTAGAAGCATGACGGTGTTTCATTGATGGAATGGCGAACAGTGCAGATCCTGATCAGGCTGTGCGTATGCAGAGCCTGATCAGGATCTACACTGGTCGCAATATCCATAAGCCCCATTCCAAAGCATGAAACATAGAAGAAAGAAGAGCATTTTATGTTTGTTCACTGTCATTATTCAATATCCGTTTCAAGACTACCCCCCAAATCACTGCGGACATATTTTCACCTTAGACCCTCCCGAATATTAACTTTCAACTGTGTCTCAGATATAACCCGAAGATAAAAACAGATTATGCGTAAAACATAATTTAAGTGTACGAGTCTACACTCGTTACCTCACATTCTGTCAACTTCGTCATCTTTTCGCGTTTAATGGCAAACAAATGGCGTCAAAAGATGATTCTCGATTTACGGAATGGCGTGAGGGTTTCCGAGTGGTTACCTCAATCAGTGAAACTACTGAATAACTAAAAGTCAAATGATTGGTCCCAAGTACATGTTTCCTTAGTTACGAACAGTAACTCTTACAATCTACTCCCGCTAGACGGACGGTATGGGAGTAGATTGCTGTTCGCAACTAATGTTTCCTATTCGATAACTCTCGCTAACTCAAATGCTCGTTAACTCAAAGTATGTTTCTTACTCCCCTGGGGCCAGTTTCACTAAACTTCGTACGATAAAAATGTTCGTACGAAGATTTCGATGAATTTACTTCTCACAGTAACGTGTTTCTCAAATTCTGCCATTTTGTACCTACGTGTTCGTGTCATTAATTGGAGCACATCCACGAAAGAGTTTCAAAAATTGAATGTCAGAACACATGTTATTGTGGATTTCCATTTTGCATTTACGAACTTGTTAGTCGTACGAAGCTTTGTGAAACGGGCACCTGTACTTATGTCAGTAAACTCCTTTAATATTTAATCATCATTCGTGCAAGGTACTCCACGTCTTATTTTGCAAGGAATTAGAAAAGAATTGTGAAAATCTGCAAAATCCTTAAAAGGAAATTAATTTCCCATGTACTCTGAAATTTCCGTCAACATTTACGTAACATATCGGAAACATTATCGGCGAAATACGGAAAATATCGGAAACAATATGGGAACATATCGGAAACTATATCGGCGACATGCGGAGCATATCGGCGACATGTGGAACATATCGGAACTATATCGGCGACATGCAGAACATATCGGAAACTATATCGGCGACATGCGGAACATATCGAAAAATATATCAGCGACATGCGGAACATATCGGAACTATATCGGCGACATGCAGAACATACCGGAAACTATATCGGCGACATGCAGAACATATCGGAAACTATATCGGCGACATGTGGAACATATCGGAACTATATCGGCGACATGCGGAACATATCGGAACTATATCGGCGACATGCGGAACATATTGGAACTATATCGGCGACATGCGGAACATATCGGAAACTAATGTATATCGGCGACATGCGGAACATATCGGATCGGCAAAATGCGGGTGTTATTTGATAGGAAACTCATAAGTAAGTCACCACCATTGATTTTTTCTGGATAATCTAAAGATTTACAACACATTTGGCTATTCTTCTCTAGTTTCCATTTTAGTGTTGATGTTGTGGGGCATATTTTCCCATTATCTACACACAATATTCTCTGCATGTAGTGGTACATATTTCCCATTACCTACACCCAACATTCGCTAGATCTACACTAATTCAGATATAGGTTTAGTCATTGTTAAGAAACATAGAGAGAAGTCCAGGCTAGTGTCGTTTGATATCAAGTTTATGAGATAATACTAGGAAACGCGTTGGAGAGCCGAGGTTCGCCGATTGATAACATTAATAAGAAAATACACTAGAAAGGTATTATATTTATCAGGTAGCGATTTATGCTAAATAATTGACAAATATAACATTGTTTTTTGGTGAAATGGCTTGTTCATGTAAACACTGACGTCATTTGGTAACACTATGTGACGCCGTTCGACCAACTGAAAGTCTGGGAAAGTAGTTGTGACCTCGATAGAGAATACCAGGCTAGTGTATTTTGATATCAAGTTTATCAGGCAAGGCTAGGAAACGCTTAGGAATTCCGAGACTTGCCGAGGAATTAATTCTGTTTCCGAGCCGAGCATGATAAACTTGATAACTCAGGTCAATACCTGATACAAGAATATGTTATCAGTCATGAAGTGTTCGGTCAATACAGGGCAGGTTACCTGATACATATTCGTATCGAGGAAATACAGGAGGCGCCATTTTGTGATTAGTCAGTGTGTAATCGATCAATAGAAAGTTACCCGATAAAACATCAATCTCATATGACCACCCTCGCCAGGGGGCTGCTTCATTAAACTTCGTACGACTAACATGTTTGTAAGTGCAAACTTATGATAGATTTCACATTAACCACGTTTCCTTGTAAACAATTATTGGATTTGCATTTATTGAGCATAGGCTGCATATGTAAATCCATCTATTGACATTTCCAGGCGATCTTACATTTGCACTTACGGACAGTTTAGTCGTACGAAGTTTAGTGAAACGGCCCCCTGGTGGTTATCCAGTATGTTCTGGTTGTAACGCAGGGCGAGTCGCCCTGCTTCACAGAAAGAACAGTCTGGTTACCTGACGGTGGCTCACAAGGTCAGCGGCTGGGAAACCTGTAACTATAACTATAAGGTGTTTCAGCCGCTGACTACGGTGACCTATTTATAACGTTATTAACAATAATCACTGGTGAAGTGTATCGGCAAAAACAAGTATGTGTATCTACGAACACCTGCGTGAAATGGGATAATGTGATCACCAGTGCCGCGATTAACGTTATAATTGGATCAAGTATCGCTAGGTACACGACCACCTGTGCTAACCTTGCCGCAATTTACATTTTATAGGATCGATATCTCCAGATAACAATACACAGACGTCTGTACGAATCTTGCCAATATCTGTCAATTTCTCCCGCTCACTCGTTTGTTTACCTGGCTGAATAAACGGTAAATCGTCCTTCTAGAACACTGCGCTAATCTCAAAATAATTCAATATTGTGCTTCAAATCAAGCAGCTTGATTTTTAAAAATGTTTTACCTGTGGATCGATTTTCAAAAGCTAACTTTTGTTTTCTTAGTCATATCATTTTCAAGCTATCTAGCCAGGTTCCGCAGTCAATTTCATCGCAACTATTAAATGTGTGGCACTCCGAGTTATGGAATGCACCAGACGCACATTTTGTTTTCATAATCTACTTCCAATGTGACTGCGTGTGTGTTCTACTCAACAGCCTACGTTGATATGCACAGGCTGATCTGGATCTACACTCGTCGCAAAACATATAAGCCCCATTTCTCCAGTCGCAGTCACGTAATACAACTACATTGTATCTGTATAGACACAGAACAGTCACACTACAGTGCATGCAATGCTTGTTATATACATGTAAGTTAATGTCGCAGTCACATAATATAGCTGTCTCTATAGACACAGAACAGTGACAATACAGTGCATGCAATGCTTGTTATATACATGTAAGTTAATGTCACAGTCACATAATATAGCTGTCTCTATAGACACAGAACAGTGACAATACAGTGCATGCAATGCTTGTTATATACATGTAAGTTAATGTCGCAGTCACATAATATAGCTGTCTCTATATATACAGAACAGTGACAATACAGTGCATGCAATGATTGTTATATACATGTAAGTTAATGTCGCAGTCACATAATATAGCTGTCTATATAGACACAGAACAGTGACAATACAGTGCATGCAATGCTTGTTATATACATGTAAGTTAATGTCGCAGTCACATAATATAGCTGTCTCTATAGACACAGAACAGTGGCAATACAGTGCATGCAATGCTTGTTATATACATGTAAGTTAATGTCGCAGTCACATAATATAGCTGTCTATATAGCCACAGAACAGTGATAATACAATACAGTGCATGCAATGCTTGTTATATACATGTAAGTTGATGTCGCAGTCACATAATATAGCTGTCTATATAGCCACAGAACAGTGATAATACAATACAGTGCATGCAATGCTTGTTATATACATGTAAGTTGATGTCGCAGTCACATAATATAGCTGTCTATATAGCCACAGAACAGTGATAATACAATACAGTGCATGCAATGCTGTTATATACATGTAAGTTGATGTCGCAGTCACATAATATAGCTGTCTATATAGCCACAGAACAGTGATAATACAATACAGTGCATGCAATGCTTGTTATATACATGTAAGTTGATGTCGCAGTCACATAATATAGCTGTCTCTATAGAAACAGAACAGTGGCAATACAGTGCATGCAATGCTTGTTATATACATGAAAGTTGATGTCGCAGTCACATAATATAGCTGTCTATATAGCCACAGAACAGTGATAATATAGTGCATGCAATGCTTGTTATATACATGTAAGTTGATGTCGCAGTCACATAATATAGCTGTCTATATAGCCACAGAACAGTGATAATACAGTGCATGCAATGCTTGTTATATACATGTAAGTTGATGTCGCAGTCACATAATATAGCTGTTTCTATACATGTAGCCACAGAACAGTGGCAATACAGTGCATGCAATGCTTGTTATATACAGGTAAGTTAATGTTAATGTTAATGTAATGTAATGTACTTACCAAAACAAAACAAATATTTTAATTAACACGTCCTACAAACAGCTGATATTCGAGTCTATTTTAATACCTAGTTCCAGCTATATTCTAGTATGCTGTATACCACTTCCTGCACTCGGTTTGTGGGTTAGAGATTAACAAGTGGAATACTGGTCACGTGTCTGGGAGAATCGATCTCAGCTCCAGATAAGTCCAGTTCATTTCGTTTAAAGGCAATGTGGGCCCGTTGCACTGAACTTCGTACGATAATAAAAGTTTGTACGAAGACTTTTATGAAATCGCTACGCATGTGTGGCTGGGACTGACGGTTTCTGACCAGTGTAGATCCAGATCAGCCTGTGCATGTTTGCCATTCCATCAATGAAACGCCCGCCATGGTTCTAATTTCATATATAACTAATCACTGCATATATTTGATGATTAAAAGTATGCAGAATTATTATACTGAATTTATTAGATTATCACAGATAATGTGATAATGTAATAAATTCAGTATAATAAAAATTAATAAATTTATCCTAAAATTGAAAATTTCTCCCTCAAAGTATGCTTTGCTAGAAAAGTATACTTTGCAATGTTGGTGAAATAAGCTACAGGAGTGTACCTTATTCAAAAAGTCACGTGGGATGACCACCCTGAATATAATACCTTCCTTCAATCACAAACAAAGGTTGATGCTAAAAAAACACTCTATTTTCGTGAGATTTTTCTTAGTGATATTCCAACTTCATGTACAGGATTGAAATAAAACTGTCAACGGCAGGAATTGAATCCCATATTGATATTTTTATTTAAAAAATAAATGCAATTGAAACAGATGTTAAAATGCACAAAGACGCATGTGAAGTAGATTAACACATCACTTGATTATGTTAAAGTTGTGGTCCCATTCGTCAGACACACACTGTTCTTTATACGAATTACATAAGTGTGTACTTGTGTAACTATTCCATAAGTCTTACACATTTCGAGTGCTCGCTACACAGCTATAATCATCTTGTAATATTTAATTTACTGATAGAGACGCGCGGTAGTGTCAGGATAGTTTGATATCTAAATGAGGAAGGACAGTTCTAAGTTATTTATATTAATTAAATGCGTCACCTGAACAAAATAATTCATATCGACAAATTATAAAGTTTGATCATTGCACATAAATATAAAAACAGACAATAAATAGTTGTTTCCGTAACTGGGTTATCGTCCATGGTATCCAGAATGGAAATTATAGTTTGATGGCATAATAATGTCATTAGTGTCATTTAACACGTCCAGAAGTAGATGTGCTGACAAAATGGATATTACGTATATTAAATAACGAAGAATTTAGATCCAGATGGGACTGAGCTGATCGTCGTGAAACATTTTACGCCGGCGCCGCGCGGTGAAGCACCAGTGGATTATCTGGAGCTATCAAGATTTTCCAGGGAATTTCCAACGATGAAACACGCGATACATACGGCGATTCTGAGACAAGCCAAACCTAGATATTTCCAGGAATTTTATATTACCATGGCAACATTTTCGCTTCCAAACATAAACAGGTTATTGGGGCTAGTAGCCGCTGTTTAATTGTCCGAAACTTCCGTAATTTGTTTATCTGTTTCTATAAATCCGTCAGCTATGTCGAATGTCGAAACTGTACTAGTTGAAAATCAGTCATCTCGCCCACAGGTTGAAGTAACGCGTCAAGGTCTATAAATATAAAGTTATGCTAAAAACTTCTTGAAACCTTTGCAGACTGCAAAGGGTTGAGGAATTTTTAACATAAATGTACGGTCATTTTTCAAGAACATGTTTGTTTATACCGGATACGTAGGTAGGTTTTGCTCATCTGGCTGGACGCTTAACAGAGGAAAATAATGGCAAGGCCTAATGTATGTATAGACCTTGGTCCGTTACCGCAACCTGTGGTCTATCCAGGCAACCAATATAGATACTGAGTGTTCTGATCATTGCTCGCTAATATAGATACTGAGTGTTCTGATCATTGCTCGCTAATATAGATACTGAGTGTTCTGATCATTGCTCGCTGATATAGATACTGAGTGTTCTGATCATTGCTCGCTAATATAGATACTGAGTGTTCTGATCATTGCTCGCTGATATAGATACCGAGTGTTCTGATCATTGCTCGCTAAGCTCATGTTAACTTAAATGTGGCTGTGACTGGAGAAATGGGGCTTATTATGGGATTTGTGACCAGAGTGGCTCCTGATGAAATAGCACACTAGTGTAGCCTAATAACAATCTATGATCGTCTTAGAAGCATAACGGGTTTTTTCAGTGTTGGAATGACGAACAGTCTATGCCCTGATTCGTATTGCATAAGCACAGAAACAAACATTGACGCTTTACTGGTATAGTTTCAACACACCATGTCATTAACTGGTATTTCGTGGAAACTCGGTTATATGAAGATAAGCTAACAAACTTAAATTAGACAAACTGGTTAAAATTCAGCAAGATGCACAACGTCAATGTTTCAAACAAATTCCCTAGAAGTAGATGTCTTACGTGTGATTACTATCAATGTAGACCCAGGTCTGATCAGGGTCTATATTGTTCGACATCATTATTCAGCCACCGAAGTATGTTGCCAGAAAATATTGGATTTGTACAGAGAGATCAATGTGTACGATTCTTGGAAATGTATAAATAGCTGTTTGTCAGTCTACGCCCAAAATTCGTTGGTATTATGCAGCTTCTATTCCAGGAAATTTAAACAACTATCGGTGGCAACAGGTGCTTGTGCACATGCGTTACGATTCATGAAATAAATGGACTTAGTGTTGACCTCTGTATACTTACAATGCACTGTTTGTAATTGAAGCAGTTGACCAATTTAATGCATATCATATTACAGTGAAACATCTATAAACCGGACACCCTGGGATGTCCCCAGGGTGTCCGGCTTAGATAGGTTTCACTGTAAATCAGGCATTTTATCATTCTGGGCCATAGTTGTGTACTATGCGATCACGAACAGACATTATCACCTGAGATAAATGACCAAGAAACTAATAATAATAAGATCACATGTGTTTTATTGGTGTCCGGTTTAGAGAGGTTTCACTGTATATTAAATGTATATGCCCACTCAATAGGCATAAACTGTTATTTATATCGGTGACATCATCAGAGGCAAAATAAACATTCATTCACCATTACCCCACGTATTGACTGGCATGATTATACATTTTATATCAGCGGTAAATTTCTACACTGATATCAGGGGCAATAACCGTGACCATTGGATTGGTTGCAAAATTAATATATCAAATTCCATTCCAGTTACTTAGGGGTGAAAGAGTTCAGTAGCCGATTTCATCAAAATTGCAAAGTATACTTTTCTAGCAAAGTATACTTTGAGGGAGCAATCATTAATTTTTCCCGAAATGCATTATGTCATATAGAACTAACAACTGCATATATTTGATGATTAAAAGTATGCAGGAATATTATACTGAATTTATTACATTGTCACAGCCAAAATGCCTGTGATAATGTAATAAATTCAGTATAATAAAAATTAATAAATTTATTGTAAAATTTAAAATTTCTCCCTCAAAAGGCTACATATACGTGTATGATAACTATCACCGGTGCTGATGCTTATTAAATGCAGAGACATGTAACCCTAACTTCTTGTTAAATGCTAAATAAATTATAATTGCATAAATGAACTTGCGCAATGGTGAATGATTGCTTACAGTGGAAACTCTATATAGGAGGTACTCTCTATACATGTACATGTAGGAGGTACTCTATATAGGAGGTACTCTCTATACATGTAGGAGGTACTCTATATAGGAGGTACTCTCTATACATGTAGGAGGTACTCTATATAGGAGGTACTCTCTATACATGTAGGAGGTACTATATATAGGAGGTACTCTCTATACATGTAGGAGGTACTATATATAGGAGGTACTCTCTATACATGTAGGAGGTACTCTATATAGGAGGTACTCTCTATACATGTAAGAGGTACCTGTGGTGTGGTGTTGGTAGATTATGTAACTAGTCTGTGAGAAATTGTAATCATTATGTATGCAATAAAACAAGGTAATGCCTGATAAGTTGGCGCAACATGGTCTGGCTCTACGCTGGCCACTATGCAAACAGACACGGTTTTATTAGATAGGCGCTCATATTGGCGCACACATGAACACATAGTGCATAACTGGTCTGGCGCTACGCTGGCCAGAACGGCAATAATACCTGTGTGCCGATTCACTAAACGTCGCATAGCCTATGCTCAATACATATGAATCCAGTAATTGTTGACAAGAACAAATTGTCAATGTGAAATTTACAGACATTTCAGGCGTACGAAGTTTAGTGAAACTGGCTCCCGGTTATTGGATTGGCGCACAGTGTAAATCTTGTTGTGAGCACGTCACTCTGCAAAATATCCGTAGCATGGACGGCATACGGGAGATATTTCAGAGTTACTTGCCAGCAACTAAATGTAAAATATGTCAAGACAACTAGTACGCTCAACTCCTATCTCCTATCCCTGCGCTGAATGCATACACAATATATAAACAACAGGCTCGATTTTGCTAGATTGCAACACAATATATCACGGCTGGTTTAGTTGCAGACACGATTAATGGATCAGGTTCCCCGATTTATTAGCGGTATATTTATATTTAGATTATTTTCACTTTTTATACATATTTTTTTCAACGTTTCTGAACATATGTTTGCAATGACAACTATCAATAAAGCAGCTTGATTGCATGAGCATGAGCTGTAGCACAGCTCAGGCTCAGACAATCAAGCTACTTGATTTAAAGCACAGTTTTCAACAAGTATTTTGAAATAAGGAAATTTACGTATAATGACAAGATTACAGTAAGCGGTAGTGTATCTGTGTCGATGGCAGCCGTTTATGTATATTTGAATCAGTTGTATAACACGCTACGTAGCAGCGGCTCCGTTTCACTAAACTTTGTACGACTAAAAAGTTCGTAAGTGCAAATTTAGGATCGTCTGGAAATTTCAATTGATGGATACGCATCCTATGCTCAATAAATGTAAATCCAATAATTGTATACAAGAAAACATTACTAACTTAATGTGAAATTTACAGATTGTCACAAGTTTGCACTTACGAATATTTTAGTCATACGGAGTTTAATGAAACGGCCCCCTATTTCACTGAACTTCGTACGACTAAGAAGTTTGTAAGTACAAAATTGGAATTTTGAATGACGATGCTGGTATTTTTTAGTTGATATGTTCACGTGTAATAATGTGTACATGTAAGGCCCACAATGGTAGAACATTAATGGATATCCCGTTCCACGTGTAATAATGTGTACATGTAACCACAATTGGTAAGCATTAGTGGCATATGATCACGTGTAAAAAATAATGTTACAGTAGACCAACCCAATGGTAGCATTAGTGGATATGTTTCACGTTAATAATGTTGTACATGTAGGCCAACAATGGTAGGTAGCATTAGTGGATATGTTCACGTGTAATAATGTGTACATGTAGACCAACAATGGTAGCATTAGTGGATATGTTCACGTGTAATAATGTGTACATGTAGACCAACAATGGTAGCATTAGTGGATATGTTCACGTGTAATAATGTGTACATGTAGACCAACAATGGTAGCATTAGTGGATATGTTCACGTGTAATAATGTGTACATGTAGACCAACAATGGTAGCATTAATGGATATGTTCACGTGTAATAATGTGTACATGTAGACCAACAATGATAGCATTAGTGGATATGTTCACGTGTAATAATGTGTACATGTAGACCAACAATGATAGCATTAGTGGATATGTTCACGTGTAATAATGTGTACATGTAGACCAACAATGATAGCATTAGTGGATATGTTCACGTGTAATAATGTGTACATGTAGACCAACAATGGTAGCATTAATGGATATGTTCACGTGTAATAATGTGTACATGTAGACCAACAATGGTAGCATTAATGGATATGTTCACGTGTAATAATGTGTACATGTAGACCAACAATGGTAGCATTAATGGATATGTTTCACGTGTAATAATGTGTACATGTAGACCAACAATGGTAGCATTAGTGGATATGTTCACGTGTAATAATGTGTACATGTAGACCAACAATGGTAGCATTAGTGGATATGTTCACGTGTATTGTAGTACCAGGTTACATTTAATAAATAAAGACAGCGATATAAGCCACTCGTTATATTAGCCACAATATTAAATATACAATATTCGTGTTTACAATATCTGGTCGCATAGGGTTAACTGTGGATTTTAACATTGTAGTTAGAACAAAGAGTGGCAATATTGCGACTCAATTCATTAACATGAACATTCATTTTTCTAGTATCAAATTGGCATATGTACATGTAGCCCAAGTTGCCTCTTATTGTTTTATAATTGTTAACGTATATTCTTTAACCTTTTACAACCCGATACGGGAAACACGGATATTAGTGTGTTTAGTATCGGGTTACAAAAAGTGTGGTTAAAACCATTAGTCGCAACGAAAACCGTTAGCCTGTTAATAGCATTTATATTTATTTTAATTGTTTATTTTGACAAAACATTTCCAACTAACTGGAATTTTCCCATTGTGTTAACTGTTAGCACATGTTTTATTTTATGTTTGTTAACGGTTACTGTATTTGAACATTTTACTTTCTGTTATTCTGATACACAACCCCTCTCTTCTTACCCACTCCCCACCCCCACCACCCACCCTCAATTATGTGTACATGAATGTATCACTCAACCTTGTCGGCACGTTATTTACGTTATATGTTAAAATCAGGTAAAACTAGAAAATGTGTTTATAGAACACGGATGCCCCACATATCGAGTGTGAGGTCTGTAGCTATTACGTTTGAAAGTTTACGAGTTACAAGCCAAAATTGCCAGATTCTAAGTCGAAAAGGGGGATATAATCAATGACCGAGGGTCAAATCAAAATTGAAAAAATTAATTGCAAAACTCATCATAAGGAAGGTACGTACCAACTTTCAGGTATGTAGCTATTACGGTTTAAAAGTTTACGAGTTATAATGCAAAGCTGCCAAATTCTAAGTCGAAAATGGGGAGATAATCCATGACGCCGGGGTCGAATAAAAAATTGAAATAAACGTTGCGCATCTACTTATCATAAGGAACCTACATACCAAGTTGCAGGCCTGTAGCTAGTACGGTTTAAATGTTTTACTACTTTCAAGGTTGATAACGGACGGACGGACGGACGGACGGACGTTCCAACATTTTGGGTTTATGGGGTATTTCCATTGTTTGAAGATCAAAGAAAAATCCCCTAAACAACAATAGAGTTTATGAGCTTACGGAATAAATGAAAGGAATCTTTTGTGTTAGACCACGCCCCTAACATCTCAAACCCCTAGATGTTGGCCCGGACGGACGAGGGTAGAACTAAATGCACCTTCCACTATCGTGGTGGGGCATAAACATTGGTACACATGCACTAGTTAAGGATGTGCGAGTGGTTTTTATCTGGCACACTTCATTTTAACATAGGGTAACATATGTATTGGAATCGCCTCGGACATTTAGCCACGCCTTAGACCCCCCTCGATGGGCTAGTCCGTAGTGATATCTTGGAATAACCATAACAACAAAATGCATTGTGTTACTCAACGTTTAACTGTCATACGCAACCGCTAATTGAAAATAATATTATTAAAAACTACTTGCACTGAACAGTATCAACAACGGATGTTCTACGTACAAAAATACGTCGGATTATTTTGTTCGCGTTCAAGTTGTCACAAATCGTGCGGTCATCGCTAAATTTAGTAACAGGCTATAGTTTTCGGCAGAGTTAACTCCACTCCGAATGCTCTCCACCGGAAGCGACCTCCGTCGAGAGGTTACAGCTACTGACCCAGATTTGTTTAATGATCGCAATTGTGTCGCAACAAAACTCGCACGTGTGGGTCTAACTGTGATGTTAATCCTCATTATATCGATGGATTTACTGCGGAGTTTAGTGACATTCCCGAATTCGGCCTGATTGACATTTGTCTATGGTGGCCAATACACGCCAACATGAGTGTCAATTCTACGTTCAGGGAAGGGGGTCAATAAGTCAGAAGGTGATAAATTACAGTCGGGGAACACATTAATGACAGTATAACACATCCAGCGTAGATGAATACCCATATTAATGAAAGTACTGAAAATACGACAAAAACAAAATTCTAACAAGTTTGGGCTTCCATACATTGAAAATGTTGCCAGCGGTTTCCCCAATGACGTCATTTGTATGTTTTAATATACTCGATCCGGGGCCAACTATTTCATTCACAAAACAGAAGTAAACATGGCGATGTCAAAGTAATGCAGAAACTTTAACAAGACTCCTGCTACAACATTGTTTTGTACCGACAAGGCATTTTCAGGTGCGACACCGCTTCGGTGGCGGAATTCTTGTAGTACCCTATGTTCAGTACTTTGATTTATATATGTGTATAATCCATAGTTTTATGAAACACACTATCTGCCAATACTGTGAATCTTCCTGTTTTATGCATATATAGGGTATAACCTATATATGTCGCTGTGAAGGGAGAAATGCATCCGCACAGTCTGATCAGGATTTGCACTGTTCGCCGGTGCATCAATGAAACGGCCATGATACTTCTAACACGAAATATAGATCGTTATCCGGCCACATGAGTGTGATATTTGACCAGGAACAACACTAGTCGCAAATCCAATAAGCCCGATTTCTCCAGTCATACCCACATACTTATACAACGGATACTATTTATTCTTCAGTGCAAGATGTCCCGAATTGTTAATTCGTGGGAACGAATTGTTATATCGTGGGAACGAATTGTTAATTCGAGGGAATGAATTGTTAAATTGAGGGAACGAATTGTCATTCGTGGGAACGAATTGTTAATTCGAGGGAACGAATTAATAACAAAAGAATTGTTAAATTGAGGGAATGAATTGTCATTTCGTGGGAACGAATTGTTAATTTGCGGGAACGAATTGGTATATCATGGGAACGAATTGTCATTTCGGAGGAACGAATTAATGAAAAAGTCCATGTCAACTGCGGGGCTCCGTAGTAAGAGAAATTGTGTGCAATACAAGTATCTATCTTCTTTTCTATCTATCTTCTTTTCCCTGAATAAAATATTGTAAAACCTCATGTGAACGAACAACTACATGTACGCATGTATACTTACATATAATGTTCCGTTGCAATGTGTTGTATTAAATCCCATGTTACCATGTAATAGCATGGACGAGATATACGCTTATAATCCATGGAACAAATTAAATTCCCATTCACGTAGTATGTGGTCCGTCGGCCGACAGGGTAGTCTCTGCTATGTAAATTGGACGGAGGCTGATAAAACGGACTTTAACACGATTACGGCATGCGTGACCAATATCTGATTTCACCAAAATTGCTAAGTATACTTATCTAGCTAAGTACACTCTGAAGCAGTAATCATTTATTTTACCAAAATGCATTATTTCATATACAAATGTAGAACTAATACCTGCTTATATTTAATGATTAACAGTATGCAGAATTATTATAATGCATTTATTACATTACCACGGCCAAAATGGCTGGGATAATGTAATACATTCAGTATAACAACAAATAATATAATAAAGTTATCCTTAGATTGAAAATGTCTCCCTCGAAGTGTGCTTAGCAAGATAAGTATACTTTGACATTTTGTGAAATAGGCTTAACAGAGCTCCAGATAAGGTGCATATTGCCGTACTGTACGCACATGTGTTAGCAGAATACGCATTGATTATCTAAAGTTGGAGTACAAAATACTCCCAGCAATGTGAAAATACGTATTGGTTTTCAAATTGAGTAGTAATACAGTTGACAATTTACTTACTTGAGCTGCAAAAAGCAAAGTGAATTTTCAACTTTGTTTTATTTTGTTATCATTTCTTCCCTGTTTAATAAGGATGAAGATCAATAATACATTTGTAAAAGTAAAATACTCATTGAATTTGAAATCTGGGGGTATAATACACTTTAGATACAAAACTTATCTGGGGCTGTCCGTAACCAGAGATAACCCATTGTGCGTACATGTATAAGTCTACGCACTGATCTAGGTATACGTTGTTCGCCAATCATCCGAGCCCGTCACTAAACTTCGTACGACTAACATGTTCGTAAGTGCAAATTTAGGATCGTCTGGAAATTGCATGTACCTTTAACATGGAAGTAGTTGTAAACGGTAACTCTTGCACTCTACTGTGTACGGGAGTAAATTGCAAGAGTTACCGTTCGCAACTAACGTGGAAGGATAACATTCAAATAAATAATCAGTGACGGTCAGATAATGACACAACTTGTCGGCTACACATTCCTCCAGACCAGAACGTCATCGATCATGCATTGACTACCTGTAACAAAAGTTGCCGAAATATTAATTGATTCTGTTATACCTCATGAGAAAATACACTGGACATACAAACAGCGTATACCCAGAGCAGACACAATATGGACATAAATCGTGTGCACAGTGCGATATTAATTGACAATCTGACAAAGATTGCAAATACATGTACTTTACAATACGGTTGCCATAGAAACAATAATTATAATATAATATTATAATGTCAGTCCTGCAGGTCTACTCATGTGTTTCAACAATATGCACAGTACAGTACCGCCGGCTCTAATCGTGCCAGTATCAATATACAGACTACTTTTGACTGCATCGCGATTTAATATTTACGGAGCCCCGCAGGGGACATGGAAGTTTTTTTTAATAATTCGTTCCTACGAAATAACAATTCGTTCCCACGATATAACAATTCGTCCCTCGAATTAACAATTCGGTACCTCGAATTAACAATTCGTTGCCACGATATAGAAATTCGTTCACGTGGGAACGAATTGTTATTTCGTGGGAACGAATTGTTAAATTCAGGGAACGAATTCCTAATTCGTGGGAACGAATTGCTAAATTGAGGGAATGTATTGTAATTTCGTGGGAACGAATTGTTATTTCGTGGGAACGAATTAAAAACAAAAATAATTATACGTCCCCTGCGGGGCTCCGTAAATATGTGCCTGTTTTAGCGTGGTTAAGGACCCGTCCCACCGATGATCAGCCTAGCTGTGGTGGGATATATGTATAACATATATGTGGTTAAGGACCCGTCCTACCGATGATGAGCCTAACTGTGGTGGGCTATATGTATAACATATATGTGGTTAAGGACACGTCCTACCGATGATCAGCCTAGCTGTGGTGGGATATATGTATAACATATAGGTGGTTAAGGACCCGTCCTACCGATGATCAGCCTAGCTGTGGTGGAATATATGTAACACATATGTGTTAAGGACCCGTCCTACCGATGATCAGCCTAGCTGTGGTGGGATATATGTATACATATATGTGGTTAAGGACCCGTCCTACCTGATGATCAGCCTAGCTGTGGTGGTAATATATGTTGGTTAAGGACCCGTCCTACCGATGATCAGCCTAGCTGTGGTGGGATATATGTATAACATATAGGTGGTTAAGAACCCGTCCTACTGATGATCAGCCTAGCTGGTGGAATGGATATGTAATAACATATATGTGGTTAAGGACCCGTCCTACCGATGATCAGCCTAGCTGTGTTGGGTATATGTATAACATAGGTGGTTAAGGACCCGTCCTACTGATGATCAGCCTAGCTGTGGTGGGATATATGTATAACATATATGTGGTTAAGGACCCGTCCTACTGATGATCAGCCTAACTGTGGTGGGCTATATGTATAACATATAGATGGTTAAGGACCCGTCCTACCGATGATCAGCCTAGCTGTGGTGGGATATATGTATAACATATATGTGGTTAAGGACCCGTCCTACTGATGATCAGCCTAGCTGTGGTGGAATATATGTATAACATATATGTGGTTAAGGACCCGTCCTACCGATGATCAGCCTAGCTGTGGTGGGATATATGTATAACATATAGGTGGTTAAGGACCCGTCCTACTGATGATCAGCCTAGCTGTGGTGGAATATATGTTGGTTAAGGACCCGTCCTACCGATGATCAGCCTAGCTGTGGTGGGATATATGTATAACATATAGGTGGTTAAGGACCCGTCCTACTGATGATCAGCCTAGCTGTGGTGGAATATATGTATAACATATATGTGGTTAAGGACCCGTCCTACTGATGATCAGCCTAGCTGTGGTGGAATATATGTTGGTTAAGGACCCGTCCTACCGATGATCAGCCTAGCTGTGGTGGGGATATAGTATAACATATAGGTGGTTAAGGACCACCCGTCCTACTGATGATCAGCCTAGCTGTGGTGGAATATATGTATAACATATATGTGGTTAAGGACCCGTCCTACTACTGATGATCAGCCTAGCTGTGGTGGAATATATGTATAACATATATGTGGTTAAGGACCCGTCCTACCGATGATCAGCCTAGCTGTGTTGGGATATATGTATAACATATAGGTGGTTAAGGACCCGTCCTACTGATGATCAGCCTAGCTGTGGTGGGATATATGTATAACATATAGGTGGTTAAGGACCCGTCCTACCGATGATGAGCCTAACTGTGGTGGGCTATATGTATAACATATAGATGGTTAAGGACCCGTCCTACCGATGATCAGCCTAGCTGTGGTGGGATATATGTATAACATATATGTGGTTAAGGACCCGTCCTACCGATGATCAGCCTAGCTGTGGTGGGATATATGTATAACATATATGTGGTTAAGGACCCGTCCTACCGATGATGAGCCTAACTGTGGTGGGATATATGTACATGTATAACATATATGTGATTAAGGACC
Source organism: Conchocele bisecta (assembly GCA_029237695.1). Classification (NCBI taxonomy): domain Eukaryota; kingdom Metazoa; phylum Mollusca; class Bivalvia; order Lucinida; family Thyasiridae; genus Conchocele; species Conchocele bisecta. Next base: position 91,500,255 of record CM055275.1, on the reverse strand, counting down.
CGTCCTACCCATGGTATTTTCTACGCATGGTTAGCCACATTATATCATATGTTCTACATTGCATTTTCCGTTCTTTGTCAAACGCCACATTTGCGCCGGTTACTAGCCGAAAAATGTGTTCGTGTGATAGCTCTACGTATAGCTGAGTGGCGACTCGTCAGGAAATCAGGGATTTCCCTAAAAGTAGATGTTCCTTGAATGAAGCACCAGTATACATACGGCGATTCTGAGACAAGCCAAACCTCGATATTTCCAGGAAGTTTATATTACCATGGCAATCGTTTCGCTTCTAAACATAAACAGGTTAGTCGTGCTAGCAGCCGCTTTTGAATTGTCCGAAACATCCGTAATTCGATATTTTTGTATAAATCCGTCAGTTTTGTCGAAACTGTACACGTTGAAAATCAGTTATCTGTGTAACCAATGTAGATACATAATAGGATGAATTTTGCTTGGTAGAATATGTTAACTTAAATGTGTGACTGTGACTGGAGAAATGGGGTTTATGGGATCTGTGACCAGTGTAGCTCCTGATCCAATAGCAGACTCCTGTAGCCTGATAACAATATATATTGCTTTTCAGAAGAATGACGGCTGTTTCATTGATGGAATGGCGAACAGTGCAGACCATGAGTATCATTGCATAAGCACAGCACCATCCATTGAAGCTGTACTGGTCACCCACTAAACATCTGGGGCCCGAATCACACATTTATGATCGTCTGGAAAGTTCAATTGATTGATTTACATTTATTGAGCATGCAGCATATGCTCAATAAATGTAAATCCAATAATTGTTTACAAGAAATCAGTGTTAATGTGAAATTTACAGAGTATCATAATTTTGCACTTACGAACATTTTAGTCGTAATAAGTTTAGTGAAACGGCCCCATCCCACTTTACGCAGTAATTTATACACCTGTCATTTCGTGCAAACAATACGATTCTATGAAGATAAGTTAACGGAATTAAAGTAGAGAAACTGGCGAATGTCAGTGTGTTGTGTTACGGCAGTGTTTCAAAGAATTTCTCTAGAATTAGATATCGACTTGCTGACAAAATTGGCCTTACTTGTAATTGCGAACAATGTAGACGCAGATCGGCGCAGTCTGATCATGGTCTACATTGTTCGCCATCATTATTAAATCACCGAAGAATCTTTATTCAATGCTGACAAACAATATTAGATTCGATTCGTTTGTACAGAGATATCAATATGTATGATTCTTGGAAATGCCTAAATAGCCACAAGTTCTTTGGTATTATGCATCTAGTATTCCAGTAAGTTAATACCACTATCAGCATGATCAGTAGCAACAGGCGCTTGTCCGCATGCGTTACGATTTATGAAATAAATGGACTTATTATTGACCAATGTAGTCTTAAAATGAAACATTTGTTGTATTCAAGCCGTTGACTAGTTTAATAAATGTCATATAAAATAAACACAAACAAATGTTATATTTTGTTTACAGCATAATCGCAGCATACAACTTTAGCATTGTGCATATGTTATCTTAAACGATAATTAACTTATTGTAAATGGGATATTCTTATAAGACTATATATTGACTGGCGACTGAACATGCATATTGTATATTTTGTCTGTATTTTGTTTTGTTATGTACAGTTAATGAGACGTAATTAAACAATTAAATAAATATAAATATATACAAAATAGACTATACTGATCACGAAAATGCTTTTTCTGTTCTTTATAGGAATAAAATAAGTGTATATATTGTTATCACTATTCCACCAGTTTTAAAAAGTACGGGTATTAGCTATACAGATATAATCATTTAGTAATATTTATTTTACTGATAGTGACTCGCGGTGGTCACATTTGTGTTTAGATCCAGTTCTCAATATCTATTTAAAGGTCACATTACAAAATATCACTGATTTTCTTCAAAATGCTCTAAACACAACAAATGCGACCATAATAACTGATTTCCGGTTCGTTTGTATTTTTCGTGATATTGATATTTCTCAAATCGCACTGTATCTCGCTTATCTCTCCTGTTACTGCGACCTACTGGTGCGAGGTGGCGCTGTAAAAAATAACCGCTATGACGTAGCAGTAGTACAGCTTACCTGATTGGCGGATAAAGGTTTCTTATATACTATCGTTTGGATTTATGGACATCATTTATTTGTTGCATACTTTCTTCGTTTTTGTCTCTTAATATGTACGTTAATCGTTATTTTTACCTTCACCTAGTTATCCTTGGATTATTTATACATTGGTTGATGATTATCTGTGCGAAAGTCGGTTGTAATTCACGGTCAAACATAATCAGAAAAAAATGTGGAAGTAAATGTTACATTTACATATTTTTTTTACAAAATGCTGACATAATTTCTGACATTTCGTAAATTGATTCTGCAATGCTTTACAGTCACTTCAGCATACTTGTGTTTTGACAATTTCTAGTTGAAATTAATTCTGTATTTTGAGCTGAAATAATCAGTGACACACGTGTGGAGCTACATTCAAATGGATGCTGCCGGATGCCATTAATAGTTCGGCATAGCAGACAGCTTGTCCGATGATTTGACCGCAGGCAAATAGGGAAGTGTATGTTGGGACAGGTGTATTCTGAATTCAACGATGTCACACATATTCTATGTTGATTGGTTGAATCCATTTTATCTGTCCTAGTCAGTGACAGACGTGTGAAGCTACGTTCAAACGGTTGCCCGCCGGATGTCAACACTAGTGTGGCAGGTGTATATTGAATCCGCGAGGCCACACCTATGCCAAGCTGATTGGCTGAGTACAGTTTGATAGACACGGAAGAATAGATACACTGTGCACATCAGGATGCGTTCTTAATGTGTCTGTTTTTACACACGTAATGGATGATTGTTATATTGCAGGAATAAAATTGTGTAACTTGAATGTACCCTCCCTTATTTGTCCGTACATACAATTTTCGAATTCTAAAATGTAACCAAATCACATATTCTTTGACAGATAAAAATAATTAAAATTATATATTCAATTTTCACATGGACATTCGAATTTTTTACTATTTATAATCTATTTGCCTACTGACTTGTTTCAAATAAATAGAAAATGTTTGGACTTGATGTTAAAAACCAATTTGGGGTTACGTTGATTAAACATAGCTTGTTCCTATATGTGGCTGTGACTGGATAAATGGTGTTTGTGTGATTTGTGACCAGTGTAGGTCCTAATGCAATACAACACTGAAGTCTAAATTCCATCTAGACTACCTGTTAGTGTTTCATTGAAGGAATGTCGGAAAGTGCAAATCCTGTTCAGACTGTGGTCGCAAACGCCCTATAAGCCCAGTGTTGTGTTTGGCTTATTGCACCTTCTCAGTCGCAATGCCCTGTAGCAGGGACCATTGGCGAGGCAATTAATCGCTCTGCTAAGTGCAGCGGGTGTTGACATAATCTTCAAACCACATATACCTCGGGATATAGCCGTCACTTACCCACCCCCGTAGCAATCAGAGCGACTGATTTTGCCACTGCTGTCATTCCGGGCATTTGGCTTTCCGTAATTGACCCCAAGTACAACATTGTTTCATTGAAAGTGGACAATGGCTTACAATAATGGCGTTATGAATGTTTACCAGCACAGTATCAGATCCATATATGCACCTGACAGCTCTGATAAGTGTCTTCTATCTTGCTCGTTTGATTTAGCATTATATATAAGTACTATAGGGGAAAACATAGATTATAACCTGACGATGTAAATATAAATACATGTATATACAGACTGGTATCCTACAGCTGTTTAAAGTTGCACAGTATGTCAATTTTGTCATGCACTGTCGCATATCAGTATGTAGTTTGTAACTAGGTCATTCTTATAGCTATACATGTATGGTCCCATATATTTATATCAGCGCTCTAATTCACTGGAGTTCTAAGTAGTCTGTTGAACTATTAAGCGTAATCATTATGCATACATTTCGGAAGTACATGTACTACTTATACGTCATATACCCACGTGACCGCAAAGGGAAACAAGACGTCACTGTTTATGTCCAGGTGGTAGGCGATTTACATAATCATAATGATGCCAATATCATCATTAAATGGAAATATAAACACTGATATACTAGGTTTGTATAAACAAAACAAGTGCTTAGTTTGTACAACACCTTTTACAATATGGAACACAAATGGCGGCCATTTTGTATTTTCCATTTTGTAGGGTTGATGTGGGGCTTGAGTGGTGTTGAAGCAGCCCGTCACTGTTCATGTAAGCGGAGCTGAATATTTGTAATCTAATGGTAATGGATTCGGATTGTTTTATAGCGAAACAAATTGTGCATTCTTGGTTTATGAATGATGCAGTAATAATTAATTATGAACAAACTCACAGTGACTACCATTGCAATACATCGTCACTATTTTGGTCTTATGATCGCCTATAACCGATATATTTTATTTCGCAACATATGTCGATAGCAAAATCAATGAGAATCAATGTATGCGGACATATACGTATGCGTAGTTAGCTCGATATATCTTGTCGACACCAAATACAATCAACTTATGTATATATGCGATGTAAACTACTTTTACGAGTTAGTAAGACTATAAGTATACATAGTTCATTGATACTGGTTATGTGTCTTAACTAGTCCAAAACGCAAAGAAACAACAACTACAATTGGGAGCAATGCTGCAATGGACATGGACAATGATCGAGAATTCTGAATGTTAATACTGTTTGCATTTGCTATGTACCGTCTACACTTGATTACTCAACTTTTATTTAATGAACATTTGACCTAACGATAGCTATTTTTAGGAAAATATGTACGAGGTAACGAGTGTAGACTGTAGATCAACCTCACAGCAATATTACATTGAACATTGGCTAATGTAAAATCACGAGCCTTAGCTTAGGTGTATGATAAAATCATATTCACAAAACGAATTGTTGCTGCTAAAGAAATGTAAATTATAGCAATCCAGCAATACACGTAGTTTGTCAAAGTCATCAGACGATCGAGTTAAATCGCTTCCCTATTGCCGGAAGTCGCAGGTCTATCCAATAGTTTTTTTTATTTTTTGTTTAATCTTATAAGAATTGCTCGAGGACCTTCCAAACCCGGGAATTTGGGCCCAAAAGGTGTCAGGCCAATGACCGTTGGCCCATTTGTTTCCGAATTTACTAATATATGCGATACAGTCGAAATATGTGCATTAAATGAATGAGGTAATGAGGCAGTTAATATAACCTAGATAGTTAATTCTTCTATTGGACGAAGTCGGTATGTCAGACCGTGAAAAGGGCTGTCTGTGAGTGGATGTGATATATGGAGACTCAGCCGTAACAGTGTTATCCCATATGGTGATGATATTTGAGGGTTGGTCAGGGCAAGACATATCAGGCAGGGAATTATCGATATTAGGCTATGCAAAGTTTTCGGGCCCAGCTACTGTCGCGGCTTATCTTTATATATGAGATGCTATTATTCAGGTGCGACGTTTATCTATTCTTATTTTGTTAGATGACACATTATTTCACATCTTCTGAAGACGGAAGAGAAAGAGAAGAGTATACACGGCGGTACAGCAATTGCCCATATATTAGTGAGTGGCGTGCGTATGCAAGTATCAGGCTTACAGTTGTTTAGCCTTCTGAGCTAAATCCGACAGTTTATAGTTTCGTAGAATTGATCAGGAAATAGTCACGTACCATACCGCCGGCCATGGTCCAAACAGTTAAAGTTTGATTTCAGAGGATGCAGATTACAGTCAATAATGTTTAATCAGTGTAATGCGGGCGGCCAATTCTGGCCTAAACTGCATTACTCCGTGAGATGAATGGTGGGGAAACCGGAGTACCCGGGGAAAACCACCTCATCCGGCAATAAATGACAACTTCACATATGTCGGTGTCGAGGTGAAGAGCTGTGATCGAACAGCTACCGGGGATCAATGCCGGCGCATTACTGCCGGTCCAAATAACGGCATCAGCTATTGACACTCCGACACGCGTAGCTCACGCATGCCCGGCGTATGTAGTAATTTATTAAACCTGCAAATATTTACACATGTTCGTGAGTTCGTATGTTCGTTATGGTCATATGTGTATATACAGTCGTGTTTACAACCGGTCGTAGGTATAAATATATTGTTTAATTTACGCAATGTTTCAATTGTTAGTTATTGTAACAACAATATCCTCTCCCGCGCATATAGCACAATATCCGCTGACCAAGTACTTTTAATTGTTGTTCACTTCTGACATTATACACCAACGCAAGAACACTCATATCTTCAAATTTTCGTATTCCTTTTGCTGCGCATTTGTTGATTCTGAAAAAGAAATAATATAATTATTGCTCTACATATACATGTTGTTTACCGAGCTAGTATCATGAGTATAGTAAACAGGTGCATGTAAAATTAAATGTATTCGTGACCTGATGGTAGCATACACGCGTATTGAGCACGGGCATTCCCAATGCGAAATATGAGTTCGCATCGGTGTGTACATTTAAATTGTTGGTTTTATTACTTCATTTTAATGTAAGTGCTTGTTTCTGTCATTTATTATGTACACACATATCTTCTATTTTGTAAACCTTCACACTCAGACTCGTTAATAAGGACAGACAATACAGAATGTCATGGGGTTCGGTGCAGTGTCACCGTTCTCCGAGCCAGAATCTGTGTTGATAGCGTCATACTCATTTTCAGCTGGACACTTTCACGCATGTACACGAAGAAAGAAAAAGAAAGTAACGTATAATGGTCATTGTTGCCACATATGAGTGCATTTTCACAATGTTATCTCGACTTTCGAGTTGCGAACCAGTGCCGGCCAGGTACCTCGATATGATTTATCGATGCACTCACTAACCAATCGGGCTATGCAGAGTGAATTGTGGCGCAAATGTTGTACACTATTATATGAATATATATTTAACTTTACCTAGCTTGCATGTTTATTTTAAAAGCGCTTTGATGACAAAGAGTGTCAACATATCGTGTCGGATGTATACCTGATATTTCCTGCATTGTTTCAGACCAGTCTTAAAGGATGTAAATATACTACACGATCTCAGATAGTTATGTTTGACATCATGACAGCATATCTCATATTAGTAGTTGGTCTCTTCACTTTATTTACCTACAGAAATAACACACACTGAATTCCAGTCAGATGCGGTATTTTGCAGTCACAAATCGTATTGTCAGGGTAATAATGCATATCGTGCTCGTATCGAACTAGAATTTGAGTTAGTTTTATTTACATGTGCTTACTTATCAACTTAAACGCCACTCTCTCCAACATGGATATTACATAAATTATATAAGTGCATGTATATATATTTTTAAATATTTTTAGATCTTGAAAATCTAAATTTTGTTTTCTTAGATTAATATACATACATTTAAATTGTCACAAGTTCTAGTAAATTATAGTAGATTTCTAAAAAGTTGGGTTTCGTCTCCAATTGCAGGTACTCCGCATCGCTTTTGATGCATGTTAACTTCGCATATTAACTCATTGTTTGAAATAAAACCAATGTTCGACTCACCATAAAGTCCCAGATCAGTGTAAGTCGCCGAGTCGACGGTCACGACGGATTCCAGCATTTCATACGTGGCGGGGGCGGTGTCGCTGAAAATATGTACACGGGTGTCATTGTGTGCATCCACGGACGAAGTGTAAACTAATTCATGATTGTCTTGTTGCTTCTGTCGTTAGTTTTGTCCTAGAATAGAGACTCTTACAGAAGTATAGAAACAACAATTACTTGAAATAGAAACAGCGTACGTTTTATGCCCCCTATGAGACAGCAATGGGGCGTATTGCGTTAACCTTCATTGTCAGTACGTCCGTCCATCCGTCTGTCACGATGTGCGTACATCCGTGTACATTTACGTCGGAAAGTCGAAATAATGTAAGTGTTTCGCCAGTCAGAGTACAGTATGCCACGGAGGCATATCCATGTTTTACAAACATATTGGGAATTGGACATCATATACATGTAGTTCATTCTGTTGGATAGAACATCTAAGACAAGTCAAATTTCGTTTATCATAGTTTTTTGTCCAGCCATGCTAATACATTTTGATAGCCATTGACCTGGATTGCCGTAAGAAACACTCAACTGTCGAATATTGTCACGAGGGGTAAATATGAAGTGGCTGCGACGGGAAAAGTGTCTGTCCGTGCAACAATGGGATACGTTTGTAGCATCGACTGTGGCTGTCAATTTGGAAAAAGGGCTTCTGGAATTAGTAACCAGGATCGTTCCTGTTCGAATAGCACACTCAAGTAGCTTGATAGCGATATATACTGCTTGCTAAAAGCATGACGGGTGTTTCATCGATGTAACGGCGAATAATGCAGATCCGGACAGACTACGGATGCGGATCCGTATCTACACGAGTCGCCAAACGATAGTTCACCCGGTGACGATGATATAATAAACATACGTATAATGACTTATCAAGTCAAAGGAAACACACATGACAAAAGTAGGAAAGATAATACCTTTTAGGGACTATGTAGTTTTCCGACATTGCTGAATCGATTCCTAAAACATATGACAAGGGTATGTAAGAATTATTAACGATGTCATCTCTTCTTTACAACGATGTGGCTGAATATCAGTGTTACCGTACGGACATGATGTGTGTTTGCTTACAGGTGTGATATCGGTTGATTTAACTACATAATATTATTATGTATCACCCGTGTTGCGTTGTTACTAGTCGACTGACACAATATGTAGTGATTGTGTGTCTTACCACCGATGCAGTGTTCATTAGAAAGTAAAAACTACAAATGATACTGATATGTTTTGCCGTTGGAGACGAGATATTGTCATAATTCGTTGTACGTCATAATGTAGCAGCAGTAGATAACACTGGCCAAGTGGACGTTGACTTCGAACAACTCGTATTGAAACGAAACTTGCAACCACATATGTGGTATTATAGTGATCCAACATGAATGTCATCCATCCTAACAAGATAGCTGTTCACGGATTGCATGGCTAAACGATTGTAAGGTGGATGTTCCAGCTACAGTTTACATGGCTAAGCGGTCATATGGTGGATGTTCCCGCTACCGTTTATATGGTTAAACGATCGTATGGCGGATGTTCCAGCTAGAGTTTGCATGGCTACATGATTGTATGATGGATGTTCCAGCTAGAGTTTACGATGGCTAAATTGTCGTATGGTGGATGTTCCAGCTACAGTTTGCATCGTATGGTGGATGTTCCAGCTAGTTTACATGGCTAAATGATCGTATGGTGGATGTTCCAGCTACAGTTTACATGGTTAAATATATATATATATAAATACTGAATAAGTATCAAAATGGCGCCCTATTGTCCCCAGACTCCACCCTGGACTGACAAGATGACGGCTCAGTTTGCATGGCTAAATGATCGTATGGCAGATGTTCCAGCTATCGTTTGTATGGCTAAACAATCGTACGACGGATGTTCCAGCTACAGTTTACATGACTGAATGATCGCATAGTGGATGTTCCAGCTACATTTTACATGTTTAAATATACAAATATATACTGCATAATAAGTACATGTAGCAACATGGCGCCCATAGTCCCTGATCCCCAACCTGGGCTGACAAGAAGGCGGCTCACAATTTACATGGCTAAATTATCGTACAATATGGTGGATGTTCCAGCTACAGTTGGTGCCTAGTTCGATTTAGCGTCAAATCATAACATTTAAGAGGGCAACATGGCCCACTCGATACGACCGACGTCCAGTCGCAAAGCAATGAACAATACAGCATGTTTTGTAAATATGTCCAAAGAGCGACACTTATACTTAGATACTTAGAGGTTAATACGTGGCTTGTTTGATATCGGCCTAGGTATCGGCCCGAGGTAACTTGGTATCAGACTTAGACCGAAGGTCGAAGGCTAAAACCAAGTTACCGAGGGACGATACCTAGGCCGATATCAAACAAGACACGTATTAACGTCTTTATTACTTCGAATTGGATCTCCGGCTGATACCAAGTTACTGTTATCGTTATCCATGATTGAATGATGAAATACAGAGCCTACACATTTAAATTCCCGGCATCTGTCAAAATTTACGCAGCCGATAAAGTAAACATACGCAATGCGCATGCCCAAATGAACTGGTTTAATACGCGCGCGAGACATGGTATCGAACTGTAAACGGCGGTATCAGACTAGTAACGATGGTATCAGACTGGAAATGGCAGCATCAGACTAGAAGTTTTCAGTATCAGACTGGAAAACACGCCGTATCAGCCTGGACTGTGTATGTTATTGCTGTCGGCAAATACAGGCAATTTCTAGTCAAAAATTGATATCTAAGTAATATATTACATGTAAACAAATGGTATACTTACTGCGTTGTTCTTGTACCTCGTCCAACATCGTGTCGTTCACATAGGTTTGCTCACTGTAATGTCCACGGAAACAAACAGTTTACATACCTCATGACGTACTGATGCATTACAAGTGTACTTTATATACAAACACGCTGTGCTAGTAACTGTGAGTTAGTTACCCATGATGCACGTACCACAATCCACCGAAATAATTATCAATGGTTGATGTTTATTTTCTCGTTACTATTCTATAAATCTTGTTTCCATACGGAAGTACGCTCTCTTATTCCACCGACCCATTCATTTAATTACGACCACCTTTGCTAGTAATCTACATTTTATCAGTCACATTCCCCCGATATTATACACACAGTGGATACAACAGCTACGTACAGGCATCTTACCTGCCAGTGTATTTCGTCCCATCTTTACATATCTTTACATCTTTACATATGGAAGCAAAATAAAAGATAAAGTCATAAATACCCAAATTATCCACCAACTCAAACATTATGCGTTAGCAATATGGTTATACATGCACCATAGTATTCATGTACAGTTGTCAATACTTAGATAAAGGAGTTACAGCGATGCTATATGTATATCGTGTTTCAGCATTCATTTATCAACAGGTTTGCTTAACCGTCATTGTTATCATACACTAGTATATTTCTGCATCATGGTATGAAACACGTGACTTACCATGATAGACAATAACTAAAGCAATGCTTACATGTGTGAAATAGTAAACTGTTATGTTAATGTTATCATGTCAGTAATGCATGTTTGCGCTGATAACTGCTGCCTGATAAACACAAGTTATAACAGGTCAATGCGCTTCTGGGCATGTGCAAAGTTTATCAGTCGCTTCCGGATTATATTGTTACCTTGTTTACGACCAGCAGCATACGGTATTACAGGTCGGTGTAATATTCCATCGTCTGGAAACCGTGGTGCACGTGCGCAGATCCCATCAGCCATTGTACCGACAACTCCTTGAAACAGTGGAGACAATTCCACAATATGCCATTACCCCACCCACTCTGTTCAAATACAAACTGTCACAAAATAAAATCAGTTTAAATCAAACACAGCAATTCCAATTCATGTTTTATGGAGCCACATTGAATACTCAGAATATGAATGTGTATTGCAGTCCACAAATGGCACCTGTCACTGATCCGAAATAGGTTTAAATCCCCAAAGAATGTGTCTATCGGCAGATGGCGAGGTCTCAGGTGCGCATTTGTGGCGAATGTATTGTTTGCACTGTGTTGTTTAAAATCCCATTAACAGGGCATGTTAAGTTTGATCTATTTATCTTACTATATACAATGTATTGAGTGAAATATGCGAATTAACCTGACAATTGTCACCGATTAAATATATTAAGATGATATAAATTTTGAATGTGTGCAATATCATTAGTGTCTGTGAACGACAACAACACGTTAAATAATATGCACCAATGTTCAGGTTTAACAATGCATTAGTATATTTCATTGACTTGGGGGCTAGTGGGTGTTGCAGGGCCGTGCATCCCTCACTTGACAGAGGGCCATCTGGCAAAAACGTGTGTCAAATATCAAGCAGTAGTTTTATGGGAAACCGAAAACATAATGCCTTTATCGACTTCATTACATTTGGCGACGGAGGGACATACACGTTGACGGACGGTGAAACAATCAGACTGTAGTACTATATATTGTAATCGCTGCATACATGGCACATACATGTTCTTCTACCTACCATTCCTGATTCGGTATCCCTTTTTGTAGAAGACGCTGGTCATGATAATGCCGACAACAATCACTGCCACCACTACACCTGCTCCAGTGGCTGCCCCTTCAACAAAGCAACACCCTGCCACGCCAGAAGCATCTGGAACATCAGAAACATGCATATTCGTCCTGTTTACCCATCGGGCTTAAATGACTAGAAAGCGACTTTTTGGGAGTTTTACTCATCTAGGGCATTATCATCTAGCAGACGTCTGCCGTTACAATAGTATGAACTGTTTGTTAGAGACACGCATAATGGTTTATCGAACAATATAGCGAGCCTTATCCGAATAACGTATATATAAAAATCCTCTCGTATAAAACTGACTTGCAACCAGCGTGGCGGACTTACTCGACACCTTATGTAAGCTAATTGTAATTATATCGCTGACATGCCGGCTAGTGAACAAATTATACCATAATTAGATTATATTATATAAATGTACATGTAGTTTCGCAACAATGTATACAGTCTAAAATAAATGTAATTTCAATGCACATTGCAGTAAATTATATGTACACCAGCTAAATCGTTCTGCGATCCCTGATCCCGATGGACATCTACACGACTGCGTATCACCGAGACCCCGTGCTTCGCAAGCAGCTGAGAGACAGCGCCCATGAATTCTCGTCCGGGTCGACCTGGACAAGCTTCGGCCATTTAAGGGGGCTCCACTTATAGATGCGGGAAAGAGCTTTAGCCACCCCCTTGGCCTCCTTCGTGGTCAGCGGTTCAGCCTCCTTATAGCGTGAGGCCACGTCAACGCCTGTTATGGTGTACATGTACGTTTTGCGACCAGCTCTTCGAGCAGGATCGTCAGGGAGCAGCAGGAGGTCAGCTTGGTGGACTTAGTTCGGCACCGTCAATTCGAAATTCTGGCGTGGAATATTGCGCACCGCGGTCTAATAGATCTGCCAGATGGCCTGCTTCTTGAACCAGTCCCTGGACTCGTTTTCAGAAACCTGGGCCGCTGTGGCGAGGTTTTTAATGGTTGAGAGTCCCTTCCAGTATACGCGGGGGCTGTAGTATGTATTCACTAGGCGAAAATGGCGGTCACGTTTTCGTCCTCGCGCCATATCTCGAGTGAATTATGTTACAAAGGATCAGAGCGTCTGCGCCAGTAAGGGCTGAGAAGGCCATCTTTGATAGTCGAGCAAACCAGATACTGAGGCTCGATATCACACCAGCGTGATAAACCGCCTTCACTAACATTTTTCAATCGTATTCGGCCATCATTTAAATTTGCTTTGCAAATAATTGTTTCACAATTGACTGCATATGAAAGGGATCGAGAGCTGTGTTTAAATGGGCCACACGTTCCGAAGGAATTGGCTTCGGAACCACCGGAGCAGGAGCTCCAGCAGCTGCTGCAGCCGATTTTCGCGAACATTAGTTCCCTCGGAACACCGGGGGTACTAGCGACTACGAGCCCCCCCCCCCCCCCCAACAATCAGCTGGGGGGACGATCCAGGTCGGTGCCAGACCGTCCTTGGCGGTCCCCGAAGATTGCGTTGTTCCAACAGTCGGAACGATTATCGGCACGACAGGAACCGCGAGTTCCTCTGAATTCATCACAGGTGCAGCAATCGAAGTTTCCTTCTGAAGCTCGAAGCTCGGCAAGTATTTTATCCTGTTCAGCTTTACAGCTTTACAGCTTTACAGCTTTACAGCTTTACATCCTGTACAGCTGCCCCTGCCCGCCCCATGCCTGTTTTTTCGGGTTGTTATGTCGTTGTGATGCTGATGATTGCTGCTGCTGGAGCTCCCGCGAAATTACAGGTTGCTACATAAGTTCAAATGGTTGCCGCTTGTGCTGTTGGCGCCGCTGCGAAGTCGCAGTTTATGTGGTGTCAACTGCAGTTTCTTCAGAGGAACTCGCGGTTTCCGCTGCTGACGCGGCAGTCGCAGTTAATCCAGCTATCGGTGCGACCGTCTCTTCCAGCAGCCGATCGTCGCGGTTCATTGTGGCAATCGAAGATTGTTTGATCTTACGCAGTGCTATTCTGACACCCCACCTGCAAATTACGATCATCGTTATGCTCGCAGCAAAGCTACAACATTGATTCCCACATTGTAGCCGCCACAGCTATAAGAGCTAAGCTGCGCTTGACAATTACAATTGTTCAGCAGTTGTTAACACTTGTTAGCAGTGTTTAATCTGCGCTTAACACTTTGGAAGCAGTTGGTTGATCAATTTTTAACAGAAGCTTGGTGTGCTTAGTTTCCGAAAGAATTTGCCGAACATCCAGCAGCTCCTTACGCGTTGGGATAACGTCGTTCTCTCAAAGGCAGTCATTGAAGGAGTCTCGGTCCTTACAGTGAAACAATGTACACGGAAAGTTAATGCCTTTAGTCCATATTTGCATAAATCATCCGTCGGGGTAGTCGGCTGTACTTCATTATGCATAGACGCTTACTCTTGCCACACTTGTACATATTTGTTCGCATCGTACTTCGAAATGCTAACGTATTACAGTGCATTCTCCGTTTTTGTTCCACCGTAGACAAGACTTGCAAACTCAACGCGAACGCAACGCGAACGCAACGCGAACGCAACGGTTTGCTGTAGCGTTGTATACGTTGTTTAAACGTATAATACGGTTCGTACACGTGTAATACACATTGTCAAACTGTTTAGTTTAAAAGCGTTGTATACGTTGTTTAAACGTATAATACGGTTCGTACACGTGTATACATTGTCAAACCGTTTAGTTTTACAGCGTGCAATACGTTTAGCTTCAAGGCGTATAACACGCTTTGGCGTATACATATGTAGCGAGGTGAAAGAGTTGAAACGTGTACAACGCTTTACCTGGAAGCGTGTAGCTATATTAAAGCGTTGAAACGTGTACAACGGTTACACGTTTTAACGCGAATACCTGTTCGGCCCCGATCGCTTCGAGGCGTCCTTGTTTCGTCTCTTTTAAAATATCTCGAATACATACCCTCAGATCGAGTTCAAAGTACATCGGCGGTGTGATTTAGCACTTCAATTGACCCCTAATCCCTGATGCCTAATGAGTCACGCTTTTAACACGACAGATGTACCTTGTCGTTTATCAAAATGTTTGCGAATTGTAGATCACGTGAGCCGGCTCATCAGGATCTGCGGCATTCCTATGTACATTTTATATACACAAAAATGACCCATAATACAGCGTAATGTAACAGTTCCTAACAATTAATATGGAATAGCCCGGGCCGATAGTCCGTGTCAGTTACTTGGGGTTAAATATTACGAACACAGATGAACACAGTGCATGGTTTCTTTATTTTATTTTAACATCATCAGAAATGGCGAGTCTAGGAACTCTCGTATCTTTACGCTGAAGCCAGTCTATTTCAGTCACTAATCCTCTATACACCTGTCCCACGCGTGTTAAGATTAATCGATATTTGGAGAAACTGAATACACAGCGAGCTGCACACTGGTTTAACACGGATATGGCCCGCGGATATGTGTCATAAATTACTTGGTGGTCAAAACCGTTAAATTTACAAGGTTTATAGCGAAATAGCAGCCGACTGGCAATTTTTCTCGGACCGATTTTTAAGACTAGTTTTCAAATCTCAATCGGCCTGAGAGTTAAAAAATCGGTCCAGAACCAGAAAACTGAAACTTTTAGAAGCCCTGCAGTGAGTCTAGCATATATGGCCCAAAATCCGCACCTTTGGGTTAGGGTTAGGGTTACTATATAGTGGTTACAAATGGACATCTATGTGCACAGGTGCGGATTTTGGGACCTATCTAAAGTATATATACACACACGAAGAACGATCTGAGCATGCACATTCTACGCGATACACGGTTGGCATACCAAAACGTGTAATGCGTTAAAACCCGTGGAAACGTGTTATACGTATAACACGGTTTCATCTGTACGGTACTGTGTACATGTCGAAGCGTGTAACCGTTCGTCAAAGAAAGCGTTAACTCGTTTAAACGGTTTACCTTAGCGTTGTATACGTTTACAATCATTGTATACGTTTACAACCGTTGTACACGGATTACACGCTTTTGAAACTCAATGCGTTGTTTACAACCGTTGTATACGTTTTCAACAGTTGTACACGGATTACACGCTTTTGAAACTCAATGCGTTGAACACGGTTTGTTCGACTTTCGCGCATGCGCAATAGTGGGGAAACGCAACGCATGGCCGAAAACGTAGACGACGCACGGTTTGAAACGCAACTAACGGAAACTCCACGGATACGCAACGCACAACACTTTGTACACGTATAAACCCGGAACATTTTGACAGAAACAACTGTAGTACATGTGGTTTTCAGCTTTCGCACTTATGTATAACTACACTCCTATATATAAGCACGTATATATAAGCAGCCTGGAATGCATCAATAGTCTTATTACATACACGCTAAACTTTTCCATAAGTCATTAAACTTAGTCGCTATTTTACAAGATACTGTAGTCAGACACACGTCACAATGTGCACAATACATTAATAATTTAAATTAATGTCCACTCTTACAATTAGTAGAAAGCCGGTTTCATGTTCTTGGCAAAAATCTAATGAGCATTACTAAGCTCGCTACAAACAGCAATATGTTCAGTTTGTCATAATAACGTACAGACGTTAATGTACGTCGCATAAACCATGGGAGACTATTACAATGTATACATTATTTGGCATGTATTTACATTTACTTTACACTGAATTGTTTGAGAAACGTGATTATATATTCGCTAGTTCCGTTATCTACGGGACGGGTGTGCTTGCCAGAACATAATAAATCAACACGGATCACTGGCAGGGTGTGAGAGGCCTAACCTGGGACTGTCTTGTTACGTTTCGTACAGGCGGAACCCCAGCATCGCACATAACCCGACATACTAGTGATCGTCCGTGGTAGAGCTTATGTAGGCAATGCGCACAGCATTATTGTATTATCAGGATTATACCGGCATCGGATTTAGCTGCCTGTATGGCTAGACGTGTTGCCACGTCTGCACTGGGGCTTTCGTATTACACCCTCGTGCGGGTCTCGTTTCTGCACTGGTAACTGAGCTGCATGTAGTGTAGAGGGCTATTGTCATGTCAAACACAAATCTTGATATTGACACTCTGTACCGTGCTGATGGTAATCACCTCTAATATTTGTAACGATATTTTCATTCATAGACTTAACGCAGCAAACGAGACATGCTGTTACTATGTCAGACCAGCGATGCATGCAATCACACTCGTCCCATAACATAGCCGAAATATCCGTAGGAATACAGATCAACATTCAGCATAACAACTCATAATTGGCGGAAATTTGTTTCAGCTCGGCAAATGTTGTGGCGGAATGCTGCGGGTGGTGCATATCGCACTATTCGAAATATCAGCGTATTTCATATATGCATATATGTCGAAGCTGCCAAGCTTGGTGTTTCCTGGATATTTATGGAAAAGCATAGACACAAAGGATACAATTGGCAAATACCCTGATATTTACGGTAACGGTATTCCGGCGGATACCAATTGACTATATATGTCCATAGTTCTCGTACACAGTGGGTACAAATAAGTAAGTATATCCTGTTTGTCGTATCACAGCGGATATACTCCCACCCGCAGCATGTCAGCCATTTATGAGTCGTCTGTTCTGTCAATAATTAAGCGTCGAAACCATTACTTTCAAAAATGTATTCCTGTTGTTATTGATACTATGCAATAGATAGTGTTCGCTAACCTATGGGTGTGGACGTGTGCGCATATCAATCATGATGTCTCATTAATAGGCACATGATTATCCTCATCCTGCTTAATATATCAACATCAGTAGTCGAGGTGAATATCATCCGTTGCATAGTACATGTTATGATATCCCCATGTTAACTACAGATAGGTTGGTGCCCCAAAACATCACACTCCAGTGTCGTATAGCCGGAGGTTATAATGCGTTTTATCATATTATAATAAACAGAATAACAACACTACTGTGTTTGGTACGGAATATACTCGTAGTTCACCCGATTTGTTTATGATCTTATAATAAACATAATAACCACACTACTCTGTTTGGTTCGGAATATACTCGTAATTGACCCGACAGCCAGACCACGCCATTCGGCTGACTAACTTGTGGGGGCCGTTTCACTAAAACTAAAATGCTCGTAAATGAAACTTTAGGATTGTCTGGAAATCTCAATTGATGGATTTACATTTATTGAGCTTAGGCTGCATTTGCAGCCTATGCTCAATAAATGTAAATCCAATAATTGTTTACAAAAATCATTGTTAATGTAAACAAATTAAGGACTGTATCATAAGTTTGTACTTGCGAACATTTTAGTCACACGCAGTTTAGTGAAACGGGCCCTGGTGCTTCGTGTAAAATATATTTCGTATCAAACAATGTCTGTTAGTCGGAACTGATAACAGCCGGGTACAAATGTTAACATGACCTCCATGATATCAAATATAGTCATCATAGTTGATACTTGTGATCTTTGTTTTTGGTACACAACATGGCGGCCAAAATTTCAAATACACTCAATATATGTGATATTTCTGGTGGCCATTTTGTTGTTGACGTTATTTTATTTCCGTTGTTTTGTCGTTGCAGACCGGTTTTATCGGCGCATTTACGAAGGCACGTCGTCGCTCTGGCACAATGTTTGTTGCACATTTCGCATATTTCAGATAGAAGATAGCAGTTGTTGTCACACTGTTCACACGTGGTCTCTATTCTGTATGGTGACATAGAGAACACAAGAGACTATGTTTGTAAAACATGGATATGGCATACTGGTGGTCGTTTCACTAAACTTCGTACGACTAAAATGTTCGTAAGAGCATAATTATGATAGTCTGTAAATTTCACATTAGCACTGTTTTCTTTTAAACAATTAGTTGATTTACATTTATTGAGCATAAGCTACATATGTAGCCTATGCTCTATAAATGTAAAGCCATCAATACGATCGCACATTTGCACTTAAGAACATTTTAGTCGTACGAAGTTTAGTCAAACGGGCTCCAGGTAACATATTAGGCACAATGTCTCCAGTTACAGTCACACATTAGATATAGTATACGGTTACTGTAACCGTAGTATATAATCATCTGCGGGCCGTTTCACTAAACTTCTTACTACTAAAATGTTATTAAGTGCAAATTTAGGATCGTCTGGAAATTTAAATTGATGGATTTACATACATTTAACATAGGTTGCATATACAGCTAATGTTCAATACATGTAAATCCAATATTTGTTTACAAGAAACGGTGTTGATGTCAAATTTACAGACTATCATAATTTTGCACTTACGAACATTTTAGTCGTACGAAGTGTCGTTTGGTCGTTAGAAGTACGAAGTGAAACGGGCCCCTGTTTGGCGTCATTGCTGGGTAATAAATGACTGGTCATTGATGTTATTGATTCATCCAGACAGAGTGGAGCCGCGTACCGATGGTAATCTATACATCAACGAGTCTTTGATAATTTGTTATAAATAGTTCCGCTACATGTAGCTATTCATTATACATATATACTGACGTTGACATGTCATTCTAAAAAACAGACAGCTAAAAATAAACAAATATAAAAATATATATATGACGCCATAAACCTGCGCATGCGCAGTCAATGACGCCAATCTGACGTATACACTATTATGAACTACAGTCAAACCTGTGTATAAAGGCCAGCCATGGGAAACATATGGCCTTTGTTCACAGGTGGTCTTTATTCGCATGGTAATTTCTATAGTAATTGTGCCATTGAGACAACGAAATTTTGGCCTTTACAGCCAGGTCATTGCTATTCGGAGGTGGTCTTTAGCACAGGTTCGACTGTACCCGTATTTACATGCATGGCATGTGGTGGTCAGCTGATCACATGTTTTATTCAGACACGGGGTTACACAGGTGAACCTACATTGGTCGTCACGATACCCA
The DNA here is from genome assembly GCA_029237695.1 of Conchocele bisecta. Lineage (NCBI taxonomy): Eukaryota > Metazoa > Mollusca > Bivalvia > Lucinida > Thyasiridae > Conchocele > Conchocele bisecta. The sequence goes on along the minus strand of CM055275.1, from coordinate 91,480,200 downwards.
TTGTCGCACCCGGCGTTACAAAATATGCAAATGCAGCCTATGCTCAATAAATGTAAATCCACGAATTGAAATTTACATACGATCCTAAATTTGCACTTACGAAAATTGTTGTCATACGGAGTTTAGTGAAACGTGCCCCTGGACCATAGCAAGAACAAGAAACGAGACAAAACCATAAAACAAAATGGCTAAGTGTTTCACCGACATTTTGAAGGTGAAAAATGTCAAGGTCGTGTTAATGGTAGCGCGAGTGTGTGACAAGTCTTCAGGTGTTTCAAGTATCGAAGTATGGAAGCAACCCTTCCCGTAATCTTGAAGATATTACGTGTTGGAGAAACGCTTACACACTTTTCAACACAACAAGATGGCTAACTGTTTCAGCGACAATTCGAAGGTGACCAAGGTGAAGGTCGTCTTAATGGTAGCGCGCGTGTGTGACAAATGTTAAGGTAAGTATTGAGCAATCCTTCGCATATTATTGAATATATTAGTTATTTACATGTTATAGAAACTCTTACAAACATTTTGACTTAAATGTACACGGACGGACGGACGGACAGACGTACGGCACCTCAAGAGCAACGCAATATGCCATAAAAAGGGTGAAATGAGTGAAATGAGTTTCAAGTCTAGACTGCAACAATGCATCACTAATATCGTCTACACAACAATAGGAACCTCGTCAATAATACACTATCACCTGCGTTAATCTTGCCCATATGTCAAAGTTCATGAACAGAAATTGGCAATTCTTAACGCGAAATCAAAATGCGTGAATGTCGCCTCTTCATTTGTAGAGCCTGAGCTGTGATCAGGCTCGGCCAATCAAGCTGCTTGATTACGAGTTGAGAATCGCCAATTCTTTTTCAGAAGCGATGACGTGTTGGCAATATTAATGCAGGCTTTTGTGTCGATTGTGTTCTCATCCCTGAGACTCGGTGTGCACGTGTGGTATATATTGGAGTCGCGGATCTTTCAATGGTTATATTTCCGGATTTGCTTTACTGCTATTCAACGCGTTCTGCTCTTCAGTATTTAATAATCGTTTGCGATTAAAAGGTACGTGAATCGTCTCATTTATTTCACCAAAACTACACTCATGAATACACTGTATCGTCTCTCTTATTTCTCGGACACAAGTCCACACATAAGGTATCGCATAATTCAATATTCTCATATATTTAATCAAAACGTCACTCATATACAGCGACGTTTCTCTCATATATGTCGGCCGCAAATGCAGAATAAAATTCTAAAACTCGCAGATTATCACCTCGTACATGCGGACGAACCGTGGAGTAGTATATACGGGGTCACTTCGTTACCGCGACCCCTCACAACAGTTTCAGACCAAATGAAACGTACTAGCTATATAAAAATAATAGAAATTTTGAAAGAGAATAAAGAAGGTCCCAAGTAATATTATAATTAATTATTTTCTATTAAAGAAAAAATATATAATATATACCAAGATAAAAAATGTCACGCGGAAAGATGAGAACAGTTATGACAAAAGAAATCCCTGCAGTACCCCGCATACAGTTTGGTGGAGCGCGTCAGGGTCAAGATAAAATCACACAACTCCGAAAGGAGCTGACAAAGATGGGGATAGTATTTTCATCTAGATTAAGGGAAAGGGGGCTTACCAAGCTGATAAATGAAGAGAAAAATAAAGAATTTATTAATAGGTTTAGGAGGGCTTTCAAGAAGGGGGTATTCAAAGGGTAGAGAATAAATCAAAAGAACTTTTGGAAAAGATAGCACAGAGACTTACCGATGAGGTAGCACTAAGTCTTAAAAGTAGAAATGTTGGTACAAATTTAGAAAAGAGGTATCCGAAAACTGAACTAATAATAAAAAAAATAATACACGAAGGAGAGGAAATATTAGAAGATTACAAACACTACGAAAAAAAGATAGAAAAGGGGCGTAGAACCACTACAATAACATTAGGTAGGAGACTTCAACAAAACAATACAGATAGATGGATGCGAGAGTTAGAGCCTGATGACTGGTAGTTTCTATATCCGATACTCCTTTCATTACACATTGAGACATCTAGAGAAAGAAGATGCTAGAGGGAGACAGAAAAAACTAACTTTTTTCAAAAACTTCCAAGGAAGTCCATGGTTCAGAGGGTACGAGAAGGTGAGGGAATGGTTATGGAAGCAAGAAGAGGAAATATTAAACATAGATAAAATAAGCAGACCGAACACCAAATGGACCTTTGTAAGATGGGGTAGTACATCTATAAAATTAATATACGGCACAGCAGTGAAAGATTCAGGAATGCAATCTAAAAATGTAGCAGGAGGAAGGTTACCGGAATGGCTGAGATACAAGAAGGGGATAAAACCATTAGACACATTTGACGATGACCTATGTTTGTTCAGATGTTTAGTTCTTTCCACAAATGATGGGATACGGGTAGATCGATGTTTAAAAGCCACACAAGAGTGCAGAGACACATATTTCAATTTTTGTGAGAAAGGAAAGAAACCAGAGGGCCCCATACCGTTCGAAGATCTAAATAAAATAGAAGAATGTTTTCAAATAGGAATAGATGCGTACGAACCGACAGAAGATGGAACATGGATTTTAAGACACGTAGCCGCCCGCTACCAAGAGGTAGGTACAAAAAAGATGAAAATAGGTATATATGACGATCACGCCTTTTTAATTACAGATATGGACAAAGCCTGTCAAATATGTTGTTGCGCAGAATGTAACCAAAGGTTCACAAAGTCTTGTCATCTTCTTCGTCACGCAGATACATGTAGGAGAGGGGTAACCAAAGTATGTTGCGATGGAAAGAAAATAGATAGACCGATGTCCGCTTTTGAAAAAGCCTTCTATCCAAAACCAAAATGTAGTAGGAAATCACTCCAATGGATAAATTATTTCGATGGTCCACACATTCATACAGCCACCTGTGGACATGGAGGGGAAAGAGTAGTTGCAGGAGCTCCGGTTGATGGGTTTTGTGGGGATACAGGTACGGTATACCAATTTCACGGATGTCACTGGCACGGATGCCCTAAACATTGTAGGGACAAGGAGAGGATAGAAAAACAATACAATAAAACTCTGAAACACGATGAAAAGATCAGAAATAAATTCAAGTTGGAGGTAATTTGGGAGTGTCAGTACAGAGGGTCAGCAGCCCCTGAGATTTCTCTTCCACCTACAGTTATTTACCCATACCAGATCGTATACGATTTCGAGGCGTATTTAGATAAATCTGGAGAGAAGAATTCAAACATAGATTTAGAAATTTTAAACTGTCACGTTCCGATCAGTGTGAGCATTGGTGACACCCTTTCCAACACAACAACACACATATGTGAAACAGATCCTGCTAAGTTAGTAAAGCTATTTTATGAGGAATTAGAAGAAAGAGACAGAAGAGAGAGGTTACGAGATGGATCACTCAAGTTCCAGTTCTCGGGTTCAATTCCAGCACCTACGATCTCAACCTAATAAAAAAGCACTTGGTGGGGATACTAGCAGATAGAACAAAGAAAGTACTAGTAGGTAAGAAATCCAACCAAACCCTATTTATATTCATGCCAAAGCTTCGATTTCTAGATGTAAAACTATATCTTGCACCTGGGGTTGACTATGCAAGGTGGGTTCGAGCGTATGGGTGTGAGGGTGAAAAGTATTTCCTTCCGTACGAATGGTTCGATACCCCAGATAAATTAGACTACGAGGGGTTACCCGAATTTAAATTCTGGACGAATAAACTTACACCAAACAAAACCATCACAGAGAAGGAGCTGGAAGAATGCAACAAATTTTTTAGGGAGCGGGGAATGAAAACTTTTAGAGACTGGTTGAAATACTACAACAATCTAGATGTAGAACCCTTCCTAGAGGCGGCAGGAACAATGTCTCGATTTTATAAAACAAAAGGTGTAGACATGTTCAAAGATGCAGTTACATTACCTGGGGTAGCTCTGCAATACATTCTTCGAGGTACCATGAAAAGCTATGTCAAAGCATATCCAACCAAAGAGAGCAAGATAACAGACGCGATATGTCTACCACTGGTTGCTCCAGAGGAAGAGGTATATGAAATGCTGAAAGGAGCCTTGGTAGGAGGTCCGTCGATAGTTTTTACAAGGTATGCAGAAGCCGGGGTAACCAAGCTCAGAACCACTCCAGATGGAGATGGAAAAATATGTCAAGCAGTATTAGGATTCGATGCAAACGCGTTGTACCTATCAACACTAGCAAAAACAATGCCATGTGACGTGGGGAGACTCACAAAATCAGATCACCCCTTCTCCCCTAAAAGGATTGATAGTTTCTGTAGACAAGTTCTGTCTGATAAATGGTTTGGATTTGGTGAAGTAGATATAGAGGTTCCCAAAAAGCATACAAGGAAGTTTTCAGAAATGTCCCCAATATTTGTAAATAGGGTTGTACAGGAGTCTGAAGTTCCAGAGCATATGTTAGATTATTTGAAAGATACAGGACGGGGAAGAGGAGAAGGAAATAAGCTTGTTGGGGCAATGTCGGGTAAAAAAGTATTGTTATTCGCCCCACTATTAAAATGGTATTTGCAGCATGGATTAGAAATAGTTGGAGTACATAGGCTGATACACTACAAACCGGGGAAACTCTTTGAATGGTTCGTCAAAGAAGTTACAGCAGCCAGGAGGGCCGGGGATGTAGACAGCTCCAAATCCCCAATTGCAGATATTATGAAACTACTTGGAAACTCATGTTGTGGGAAAATGATAGAATCCCCCGAAAAACACCTCAATACAACGTATACAAAATATGAAAAATGTGTAGACATGGCACTACGATCAGCTTACTTAGAAAATCTAGAGGAAATAGGAGATGCTTACGAAATATCTTCCAGACGGGTTACTTCCACGATGACTCGTCCGTTTCACTGTGGGATCGCTGTATATCAATATGCAAAACTAAGAATGTTAGAATTTTATTACGATTTTATGGATAAATACGTTGATAGAGCAGATTTCGAACTAATACAAAATGGATACAGATAGTATATGGGTGTTAGCGGCCCCTGGATAGTATCATAAAACCACATCTTATAGAAGATTTCAAAAAACATAAAAAAGAATGGTTAGCCTGGGATAAATGGAGTAATCGAGAGCCCGGTCTTTTTAAACTAGAGTGCCAAGGGGATCGCGCTATAGCCTTGTGCAGCAAGTGTTACGTTGTAGAGAAAATAGAATCAGCAGAAGTTAAACATTCAGCAAAGGGATTGTCCGCAAGACAGAACATCCTTTCATGGAATAGGTACAAGGAGTCTCTAAATCATAATGGTATAGATATGGGAACGAATAGAGGATTCAGAATGCAAGATGGTAGTATTGGGAACCTCTATATCTACTTCAGCAAATCCAAACCATTTATCGGACAGAACTTGTCTACAGAAACTATCAATCCTTTTAGGGGAGAAGGGGTGATCTGATTTTGTGAGTCTCCCCACGTCACATGGCATTGTTTTTTGCTAGTGTTGATAGGTACAACGCGTTTGCATCGAATCCTAATACTGCTTGACATATTTTTCCATCTCCATCTGGAGTGGTTCTGAGCTTGGTTACCCCGGCTTCTGCATACCTTGTAAAAACTATCGACGGACCTCCTCCAAGGCCAAGCTCCTTTCAGCATTTCATATACCTCTTCCTCTGGAGCAACCAGTGGTGGACATATCGCGTCTGTTATCTTGCTCTCTTTGGTTGGATATGCTTTGACATAGCTTTTCATGGTACCTCGAAGAATGTATTGCAGAGCTACCCCAGGTAATGTAACTGCATCTTTGAATATGTCTACACCTTTTGTTTTTTTTATAAAATCGAGACATTTTTCCTGCCGCCTTTAGGAAGGGTTCTACATCTAGATTGTTGTAGTATTTCAACCAGTCTCTAAAAGTTTTCATTCCCCGCTCCCTAAAAATGTTGTTGCATTCTTCCAGCTCCTTCTCTGTGATGGTTTTGTTTGGTGTAAGTTTATTCGTCCAGAATTTAAATTCGGGTAACCCTCGTAGTCTTAATTTATCTGGGGTATCGAACCATTCGTTACGGAAGGAAATACTTTTCACCCTCACACCCATACGCTCGAACCCACCTTGCATAGTCAACCCCAGGTGCAAGATATAGTTTTAACATCTAGAAATCGAAGCTTTGGCATGAATATAAATAGGGTTTGGTTGGCTTTCTTACCTACTAGTACTTTCTTTGTTCTATCTGCTAGTATCCCCACCAAGTGCTTTTTTATTAGGTTGAGATCGTAGGTGCTAATTGAATTGAACCCGAGAACTGGAACTTGAGTGATCCATCTCGTAACCTCTCTCTTCTGTCTGGGGGAAAGTACCTCAAAAATCTGATGGATATCCGTATACAGGATCCTTACCTACTACTTTACCAATTTCATCCGCTCTTTCTTCTAATTCCTCATAAAATAGCTTTACTAACTTAGCAGGATCTGTTTCACATATGTGTGTTGTTGTGTTGGAAAGGGTGTCACCAATGCTCACACTGATCGGAACGTGACAGTTTAAAATTTCTAAATCTATGTTTGAATTCTTCTCTCCAGATTTATCTAAATACGCCTCGAAATCGTATACGATCTGGTATGGGTAAATAACTGTAGGTGGAAGAGAAATCTCAGGGCTGCTGACCCTCTGTACTGACACTCCCAAATTACCTCCAACTTGAATTTATTTCTGATCTTTTCATCGTGTTTCAGAGTTTTATTGTATTGTTTTTTCTATTCCTCTCCCTCCATCCCTACAATGTTTAGGGCATCCGTGCCAGTGACATACGTGAAATTGGTATACCGTACCTGTCTCCCCACAAAACCCATCAACCGGAGTACATTTTGGTTTTGGATAGAAGGCTTTTTCAAAAGCGGACATCGGTCTATCTATTTTCTTTCCATCGCAACATAACTTTGGTTACCCCTCTCCTACATGTATCTGCGTGACGAAGAAGATGACAAGACTTTGTGAACCTTTGGTTACATTCTGCGCAACAATATATTTGACAGGCTTTGTCCATATCTGTAATTAAAAAGGAAAAAAGGCGTGATCGTCATATATACCTATTTTCATCTTATTTGTACCTACCTCTTGGTAGCGGGCGGCTACGTGTCTTAAAATCCATGTTCCATCTTCTGTCGGTTCGTACGCATCTATTCCTATTTGAAAACATTCTTCTATTTTATTTAGATCTTCGAACGGTATGGGGCCCTCTGGTTTCTTTCCTTTCTCACAGAAATTGAAATATGTGTCTCTGCACTCTTGTGTGGCTTTTAAACATCGATCTACCCGTATCCCATCATTTGTGGAAAGAACTAAACATCTGAACTACATAGGTCATCGTCAAATGTGTCTAATGGTTTTATCCCCTTCTTGTATCTCAGCCATTCCGGTAACCTTCCTCCTGCTACATTTTTACATTGCATTCCTGAATGTTTCACTGCTGTGCCGTATATAAATTTTATAGATGTACTACCCCATCTTACAAAGGTCCATTTGGTGTTCGGTCTGCTTATTTTATCTATGTTTAATCTTTCCTCTTCTTGCTTCCATAACCATTCCCTCACCTTCTCGTACCCTCTGAACCATGGACTTCCTTGGAAGTTTTTGAAAAAAGTTAGTTTTTTCTGTCTCCCTCTAGCACCTTCTTCCTCTAGATGTCTCAATGTGTAATGAAAGGAGTATCGGATATAGAAACTACCAGTCATCAGAGGCTCTAACTCTCGCATCCATCTATCTGTATTGTTTTGTTGAAGTCTCCTACCTAATGTTATTGTAGTGGTTCTACGCCCCTTTTCTATCTTTTTTTCGTAGATTTTGTAATCTTCTAATATTTCCTCTCCTTCGTGTATTATTTTTTTTATTAATTCAGTTTTCGGATACCTCTTTTCTAAATTTGTACCAACATTTCTACTTTTAAGACTTAGTGCTACCTCATCGGTAAGTCTCTGTGCTATCTTTTCCAAAAGTTCTTTTGATTTATTCTCTATCCCTTTGCATACCCCCTTCTTGAAAGTCCTCCTAAACCTATTCATAATTTTTTTATTTTTCTCTTCATTTATCAGCTTGGTAAGCCCCCTTTCCCTTAATCTAGATGAAAATACTATCCCCATCTTTGTCAGCTCCTTTCGGAGTTGTGTGATTTTATCTTGACCCTGACGCGCTCCACCAAACTGTATGCGGGGTACTGCAGGGATTTATTTTGTCATAACTTTTCTCATCTTTCCGCGTGACATTTTTTATCTTGGTATATATTATATATTTTTTCTTTAATAGAAAATAATTAATTATGATATTACTTGGGACCTTCTTTATTCTCCTTCAAAATTTCTATTATTTTTATATAGCTAGTACGTTTCATTTTGTCTGAAACCGTTGTGAGGGGTCGCGGTAACGAACTGACCCCCTATATACTACTCGTGGTCTAACTGTGGCTACGTGTTACGCTCACATGGTCAGCATGTCCAGTGTACAAATGTCACAGATATACGGGCATCGCATGGTACTATTGAGTGCCGTCCACATTTTCTTGCACCCGAAAATACACTCGCCCGTTGTTTCATTGCACAACGCTGCCGTTTCATTATCAGGGGATGTGAGGCAGTTCTCACTGCATTGTAAGTGTGTAAGTGCAAAATGATTTAAATTTCACATTAACAACGTTTTTTTTCTTTAAACACTTATTGGATGTACAATTATTGAGCATAGGCTGCATATGCATGTACAGACACTCACTTCAATTCAAAGCTAGTAACGTATGGCAAGCCAAATGCACAATAATTTCTTAAACCGTGGTTGGGAGCTTAAACCCTAGTTTAGGCTCCTCAAATCCTAGTTTGGGCTTAAACTGCCATTTGAGATCCCAAATGGTAGTTTTCTTAAACCCTTGATTGGGCAATTATTGTGCACTTGGCGGCTCAAACCGCCGTTTAGACTCTCAATCTAGGGTTTATGATAGCTTAAACCATGGTTTGAGCTCAAACCCCAGTTTAGACTGCCCAAACAATAGTTTAGGCTCGCCAAATGCACAATAATTCACTAAAGCCCAGTTGCAGAGTCTAAACCATGGGTTAGGCTCTCAAACCCCAGTTTGAGCAATTATTGTCCATTTGGCCCGAAACTGTCGTTTGAGGTCGTAATCCAATAAAAAGCCTAAACCCTAGTTTGGACCCAAACCACAGTTTAAGAAAAAACTGTCAATCGTGATCCCAAACGGTAGTTTTCTTAAACCCTGGTTTAAGCAATTACTCGCACTTGGCGGCTGAAACCACCGATTAGACTCTCAAACTAGGGTTTCCGATAGCTTAAACCATGGTTTGGACATTAAACCCTAGCTTAGCCTCCACAAACTATAGTTTGGGCCCGCCAAATGCACAATAATTTACTAAGCCCCAATTTGAGAGTCTAAACAATGGTTTAGGCAATTATTGTGCATTGGGCCATAAACTGCCGTTTGAGATCGTAATCTAACAAAAAGCCTAAACCCTAGTTTGGGCCCATACCAGTATTTCGCATCAGATTTAAAGCCAAACACCTTGGTATCCATGATCTCATAGATATTTTTCATTTAATCATAAATATATTATCATGTTTGCTAGGCTCATTAATGTTCGAAGCGGAGCTTGTACGCTTCAACAGCCGATCGAAAACTTTTGCGGAGTTGCCGCGCCGGCGTCAGATCAATCATCTTCAAGGTCGCATGGCGAAACGTGGAGGAGAACGAAGGGTTCGGCTACATGAAGAACGGCCCCTAGTAGGCGTAAAGCTGACCGCCGGTCTTTGGGAGTTCGCGAGCCCTTCAAGTTATTGTCGCATCGGAGCTTGGTGACCGAGCCAGTCTTGCAATCTCGAAAACCACCGGACTCGCGACTTTGACCGTCGAGCCCGCCAACCGGGTAACGATCACCCCAGCGTTGGCTGCAGAGCTCGGTTTAAAAACAACAACATATTCAGACAATAAGGGATGGTTTGGGGCTGGCAAGCACGTCGGCGACGTGCCGGTGAGCTTCGCATTCACGAAAACGCTCAGGGTGCACCTGGATTAGCTGAACACATCATACAACACGGGGGCCCCAGTACACACTTTAACGTTATGCACGCCAGCGACTGTTTCTAAGGCGAGACCTGGACCTTAGACTTCCCAAACCCCGAGATGAAACGTTTGGAATCGGGGCACGTCTACGAATTGAAGATTTCTATTCTCGATGATAAAGCGCGAGAGTTAAAGAACGATTACCCAATTTCAGCCGTTCTCGAAATAACCGATAATGATTATCAATAATGAGCATATACGGCCCTTGCAGTTCCAGCGCAAGCGCACAACAGGACGTTCCCGTCGCGGACGCAGCCAGCAACGATGGGGCGGCAATGAGAATGATAGAGAAGTGCGTAGCACAGGCCCGCATAGATGTGGCTACGGCGATTGCACACGTACAACCATTGCAAGCTCGAAAGTCCGTCATAACAGTTAGATATTTAAAGTCGGTCCATTTCTGCTCGCTTATGTCGAGAACACGTCATGTATTATTTGTAACGTCATGATGTCGTGCCGTTTAGCGTTATACTTTTATGACGTTAAAATTGTACCAATACACTTATAAAAATAAATTCTGGAGAAATATAATATAACTACGGTGTGACAAATACGTTCTTGTGATTCCACAAAGTCAATAACGACTCGGGTGAATATAGATTCAAACGAGCAATATGACACCATATTGACTGTAGAGTCACAATAACTTACTTTATAGCTTGTTATAAATAAGTGTGACTGGTGTATCATAGGTGGACTGGCAAATAGTGCAAATCATGATCAGACTGTACACTGTATAACCAATAACCTCCATTTCTCCAGTCACAGCCACATATATGTCGCTTACCATGATCGCAGGAGTCACCTGAGAATCCTTTTGCGCATCCGAGCACACAGTTGCCGTTGACACGCTCACACGTACCGTTCACGCAATTCTTGCCGCACATTCCCGTGCAGAATTCGCCGTACCACTTGTTTATGCACCCGTCGACGCATTCCCCATAGGGCGTGGCACATACCTTAGGTTTAATAATTGGTACTCAGGTACATGTATTTACATTACTAATACAGCACAACACAATACAACGCAACACAACGCAACACAACGCAACACAACGCAACGCAACGAAAACATTTTTTTTATAATTAACGTCGCGCGGTGGGGGGGGGGGGGGGGGTGGGGGGGCACAATCGAGTGCGCCCATTACGTCATTGCCGATTTGTTCTATAAATACAATACATTCTATAAATATGGTGTTTTCCATGAAGCGAAGGGTGAATGATTTTTCTGCATTACTACACAATGCTGTTTACACTGGTTTACAGGCTCTAAGCTTATGATTTAAATGTGAGAATAGAAGTTATAAGACTATTACATGTATACGTTTGTCCGGATAACTGATTGTCAATGTTAATTTTGGGGCAAACTAACGACTAATGATCCGACCAAATTGTAAGTGAGAAAGATGGCATATTTTGCTAAATAGTTTACATGCGCTAAGAAAGCAAGAACCGATGATTGTAGTGTGAAAATAGTATGTCCGTAACTGCTATTTTAAGAAAAATATTATAAAAGTACTGACATTTTTGTCCCATAATCTGGAGGATCCCGGTATAGATAAACAATGTGAAGATGATTAGAACTGAAGAAAACTGTCTTATAAAGTCCCTCTCCTTGAACAAGTCAACTACTGTCTGTTTCACGAAACCTGCCCAAAATGTACGGTTTATAAATAATGCAAAAGCAATACATTTTTTGATATTAAATTATAGCAAAATTTAAGAATGAGCCTTCTTTTTATTTTGTGAAATTTGGTCTAATATTTACTTTATTGCGGAAAAACAATTTCCCCATGTTACATTTTTCTAATTTCATAAATAGTCGACCGATTTTCAAAATGTAACTTTTGTTTTCTTAGTTAGATCATTTCCAAGCTATCTAGTTAGATTTCAGAACCAATTTCCATAGCTGAAATCAGCAAATTCGTTTAACAAATATCATATTAAATCATCACTCAAGTAAGATCCTTTACAGTGGAACCTGTTCAAATGGGACGCCCTATGAGGTCCCCAGGATTTACGGTTTGGAGATGTTCCAATGTAAGTCAGACATGTTAGCACTTTATGACACATTGTAGTTTTTTGCAATCATGAACAGTCATTTTAATCAGAGATACATAACAGCGAAACGAGTCTAAGTTAAACATACATATGTTCCCGAGTGTCCTGTTTAGACGGGTTCCACTGTATTTATACTGATAGCCACAACATTCGGGTTAGCACCAACCTTGTGTATGCAGTTTTTGTCGCATCGGTCCTCGCAATGCGGTCCGTAGTAGCCGATTTTACAACCATGAAGACAGTCGCCATTTGATTGTTGACACTCGTTGTTGACGCAGTTGTCTGGACACTGATCCTCACAATGCAGTCCGTGGGTTATGTTGTCTTTGCACCCGCATATACACTCGCCCGTTGTGTTATTGCAAGTTCTGTTTGAAACTATTTAAAGAAGAAGTAAATAAAGAAAACAATTCAAAATATATTTTGCAAGCTGATAGATAATGACAATGCAAACTACAAACAGAAAACGACATTGAATTGTTCTAATCCTATCAAAAGATAAGAAAGTTTACATATCAGTACAATTTATACAAGTTTATGCATTTTTTTACAAAACCAATTCTAAAAATTGCAATAACAAATATATAATATTTTGTTTACACCTTTCCTTTCATTTCGTTGTAAATTATCAAGTCCATGTAGCACTAATGAGATTTAGCTAATTAAATATTTCCAACATTTTGTAACTTTTGAAGTATTTGTTATTTTTGAATGCAATGTTTAGTATTCATTTCATCTGATCGAACTTTATCATTTAAATAACAATACAAACTGTTTGATTCCACTTTAAGTGTCTGGATATCAGATATGCCAAGAAAATGATGAAATAGATTATTTAGAAATAACTTATTTGTAAATGTGTGTCGTATTTCTACACCCGATGGTACATATAGCTATAACATGTTTTTATCCCGTCAACTCAGTGCGGATGTGCCGTGAAACACCGTGCCGTAAAACATTGTTGATATCCTGTCAATACGACCTAAGCACTGCGTATGCCCACTTTGGAACCAATCTGTGACAAGTAGATAATAGTGATCAGTGTGATCTATATATCAGAATAAAATGTAATTATTCACCATTTATTCCAGCATGTAATATTCAAGAAACACAGAGTATCTACTTTATACATGATTTTCAAAATGTATACCCATTATTTTACATAACGCGCCGTCGCCGGACTTCAAAAATTCTTACTTTTCACGCAAAATCTGCGTCCACAAACTGTCTTCATTTGTGGAGCAGTTTATGGCTGGGGTTATTTATTTTGAATTTTAAAGCTATTTGTAGTGTTGACGGGATAAATAGAACAGTAGGTTAGTATGGAAGGTAATATCCGCCATAATTCTATGTGACTTGATGATTGCGTGCTGATGACATTACAACTTACATTCATGTTATTTCATTCGTCATTTTGTATGTATTGCATTTGAAATCTGCTGGTTGTAATTGTATTTCTCTTTCTTACTGTCACGCCAGGGTGACACCGGGCTAGTCTACTGAAGGGATGGAACACCAAGCACGTTGTGGACAAAGACAACAAGGTATATTTTTACAAGGATGATGTATTTACATACATGATAAGCACAAACAATAGATGAATATATCAGTACAGCCACCGCCACAAGCCCTTGCACAACCAAGGCACATCCACGATTCTGGAACATGTAGGTAAAGTCAAAAGTAAGCGTCATCATGATCTGGATCAATATCCAATGTTAGAGATCAGCTAAACAACTCCGGCTTCCGCCATGATGGGAGTGACGTTATACTAACGTCGTAAAGTTACTGGTACTTAGGAGATACTGAGCCTACTTGGGCGGATGGGGTCCATAACGCATCGGTGAACGTCCTTATCGATTCATCATGTCCTTGGACGGAATGACGTCACCGGAATATGCCCCACTCGATTACGCCCTTGGCCCACGCGGAGCAGAGTCCCCGCTATCACACGGTGTCGTGTCGTGGACTCCAGAATAAATAAATAAATCTGTGTTGCGTACTGAATCTACGCAGACACAAAGTAGGGAAGTGCCGTCGCTCGTAGCTGACAGGCTGGCTGCCTGGCTCGTGTACTGGCTGGGATACTGGCTGGGACTACAAAACACCAACGGTGTTGTTACCAGAATGTAACATGTTATAGTCTCAATAATAGTCACAGTAGTGCACATGAAATCAATATCCTGATTTCATGGAAATACTAAACATCATCAAAGTTATTCTCACTAATTGGAAGAAGGGGGCAGATAGAATTCATAAGTCGGAAAATGCGATATAACACATTAATGAACAGCCACTATATCTAGTGTACCGAACGATATATCTCTTCACAGCCGAACATGTGAATACAGACGTCATTCACAGTTGTTTACCATTAGTAAACAAACATTTGATTGCGACAGGCCTTACCTTGATCAGACTGCCCGTGGCCAACTGCGCTAACTTAATAAAGAGCAACTGTGCCAAGTATTCTCCTGTACAGACTGACAGTATTACATTACATTATATTACTAATAATAAACACTGTATACTCTAATCAGACTGTAGGATTCCACAGGCTGACCCAAAGCATCAGTGATTGAAACAAATTATACTTCACATCATGTCTTTATTGCAGCATACTGATGTATAAATCAGTGCACTTAGAGCAGAACTGTCTGATCTGGTCCATCCTGATCGCAATAGCATTTACAATATTTACAAGACACTGCGAAATAATATGACTTAATAAAATGAATGTACAGACGACTGGGTTAGGAGTTAACATGTGTTTCCCCATAGAGTAATGAAAGTCGTCCAGAAAATTCACGTTACAATTGTGACATGTTAAAATTGGCAATATTCTAATGTATTGTACAGGGGATTGAATCGTAATATAAAATGCATAGCTAATGTTAGTGAACATTTAAATCGAGTTCGCCCTTCGTTTTACAAATACAATAAATTGCTAATGCAATTAGTCAGAGTGACATGCAACAAAACACATGAGAATAATATGCCATTACAATACTCACGGATTGCTCCCACATGCCAGTCCTGTACTCGTTATCATTTACACGTAAACACGACGAATTAATGAATCAATAATATTTGATTAAGGGAGATAATCAACAACAGCGGATACATGCCATACGGCTTTTATTGACCAAGCGTTTGGTCGAAACGGGGCCAAATAACTCAGGTAAATTAAATAGTGCAGTATTATCGAGGATACGATAACACTGCGTAGAATTGCCGGTCTTGGCAAGATTCAAACTTAAATGGCAGCATTAGAAAGTAACTACAAACATATGTACTCACCAATTCCCAGTGAAAACTTGAGCTCCAATGTCACAATAATGTAATTGAGTGTCCGACTGATAGCATATGGTGCTACAACGAATATATACCCCCACCCTAGTGCATGACTATCCTCATATAGTCTGCTTGTCAATGTAAAACTTATGTGCTCACATTTGGCTTACAAGTTTACGTAAGTGGACTAATGATCTGACTGTCAGTCTAGCTCATGAGATATCTGGTGAATTAGTCTGAAATACTTCAGTCATAAATAGGTATGACCTACTAGGTAATTAGGCTAGCCTCTAAGCCTGCATAAACAGTGTAGATCACCCAGATACGACCAGTACAAAATCCAATACTGGAGGTCCGTGCGCGGTTTCGGATAAAGCACTATTCTCTCCAGCGGTGTATGCCACGGGCGATATTTCACACACCATACCTATTCGATCGTCCTGTACTAGAATATTCGATTACTGCTCTAGACTATGTGACCCGTGTTACAATTAATGGATGATAAAGAAAATAGTCGGCTACGATTCGTGACAATACTCCCCCCTAAATAAAAGTGTGAAACGAGCGGTAATCACGAGTTGTACCGACATTGTTTACCTATATACATATATACACATCCTACACAACTTTTACTTTTTGCGCCCCAGGATCTCGGCTATGGTGTGCGATCTATGACTTAATTAGATCCTACTCACATAATCTGCACCCACATTGTCTGAGCTACAGATGACTCCGATCGCTATTCGTCCATCTATGGAATAAATTCTGTCTTCTCTCTGCGTTATTCTTCCTCACTCGCACGACTGGGTATGAACATGGATAATTAGAAGTTTCGAATACTCCTAACTGCCAAATGTCTTCTGCCTCATATCTGTCTATGTCACGAACTATGTACGGGATGGGATAACCATTTATCCATAATGGGTCTGAGGTAGATATTTTAATGTCATGAATCTCTACATGGGTGCGTCCTGGTCTATCAGTCAGTACGTGCTCATACTCCTTAAGCACCCTTTGTACTTCAACTTGTTGGTCCTTGGACAACCCTGGGGCTAAATCCACCCTGTCTATCGATTCCTGTGTCCCAATTGGAAACGTCATGTGCTCATCGGCACCACAGTCCCCTGTACCCGAATTCCCGTCAGTTATGTCGTCAATTACCGCCGTGTTTATGACGGCTAGTACCCCCTTCCCTGGGCTTTGAGGCGTACGCTCTTCATAGCGTTTCAACATGTTCACTTGGAATGTTTTCAGTTTCCCCTTCATGTCGATCCTATAATCCCAGTCATTTAGTACCTCCACTATATTGTATGGACCTTTTCATTGGAGTAACAGTTTGTTCCTGTCAGTGGGGAGTAGTACTAACACCAGGTCACTCTCCTTATACTTCCGGTCACGCGCGTTCCTGTCATAGTTTACCTTCTTTTGCCCATATGCACCAGTATCCTTTTCATCAAGGGCTGCAGCTCGATGCATGTGTCCTCTTCTTGGGCAGTCTGGAGCTACGTGACCTTGACCTCCACAATGGTAACATGTAATGGTACGTCTGTCATTCTCTCTGTACCTTTCCCTACTACCCTCTCTCTACTTCTCTCGCCACTTCTCTCTCTACCATAGTTACGAGATCTGTCAATGCCTCGATATCTCTCACCTTGACCTCTCACCTTCCTCTCATAACCTGTGTTACGATTCTCACTTGTCGCTATATTGTCTCGGTTCTCTCTCTGTACTACGTACTTTGTACCGCCTCTGGCTTCCGCAAAGAAGTCAGCTTGCACTGCCATCGCATGTACTTTGCTAACGACCTTTTCCTTCAGAAAAACATACAAGTCACGACTGCAAGGGCTTAGTAACTGATCCATGAGCAAAATATATATCACGCCTTCGTAAGTACGTTCAACTTTGCCTAGTTCCAACCACCTATCAATATAACTCTTAGCCCTGTTGATATATTGAACAAATGTCTCACCCGGCTCTGGCTTACCGTTCTTAAATTGCTTCCTAAACCCTTCTACGGTTAAGTCAAACCTTTTGACCAAGGATGTTTTCAATGTGTCATAATCAAGAGCATCTTCCAACGATAAACGGGAGTAAACATCTAGAGCTTTGCCCCTTAATAATGTGAGAAGGTGTAATGACCACTGACATTTCGGCCAACCTTGCACTTCCGAGTAACGTTCAAACCGTGCCAGATAACTATCCATATTGTCCTTATCCTGATCAAAATATGGTAATTTCGGACCATGTGGTATCTTATGATCGACTACTGGACTATAATTATCCGATATTCCCATTTCTGCCTTCGCTATCTCAACTTTCTGCGTAGTCTCTAACTCACGCATTTTGCAATCGTACTCCAATCTAACTTTTGTCCTTTGTAAATCAATTCTTACCTTTTCCATTTCTCGTTCCTCCATCAATCTGTCTGCATCAAGCTTATCTTTTTCCATCAGTCTCTCTACCTCTTTTGCTAGTCTCACAGCCTCCAGCCTATCTTTCTCAGTCTGTCTATCTACCTCTTTTGCTAGTCTGTCAGCCTCTATCCTATCTTTCTCAGCATGTCTGTCAGTCTCAAGCCTATCTTTCGCAGCCTGTCTTTCTACTAGTCTATTCTCTCTCTCTCTCTCTGTCTTGCTCTTCTTTCACAAAGGACCTTAACTCCATCCCAGTTAAGCCTAATTCCCTGCCTACGTCCATTAACTCTTTAATGGTCGACATGATTGCCTTCTACTGTCTCAAAAAATAGTCTCCTAATCACGAGACGGAGTGTACTATGTACAGCTCTCTAGAATACGGGGACTGTGCGAGTCTCAACCCGATTCACGCCTTATTGGGCAATGTCAAATCCGGTATGTATTGTGTTCCTTCCCACCAAACTAATCCTAGTCCAACACGTATTTACACTGGTGGGGAATTTAAGTTATATGTCACCGTCTCACCCATCTCATATTGCGACCCACATCGTGAGGAAATTTGGGATATACGTCTCCTTCCCACTAGACTGGTATTTACAATTATGGGAAATTTCCCATACACGAAAAGAACATTAGATAGTCAATTGTGCTATAGTCATAAAACGATTCACCACACACCAACTAAATGGACCCTGGGTCTAATGTTATAACCCGGAAAATGGTGAATCTGTCTCAGATCAAACCCAACCAACTAGAACGACCCCTATTTATTTAGGGATACGCGTTGTGCCTCTTCACCGACAGATTACATGTTTTTATAATATTCTGCCAAATGACAGGGTGAAAGGGACTTACCTTAGCGTCGAGGTGTACGGCTTGCCGCTCGTCTTGGTGGTGAGGCTATTACATGTACATGGCTCGCAGATCCTGTGGTGGGTTGAAAACAATCATAACGGGTTATATTGCAAGATAGTCAGTGTAAGGATTGGAGTGTATATCTCAGCAAGATGGACAGGGGTAACACTTATCCTTGTTGTAATCCCTAATTTTACATGTAAACTTTACTGTTAACGGACGTCTCGGACAAGAGTAAACCTATATCATCCTACTGATTTTCATCAGTATAACCCTGTGGTCCTCTCCACACCAACCTTGTTGTTCCCAATATACTATAACCCCACTTCTGACACCATTTGTCACGCCAGGGTGACACCGGGCTAGTCTACTGAAGGGACGGAACACCAAGCACGTTGTGGACAGAGACAACAATGTATATTTTTACAAGGATGATGTATTTACATAAATAATAAGCACAAATAATAGATGAATATGTCAGTACGGACAACGTCCCCTAGCAGCCACCGCCGCAGGCCCTTGCACAACCAAGGCACATCCACGATTCTGGAACAGGTAGGTAAAGTCAAAAGTAAACGTCATGATGATCTGGATCAATATCCAATGTTAGAGATCAGCTAAACAACTCCGGCTTCCGCCATGATGGGAGTGACGTTATACTAACGTCGTAACGTTACTGGTACTTAGGATATACTGAGCCTACTTGGGCGGATGGGGTCCATAACGCATCGGTGAACGTCCTTATCGATTCATCACGTCCTTGGACGGAATGACGTCACCGGAATATGCCCCACTCGAGTACGCCCTTGGTCCACGCGGAGCAGAGTCCCCGCTATCACACGGTGTCGTGTCGTGGACTCCAGAATAAATAAATAAATATGTGTTACGTACTGAATCTACGCAGACACAAAGTAGGGAAGTGCCGTCGCTCGTTGCTGACTGGCTGGCTGGCTGCCTGGCTGGTGTACTGGCTGGGATACTGGCTGGGACTACAAAACACCAACGGTGTTGTTACCAGAATGTAACGTGTTATAGTCTCAATAATAGTCACAGTAGTGCACATGAAATCAATATCCTTATTGCATGGCAATACTAAACATCATCATATATTACAATCATGAAACATGATAAATTGCAATGTACACAAAGATATTCTCACTAATTGGAAGAAGGGGCTGATGGAATTCATAAGTCGGAAAAAGCGATTTAACACATTAATGAACAGCCACTATATCTAGTGTACCCAACGATATATCTCTTCACAGCCGTACATGTGAATATACACGTCATTCACAGTTATTTACCATTAGTAAACAAACATTTGATTGCGACAGGCCTTACCTTGATCAGACTGCCCGTGGCCAACTGCGCTAACTTAATAAACAGCAACTGTGCCAGGTTTTCGACGGTGCAGACTCACAGTATTACATTACATTACATTACTAATAATAAACACTGTATACTCTAATCAGACTGTAGGATTCCACAGGCTGACCCAAAGCATCAGTGATTGAAACAAATTATACACACATCATGTCCTTATTGCAGTTTACTGATGTATAAATCAGTGCACTAAGCAGAACTGTCTGATCTGGTCCATCCTGGTCGCAATAGCATTTACAATATTTACAACACACTGCGAACGTAATATGACTAAATAAAATGAATGCACAGACGACAGGGTTTGGAGTTAACAAGTGTTTCCCCATAGAGTAATGAAAGTCGTCCAGAAAATTCACGTTACAATTGTGACATGTTAAAATTGGAAATATTCTCATGTATTGTACAGGGTGCAGACTGATATTGGATTGAATCGTAATATAAAATGCATAGCTAATGTTAGTGAACATTTCAATCGAGTTCGCCATTCGTTTTACAAATACAATAAATTGCTAATGCAATTAGTCAGAGTGACATGCAACAAAACACATGAGAATAATATGCCATTACAATACTCACGGAATACTCCCACATGCCAGTCCTGTAATCGTTATCATTTACACGTAAGCACGACGAATTAATGAATCAATACTATTTGATTAAGGGAGATAATGAACAACAGCGGATACAAGCCTTACGGCTTTTATTGACCAAGCGTTTGGTCGAAACGGGGCCAAATAACTCAGGTAAATTAAATAGTGAAATATTATCCAGGATACGATAACACTGCGTAGAATTGCCGGTCTTGGCAAGATTCAGACTTAAATGGCAGCATTAGAAAGTAACTACAAACATATGTACTCACCAATTCCCAGTGAAAACTTGCGCTCCAATGTCACAAGAATGTAATTGAGTGTCCGACTGATTTTATATGGTGCTACAACGAATATATACCCCACCCTAGTGCATGACTATCCTCATATAGTCTGCTTGTCAATGTAAAACTTATGTGCCCACATTTGGCTTACAATTTTACGTAAGTGGACTAATGATCTGACAGTCAGTCTAGCTCATGAGATATCTGGTGAATTAGTCTGAAATAATTCAGTCATAAATAGGTATGAGCTACTAGGTAATTAGGCTAGCCTCTAAGTCTGCATAAACATTGTAGATCACCCAGATACGACCAGTACAAAATCCAATACTGGTGGTCAGTGGGCGGTTTCGGATAAAGCTCTATTCTCTCCAGCGGTGTATTCCACAGGCGATATTTCACACACCATACCTATTCGATCGTCCTGTACTAGGATATTCGATTACTGCTCTATGTGACCCGTGTTACAATAAATTGATGATAAAGAAAATAGTCGGCTACGATTCGTGGCACTTACATGTCCATTCTGCTGATTGCTTTGTTCATTCGTCTTATTTACATTACAATTATTGATACGTCCTTATTCGTGTCCCTGAATTATTGCACTAAGCATTCGCAATATAAAGTAAGAACAAAGCACTTATCACTTTGAATAAGGCCGAAAGCAATCAGGACAAAGCCGCAGGAAGTAATCATCAAGCTACAGTCCGAAAGCGGAAAGCCGCAAGCTAAAAGTATCAAGCTACAAGCAGAATGATGCAAGCAATATAAATTATGGGTTAGTAGTGCGTGATTATGACGTCAGATGGCACTGCTGTCTGCTCAAGTAAATCTCCCTCTAATAAATTATATTCCGACATCTGATTTGCTGTTCAAGTCATACCTCCTATGCCGGTGTTGATTTATGATTTCACCCACAAATTATCACAGTATAGGTTAGAAGACACCAAATAGTTTTACTATATTTTTCAACCCAATCCCATCCAATAAGGCCAGTATCTGCATGAAGTAAACAATAGGTTCACTTACTCCTAAGAAAGAAAATTCCAACCTCGTCATGTCCCCCAATATTGTTTAAGTTTGTTATTGGCCACGGAAACTCTGTTTGCATCACATGACCAACACCCCCACATGTACCTCAAGTGAAACTGGGTAGTAATGGATCAAGATTTGTAAGAAAACTGTGTCAGTGATCTCAAAACACCCGCACGATTTTGTTCCTACTGGACTACTATTACACTCTTGACGATTTCGCACCATTTAATATTCTCTAATCAATATTAACTAAATTGCATACGAATGTATGGTGTTAGACTTACTAATATGTTTTATACATACATGTATCCTCATAATTAATGTTATATATGTACAATCACATTTTTATAGTAAGTCACACAGGTTGACTGTCAAACTGGCCCGTTACCGATGCAAACCAATAACCGTCAGGGATTAGACTAAGATGGCCCACCACCATTGCTTTTCCCTAAAACACTGACCCGTTATAACACATTTTGCTATTCTCTGCTACTTTCATTTTGTATAGATGTTGTGGGACTAATTTTCCAATAACCTGCACTTACTCTGCTCTGGATCTTGACTAATTAAAATATAGATTTAATTATTGTTGAAGCTGGGGTCCCATCGAGCAAGTACAACTTTTTCTTTATGGAAATTAAATAAGTGTATAATTGCAACTAGTCCTCCACTTTTAAAAATTACGAGTGCCAGCTACACAGATATAATTATTTAGTAATCTTTAATGTACTCATAGAGACTCGCGGTGGTATCAAGCTAGTTATATATGCAAATGATGCAGTATTTTTAAATTATTTATATCAACTAATTGCTGAATAAATATTTTGATCGACATATCATAAAGTATGATATTGCACATCAACAAATTAATAAAATGAATAAATAGTTGCTTCCGTTATCATTTTAAGGAAACACGGTTGTCGCCCCTGATATCAAACTGGCGTTTCGTGTTTGATATAAAAAGTATAATAATGTCAATTAATACGTCTGGTAATGGTAAATCAATGTTCTTTTTGCCAGAAAAAACATTCGCCAAGTAAAGATTGTCCACAAGTTACAAGGCACGTTTCTACGTTCGCGTTGTGAATTTATTGTTTATACGGAGGTGCAGCCAAAAAATAAACGCGGGGCAGCAGCAGCAGCATCATCTGACAGCAGCCACAACAACAACAACATGAACTACAATCCTACGCTCGTTCGATAATATAGTCAAGTATTGCAAAATAGTTACGCCCCCACCCCCAACCCGAAATCCTGGATGCGTGCCTGACATGACGAGGTTGGTCCCACAACATCCATACGAATAGTGAAAGCCAGAAAGACTGGCTGGGATGCGGTTTAATTATACAGTAAAACTATTTAGTGTATTTTGACCTAAACATGGCGCAACAGAAAAGGCGGCATCAATGTACATCCGTTAGGGACATTGAACCAATTTAGAGAGCAACGCATTGTAGGACAGGTACCAGCATATTAAATAATTTTAGGGAGAACTATTTCAAGTTTTAGCAGCGCACCTGACATCATAATGGTAGTTCCCAAATTTCACTACCAATGAAGCATCAAGCTACTTAGAATGTAATCAACACAAACGCATTGAATCAGTACGAATGAATAAAGCATCAAGCTACAGACATAGAAATGTAATAAGACTTAATAGAACTTAGAATGTAATCATCCAACAAGCATGAAGCCAAATATAATTGTTGTAATAAGAGTGTGTGGGGGGGGGGGGGGTAGAACTTAAAATGTCATCAGCCAGCAAGCATCAAGCCAAATATAATTATGGCGGACATTTCTGGGGCGGCACGGAAACGTGATGGGCTCGGCAGAGTTTCACCAATCCCATTGTCTAAGCCTTGTCAGATATGTTTTCCCATTCACGGCACTAACCAACTATTCTATATATCTTACTGAAGAATGTTTGCATTATTACAATTATGTTTTGCTATCGATGACTATTATTGTATTTTATTTAAATTAATTACACTAGGGTCTATAATGGCTGGCGCGGCTCCAGGATTTGTTTGCAGGGGTTGGTTCAGTAATTGCAAGCGCGTACGACGGGGTGAGGGGGGTGTGGTGGTTCTCCCACATAACTTTTTGCTGAAAACAGAACGCCTTAGACGTGATTTCCAGGCAGTGTTTCAATGTGAAATAACGATGTATCATTTTTAGTATTTTATTTTTATTTGTGTTGTGCAACAAGCAGTGGTGGGTCCGGACACGGTGGACCCGGTGGACCCGGTGGCTGGATCCGCGCCTGAATGGAAATTTCTTTCTAAGTGAGCATTGTATTATCATTGCACAACCGAAAATAAAGAAATTTCTAATTTCACACACAGGTTGAAGTAACGTACCAAGGTCTATAAATACATTAAATATATTAAATACATTTATGTATATTGAATGTATTTATAGACCTTGGTACGTTACTTCAACATGTGATTTCACACTGGTACATGCGAAACTGCCAAGTTATGCAAAAACTAAATTGTCTCCCCTGATTCTGATAGAATGAACTTGCATACAATGCATGAATACAGCACAGGTTGAAGTAACGGGGCAACGTCAATAGGTACATTAACATATACATACTCACATCAATAGGTGAACAAAATAAGTTAAACTTTGTCTTACTCTCTGTAAAATCACATTACATGTAATGTGTTATAAAAGGGAGTAAACGTTTGTTTTCACTTATTAATGAGTGTATGTATATTTAGTGTATTTATAGACATTGGCCAGTTTTTTCAGGTACAGTATATTAAATGTATTTATAGACCCGTTATTGGCCCGTTACTTCGACCTGTGGAATATATTACCTGAACTATTGCAAGGGGTGCAGCTCTCAGAACATGGGACGCATTCCGGGCCGTAGAAGTTCTGCTTACATCCCGCATCGCACGTGCAATTCTGATGACATTCGCCATCATTGCTATCTTCAGAATAACACCCTACACTGCATTTGCTTTTACAATTGTCTCCACACTGCATTCTGAAATCGTTGATGTGGTTTAAAGGTACATGCCCACTCAGTAGGCACATCCTGTTCTTTATATCAGAAACATAATCTGAGAGTGACATGTTCTGGTAAAATACACATTCATTCACCATTGTCACACATATTGATTAGCATTATTATACATTTTATATCAGACGCAAATTTCCACACTGCTATCAGGGGCGATGACGGTGTTTCCTTAAAATATTAACGGACATTGCTACTTATACTCTGTATTTATTGTTTGATGTGTAATTATTATACTTAATAATCTGTTGAAAATATTATTTGTTTACGTGGCGCATTTAATTAGTATAACTAATTAAAAAATACCATACCTCATTTGCCTATGATAATAGCCTGAAACCAACGCGCGTCACTATCAGTAAAATATATACATATTACTAAATGATTATATCTGTAAAGCGGCCACTCGTAATCTATGTAACTGGTGGAATAGTGACAAAATTATGCACTTATTTACTTCCTCTAAAGACCATTTTGTGCCTACTTAGTGGGCATGTACCTTTAAAGGTACATGCCCACTCAGTAGGCACAAACTGTTCTCTATTTTCTGGCAAAATAAACATTAACTAACCTTTACCCCACGTATTGATTGGCATTATTATGCATTTTATATCAGATAATCGTGTTTCCTTAAAATGTTAACGGACATTACTATTTATTATCTGTATTTATTTCTTGATGTGAAATGACCATACTTTATAATATGTCGAAAATGTTCAGGTGACGCATTTAATTAGTATAAATAATTAAAAAAGTAACATGGTTAATTTGCATATGAAAATAGCCTGATACCACCGCGAGTCACGTTCAGTAAAATAAAGATCATTAAGCGATTATATATGTACAGCGGGCAGTTGTAATTTTTAGAAATGTTGGTATAGTTACACAATTATACACTAATTTAATTCCCATAATGAACATTGTGTGCCTACTGAGTGGGCATGTACC
Organism: Conchocele bisecta; assembly: GCA_029237695.1. Taxonomy (NCBI): domain Eukaryota; kingdom Metazoa; phylum Mollusca; class Bivalvia; order Lucinida; family Thyasiridae; genus Conchocele; species Conchocele bisecta. The sequence goes on along the minus strand of CM055275.1, from coordinate 91,454,193 downwards.
TTTAATGTAGCTTAGATAATAGTATATATACGGATAATCTAGGTCATAGAAGGTAAGGTATATTTACACGTTTCTTATTGGTCAGTGCAATTTTTTAAACACAACTGTAACGTATTAACCGCTCGCTCGTCACAAAACGCCAACTTGAAGACAGAATGAGAATTGTACAATGGGTGGTTCTCAGCTAGAAGGACACAGAAAAATAAGACATATGAAATAGTAAAATACATCCGTATAGCTGAGCTTATCTAAGATATATTTAAAGGAGTTTAACGGCGTGTCAACAGCTAAGGTCAATTTAGGCTGTATTAACTGGGTGGATTTTATTTGAATTAATGGTGTTTAACAGCCTGTGAATAGCAGATGGCATTGTAGGCCTGGGTCGAATCCCATAGTTCACCCATATGTTGCCTGCTGTAAAGAGGGTGAATCCCAAAATCAAAACTGAATATTTACATAAAAACTAGATGGGTCAGTAAGCGAGGCTTACGGAATAGCCCCCGGGTGGACCCAGGTACCCCTAAATATGTAAACTTTTTATAAGTGTGTTGGCTTGTGACCTTCACTCTGGGCTTAGCGGGGGCGGCACTAACGTGAATTTGTCACAGGGTGGTAGAGGTCTATTGGAGCAATACGTGTGTGAAATGTGAAGCAGATCCGAGCAAGGAAATAGAAGTTATAACCGATTTCTCTCATTTTAAGTTTTGCAAAGAGACTAAGTATGTGACCTTAACCTCAAGATCAGCGGGGATCTGTCATAGCATGCTAGTAGAGCCTTAGAGGAATGCATGCATGAAATACTAAGAATTGTTGATGAACGAAATAGAAATTATAACATATTTCTCTGATGTTAAGTTTCGTAAAGATACTAAGTATGTGACATTGACCTTGGGATCAGCGGGGGTTGGACGGTCGTGGATTTGGCGCAGCATGGTAGCAGAGCCTTACAGGAAAGCATATGTAAAATATTAAGAACTTTCAATGAAGGAAATAGAACTTATAACTTATATCTCTGATGTTAAGTTGTGTAAAGAGACCAAGTATTTGACATTGACATTGGGATCAGCGAGGATTTGACGGTTGTGGATTTGGGCAGCATGGTAGTAGAGCCGTACAGGAACGCATATGTGAACTAATAAGCATTTTATATGAAGGAAATAGCAGTCATAACATTCATCCAGACAGAGCGGAGCCGCGTACAGATGGTAATAAATATATTATATACATCAACGAGTCTTTGATATGTTGTTATAAATAGTTCAGCTAGCTTTTCATTATACAGATATACTGACGTTGACATGTCTGTCACGCCAGGGTGACACCGGGCTAGTTTATTGAAGGAATGGAACACCAAGCACGTTGTGGACAGAGACAACAAGGTATATTTTCACAATGATGATGTATTTACATACATGAAATGCACAAACAATGGATGGAAATGTCAGTACTGACAACGTCCCCTACCAGCCACCGCCACAGGCACTTGCACAACCAAGGCACATCCACGATAATGTAACAGGTAGGTATAGTTCAACAGTTTACGTCACCATGATCAGGATCAAGATCCAATGCTAGAGTTCCGTTAATTAACTCCGGCTTTCGCCATGATGGGAGTGACGTTCTAATGACGTCGTAAAGTTACTTGTAACTATAGGATACAGAGCCTACTTGGTGAATAACACATCGGTGAACGTCCTTAGCGATTCATCACGTCCTTGGACGGAATGACGTCACCAAAAATGATGCCCCACTCGAATACGCCCTTGGTCCACGCGGAGCAGAGTCCCCGCTGGTACACGGTGTCGTGTCGTGTCGTGGACTCCAGAATAAATAGCTATGTGTTGCGTACTGGTTCTACGCATGCACAAAGTATGGACATGCCGTCGCTGGTTGCTGACTGGCTGGCTGCCTGGCTGCCTGGCTGGTGTACTGGCTGGGACTACAAAACACCAACGGTGTTGTTACCAGAATGTAACGTGTTATAGTCTCAATAATAGTCACAGTAGTGCACATGAAATCAATATCATGATTGCATGGCAATATTAAACATCATCATATATTACAATGATGAAACATGATAAAATGCAATGTAAAGAAATATATTTTCACTAATTGCAAGAAGGGGGCTGATGGAATTCATAAGCCGGAAAATGCGATATAGCACATTAATGAACAGCCACTATATCTAGTGTACCCAACGATATATCTCTTCACAGCCGTACATTTGATTGCGACAGGCCTTACCCTGATCAGACTGCCCGTGGCCAACAGCGCTAACCTAATAAAGAGCAACTGTGCCAAGTATTTTCCTGTGCGGACTCACAGTATTACATTACTAATTATAAACACTGTATACTCTTAATCAGACTGTAGGATTCTACAGGCTGACCCAAAGCATCAGTGATTGAAATAAATTATACTTCACATCATGTCCTTATTGCAGCTTACTGATGTATAAATCAGTGCAATTAGAGCAGAGCTGTCTGATCTGGTCTATCCTGGTCGCAATAGCATTTACAATATTTACAATAGACTGAACGTATATGACTTAATAAAATGAATGTACAGACGACTGGGTTAGGAGTTTACACGTGTCCCCCATAGAGTAATGAAAGTCGTCCAGAAAATTCACGTTACAATTGTGACATGTTAAAATTGGCAATATTCTCATGTATTGTACAGGGCGCAGAACTTATATTGGACTGAATTGCAATATAAAATGCATAGCTAATGTTAGTGAATATTTCAATCGAGTTCGCCCCTCGTTTACAAGTACAATAAATTGCTAATGCAATTAGTCAGTGACATGCAACAAAAACACATGATAATAATATGCCATTACAATACTCACGGAATGCTCCCACATGCCAGTCCTGTAATCGTTATCATTTACACGTAAGCTCGACGAAATAATGAATCAATAATATTTGATTAAGGGAGATAATCTACATCAGCGGATACATGCTATACGGCTTTTATTGACCAAGCGTTTGGTCGAAACGGGGCCAAATAACTCGGGTAAATTAAATAGTGCAGTATTATCGAGAATTTCCGGTCTTGGCAAAATGCAGACTTAAATGGCAGCATTAGAAAGTATCTACAATAAAGACCAATAACAGTGGCCAACCACTGACAATATTGACAGGGCAACACGACTCGTAGACGTAAACGACATGACCAGTGACAACTTACAAATGACGCCCGATACTGACTGGGGGGACCCATTTTGTCACTAACCATGCATGTCTATTTCCCGTCACTTTACAGAACAATGGAACGCCGTGATGCCGAGGGGTCTTTGAGGTGGTACGTATATATATGTGTATGTGTGTATGTATGTGTATGTATGTGTGTATGTATATGTGTATATATATGTATATATATGTATGTATATGCGTGTGTGTGTGTGTGGGTGGGTGGGTGTATATATATATATATATGTATGTGTGTGTGTGTGGATGTGTGTATGCATACATATATATGTATGTGTGTATATGTGTGTATGGGTATATATGTGTGTGTACATGTGTACATATGTATATGTGTATGTACGTCTGTGTGTTCCTGCGTGCGTGAGTGTGTGCGTGCGTGCGTGCGTGCGTGCGTACGTGTGTGTATGTGTGTGTGTGTGTGTGTGATTGATTGATTGAATGGGGGCTGGGCTAAGTGATGTGGTGTGTGGTTGGCGGGTGTATGGATGGGTTGATGTGGTCCACTAATTCAATGGAATTGGGCTAAGTGATTGAGTGAGTCAGTGGGGTGAGGTAGTCAGCTGGTTGAGAGTAGTTGTGCAAAATCGCCTCCTTTTGCGGTGTTTTTTGTTTAGCTTTACTACAGGGACTCCGGAGCTACCGGGGAAACTGGAGGTTTCCTCCACCAGGAGTAATTGCTTTTTATGTCGAAATTGACAATCTGCATTACTCCAATATAGACAAAAATAAAACGATTTAATGTGTATTAGTCTATTTCGGCCACAATCTGACGGTGTGGTAGGTGACTCAAAACTAAACTAAAATTAAAATAAATGCTAGTAATAACAAAAACAAATATATATATAAAACCCAATTAACAACACAAAATCAGCAACCACGGTTATCATGATAGGTTAATATAGCATTCTGATACAGCACACTAACATAGGGTGAGGGTGACACGTCAAATACCATACCGTCAGAAATCACTTTCTTCTTCTCTTCTCTTCTCTTCTCGATGGTGATTAGGTAGGATTGGGACTAATGTGACAATAAGTTAATTACGTAGAGCACACTTGCTAGACATTAGTGACTCAGATAGTACACTCGCCACTTAATTTCATTTGACCAGTCCGTATGCCACTCAAAACGCACAAATCACGTAAACTAGTATGGGTTCCCCTCAATCATCTATAATCGATACCCAGCCATACTATATCACACACATATAAGCTGATGGGTGCTATAGGAGGCCTCAAATTATAGGTTACCATACCTGCATAGATTCTCCTATATTTGACGCACATTTTTGGAGCCTGAATTATAAATGCAACATTTATCAAAATTCGGAAATATAAACCAGACCGACGACCATCGGCCTGCTTCTTGACTGGGCTATATATCCCGGGTATGGAAGGTGTTCGAGCCAATTCCCACCCTTAAATATGAGCCGAATGAAAAAAAAGTATCTACAAACATATGTACTCACCAATTCCCAGTGAAAGCTTGCGCTCCAATGTCACAAGAATGTAATTGAGTGTCCGACTGATAGTATATGGTGCTAAATCGAATATATACTCCCACCCTAGTGCACGACTATCCTCATGTAGTCTGCCTGTCAATGTAAAACTTATGTGCCAACATTTGGCTTACAATTTTGCGTAATAGACTAATGTTCTAACAGTCAGTCTAGCTCATGAGATATGTGGTGAATTAATCTGAAATACTTCAGTCATATGATAAGTAGATACATGTATGACCTACTAGGTAATTAGGCTAGCATCCAAGTCTGCAAAAATAGTGTAGATCACCCAGATATGACCAGTACAAAATACAATACTGGTGGTCCGTGCGAGGTTTCGGATAAAGCGGTTTATTCCACGGGAGCGATATCTCACACTCCAATACATATTCGATCGTCTGTAATATAATATTCGATTATTGTGCTATATACTAGTATTGTGCGGCCCGTGTTACAATTAATGATTGATAAAGAAAATAGTCGGCTACGATTCGTGACAATGTCTGAAAATAAACTATGAGATAATTCTGAAAATAGACAGCTAAAAGTAAACAATTCTAAAAATAAAGATATGACGCCATAAGCCTGAGCATGCGCAGTCAATGCCAATCTGACGTATATACTACAGTAACTATTATAAACTACCTGTGATTGCATCCATAGCAGTAGCTGGTCAGCTGATCACATGTTTTATCCAGCAGTAGCTGGTCAGCTGATCACATGTTTTATCCAGACAGACGTGGTCACACGGGAACGTACATATGGTGCCACGATACCCATTTTCGCACCCGGCGTTACAAAATCCTGAAAACGTGGACGTCAACCTTGTTTATATGGTCCGCTATTATGTGTTCCCATAACTCAATCAAACACATTTTGTAAACAAGAAGAAGAAACAATTGAACACTTATTTTGGAACTGCTCAATAATATGTTTCATACACTATAATTTAAAACCCGGATTATTAATAATTGCAATTATTATAGCGTAAACAACTTAGAACTAACAGTAATTGAGAGCTACATGTGAGAACTAAACTTTATAAATCACATGTAAAATGAGGGAAATAATTCCAAATATAAATGGGCTAAACTATTAGATACAATATATGTTCGTCACTGAGAAATCAATTACATTGCATGAGTCACAGCTGAATGATTTTCACAAGAAATGGGAGCCGTTTAAGAATTTATATACACTACATGGTGCTCAATCAGTAAACAGACAATGTTATTCTGATTGGTTCGCTGATTTTGCATAATTATGTATTTTGCATTGTTGGCGGCCCTGTTAGATGCCGTGTATTCAATATTGGATTAAGCTACAAAGGATTTCCAGTAGAGGGGTGGGGCGGGGTACTATATTATCACTTATGGCATTCTGAACATGTGCAGTAGCCTGTGTGGTATGGTATCCGCCTCGCAGTCATTGAACCTACATGTTAATTAGTGTCGATCCATAGTGGGATTAGATGGACTGGCACCATGCAAACTATTAGGTCCCGCACAATCCATACCAAAAAAAGACAAAGAGCAAAGAAATACCAACATGTGTGCTCGTGTTATAAATTATAGCAAATAAACCATGGTGGAAGCCAACCTATAAAAATACTACATTGCATTTCAAATAAAAATCTGCTCTGACATCATTATAACTATGACAACTATCAGGCAATTAAATAATGATAGTGCACCCATCGTTATTATTGTCCGACAATCTTTATTTATCAGTAAGCATAGAAAATGCATCTACATTCGGCTGTATGTGTGTGTATTGGAGTGCTTTGGGTGAATCTTGCCACGAGAATTATCGTGCACACATTTGTGTCGACACATACAGATGGCGGTAGACACCATATGACAGACTGATTTTACAGTTAGTTTACAAAAATGGAATAAAAGTATGTATCAGAGGCGGCGGAAGTGTTATAAGATTGGCGACTCTTGTAGGTGCCCCCTCTACAACCGCTATCCCGCCACAAAGTGTATGTTTGTTACCACTCAGGTGAAATGTCTCATCGAGACGGTTCAACTGAGTAGTAACAACATACACTGTTGATGAGAAATGAGAAAGAAATGCAGAACAATATTTACATTCCATTTATATATAATGTATGTGAATTCCAAATACGTCAAAATTATTGGCCAATGATTATTTTTAACATAACTGTGAAGTGTTAAATTGCTCACTCGTGAGACTGTGTTATTGGGCTGTTATTGTGATTAAATGTTACACCGTAAAAGTCTCCGCTCTATCGGATACAGAGAATATAAAAGACACATGAAATAGTAAAAATCATCCATAGAGCTGAGATTATCTAAGCTATTACACTTGCACACCACGTTATTCGAGAGATCTCGGTATTTTTGCAACGATTGTATGCGAAAGTCTCGGTTTTCGCACACAAGTGTTCACCAGTACGAATTGGCTAAAGGCATATTTGTCTGTATGTTTGATCATGAGCTATTCTGGTCGCATATCCCATGAGTCGCATTTCTACAAACACAGACACATATATAACTGTACTGACCACATTGCACTTGCTGTGAAACAGTCAAAACAGAAGTGAAAATATACAAATTTACTGAAAGGAACAACTTGTAGAACAAACAGTGTAGTTACAGATCTGGGACCGTTTCACTAAACTTCGTACAACTAAAATGTTCGTATGTGCAAAATTATGATAGCCTGTCAATTTCACATTAACAATGTTTATTTGAAAACAATTATTGGATTTACATGTATTGAGCATATGCTGCATACGCAGCATACATGTATGCTCAATAAATGCAAATCCATCAATTGAAATCTTCAGACGATCGTAAATTTGCACATAGTAACATTTTCGTCGTACGAAGTTTAGTGAAACCGGCCCCTGAATTCACATCGTCACTACAAAAATTTGATATAACAGACAAATAATATTGTTTAAACAAGCGTATGCACAACATGGCGTTATGTCGTTGCATACCTGTTTTATCAGCGCATATACGAAGGTCCGTCGTCGGAACAGCACAATGTCTCTTGCACAGTTCGCATTTGTTTTCATCTAGATAGAAGTAGCTGGCACACTGTTCACACGTGGTGTCTGTGCTGTATGGTGATATAGAGGAAACAAGAGACTATGTTTGTAAACATGGATATGCCCCCTGTCACACTGTTCACACGTGGTGTCTGTGCTGTATGATGATATAGAGGAAACAAGAGACTATGTTTGTAAAACATGGATATGTCCCCTGTCACACTGTTCACACGTGGTGTCTGTGCTGTATGGTGATATAGAGGAAACAAGAGACTATGTTTGTAAAACATGGATATGTCCCCTGTCACACTGTTCACACCTGGTGTCTGTGCTGTATGGTGATATAGAGGAAACAAGAGACTTTGTTTGTAAAACATGGATATGTCCCCTGGCACACTGTTCACACGTGGTGTCTGTGCTGTATGGTGATATAGAGGAAACAAGAGACTTTGTTTGTAAAACATGGATATGTCCCCTGGCACACTGTTCACACGTGGTGTCTGTGCTGTATGGTGATACAGAGGAAACAAGAGACTATGTTTGTAAAACATGGATATGTCCCCTGGCACACTGTTCACACGTGGTGTCTGTGCTGTATGGTGATATAGAGGAAACAAGAGACTATGTTTGTAAAACATGGATATGATCCCTGTCACACTGTTCACACGTGGTGTCTGCGCTGTATGGTGATACAGAGGAAACAAGAGACTATGTTTGTAAAACATGGATATGTCCCCTGGCATACTGGGGGCCGTTTCACTAAACTTCGTACGACTAAAATGTTCGTAAGTGCAAAATTCTGTACATTTGCCATTAACACTGTTTTATTTTAAACAATTATTTGATTTACATTTATTGAGCTTAGGCTGCATATGCTCGATAAATATAAAGCCAACAATTGAAATTTCCAGACGATCGTAAATTTGCACTTACGAACATTTTGGTCGTACGAAGTTTAGTGAAACGGGCTCCAGGTCACATATTGGGCCCAATTTCTCCAGTTACATCCACACATTAGGGATAGTCTACGGTAGTATATAATCATCTGGAGGCCGTTTGACTAAATTTCGTACGACTTAAATGTTCGTAAGTGCAAATTTCCGCTAGCTATTCGTTATACAGATATACTGACATTGACATGTCTAAACATAAACCATGAGGTCATTCTGAAAATAGACAGCCGAAAATAAACAATTCTAAATATAAACATATGACGCCATAAACCTGCGCATGCGCAGTCAATGCCGCCAATCTGACGTATATGTTCTGAATTGGAATTTAGTTCGCCCCATACAGTAACGAGCGTTGTAGGTCATGATGAGACTGTGCGGATGTGCAGGCTGATCTGGGTCTGCACAGGTCGCAAAACTGTTGTGTTATTTAAGAGACAATCATTTAACAAAGATGTCAACTGTATAATTATTGGTCGATTTCGGTCAATATTCATATCAGAATGTTTATTATTTTACATGGATTCTAAATATTGTATTTATTTCACATGGATTCTAAATATTGTATTTATTTCCAAGTCAGGAATAATATTGAACTTTTATTCAAAGAATTGCGAAAATTCTTTTAATTTTCACAGATATTAAAGTCGAAATTCTGCACACTAATTCGTCTGTATGTTATGCAACGCTGTTAAGATTAAGCCATAAACCGTCTGAGATCATTGCCAAATAAAGGATATGTTCTGTTCTGTTCTGTTCTGAGAACCGATAAGTACACACGTTTGATAAATAATCTCATTCCAGAGATTGCAACAAAGAAAGTTTGAATATTTGTCCACGGTGAGACCCGGGACCCTAAACCAACGTCATTTGACCAATATGTAAATGAGATAATACATTCTGATATCACGTGGTGCATAATAAATAATTTCATTGGTTAATCTAGTGTATTCAGTATGTTTGCAAAATAGTTGTTCACAAGGAAACATCATGTAAAAGTAATAAACGCATATACAGCCGCCGTTTGGCGCGCTGGCAGCGGATTTGGTGATACATCTTAAACATGTTACATTTGTATTTGGTAATTTATTGACATGAAAACATACAAGAAAGATACAAAATAAAACTGTCAAACGTGGTTATTTTTTAAATTCATTATTTGGACAGAATGAACTAATTCCCCATCCATATACAAAAAAAACAAAAACAATGAAGAACACTTATGAAATCCAAATAAACAGACTACGAGAATTCAGCTCGTAATATATACACTACTATTATAAACTACCTGTATTTACATCCATGGCATTTGCTTGTCAGCTGATCACATGTTTTATTCAGAAACGAGGTTCCACAGGTGAACGTACCTTGGTCGTCACGATACCCATATTCGCACCCGGAGTTATAAAATATACATATGCAGCCTATGCTCAATAAATGTAAATCCATGAACGGAAATTTGCAGGCGATCATAAATTTGCACTTACGAACATTTTAGTCGTACGGAGTTTAGTGAAACGGGCCCCTGTACCATAACAAATAACAAGAAACGGCTAAGTGTTTCACCGACATTATGAAGGTCACAAATGTCAAGGTCGTGTTAATGGTAGCGCGAGTGTGTGACAAGTATTCAGGTGTTTCAAGTATCTAAATATGGACGCAATGCTTCGCGTATATCTTGAAGATATTAGATGTTGGAGAAAGACTATTACAAACTTTTCGAAGCTACACAATGGCTAAGTGTTTCAGCGACGATTCGAAGGTGACCAAGGTCAATGTCGTGTTGATGGTGGCTTGGGTGTGTGACAAATGTTAAGGTGATTTAAGTGTCCAAGTATCGAAGCAATCCTTCGCGTATTATTGAATATAGTATTATTGAATATACATGTATTAGTTATGTACATGATATAGAAACTCTTACAAACGTTTCGACTTAAATTGACACGGACGGATGGACGTACGGACAGACGTACGGAATATGCTATAACAAGGGTGCATCAATAAAAATGCATCAATAATATCGTCTACACCGCAATAGTAACCTCGTCAATATTACACTACCGCCTGCGTTAATCTTGTCAATATTTGTATTTGTATTATTTCAAAACAGTAGTAGTAGTATATGTAGAGAGGGAGTTGGTTCATCAATACGTCATTCATCGGGCGTCCGGCGAAGTGAAATACCATGTAAACGTATCGGGGCCGATTACGCGGTAATGTGAGAGTTATCGTTCTTGATCCGTGAGGACTTCCGTCCCTTTACATCTTAACAGAGCTTAAAGCGGGTTTCCTCGGGTAACTTAGTCATCCCGTCATTGTCCGAGACGTATTTCACCGTACCTACTACTCAAAATGCGTGAATGTCAAACAGCTTGATTTGCAGAGCCTGAGCTGTGCGACAGCTCAGGCTCGGCCAATCAAGCTGCTTGATAACGAGTTGAGAATCGCCAATTCTTTTTCAGAATCTTTGACATTTGTGCAAGATTAACGCAGACTTATGTGTAGATTTTGGTCAAATTCATCCCTGAGACTCGGTGTGCAATTGTGGTATAAATGGGGGTCCCGGATCTTTCACTGCAGGCCCGTACGCAGGTTAATCTGTCCGTGGAGATCTGTCCGTGGATGTGCAATAACAAATTGTTTGACATTTTGTGCCGTCGATAACGCACCCCCCCCCCCTAAATTAATTCCTGCGTACGGGTCTGTCACTTGTTATATTTCAGGATTTGATGTATTGCTATTAAGCGCGTTCTGCTCTTCAGTATTTAATAAGCGTTTGTGATTAGAACGTACGCACATCATCTCATTTATTTCATCAAAACCACACTCATTAATACACTGTATCGTCTCTCTTATTTCTCGGACACCAGACCACAAATAATGTATCTCTTAATTCAATATTCTCATATATTTCATCAAATACAGCGAAGTTTCTATCATATGTCGGCCGCAAGTGCAGAAATAAAGCTAAAGCTCGCGGATTATCTCCTCGTACATGCGGAAGAACTGTTATCTAACTGTGGCTACGTGTTAAGCTCACCTGTTCAGCATGTCCAGTGTACAAATGTCACAGTTATACTGGCACCGTACGGTACAATTGGGTCCCGTGAACATTTTCTTGCACCCGAAAAAACACTCGCCCGTTGTTTCATTGCAGGTCTCTGCCTTTTCATTATCAGCGGATGTGAGGCAGTTCTCATTGCATTGGGCAGCTGCCGTATCGACTGAAACAAATGGATAATTCATTATGCTTGCTAAGATATTCGTAAGTGCAAAATGATGATAGTCTGTAAATTTCATATTAACAACGTTTTCTTTCTTTCTTTTAAACACATTTTGAATTTACATTTATCGAGCATAGGCTGCATATGCAGCCTATGCTCAATACATGTAAATCCATCAATTTAAATTTTTAGACGATCGCAAATTTACACTTACGAATTTTTCATTTTAGTCGTACCAAGTTTAGTGACACGCGCCCCCCCCCCCCCCCCCCCCCCCCCCCCCCCCCCCCCCCCCCCCCCCCCCCCCCCAGGTAATGATAGATATTGCTTGTTGGAAGTAGGGTGGGTGTTTTATTGATGGAATTGCGAATATTAAGGAAAATCCTGATCAGAATGTGCGGATGGACAGGCTGATATAACCCGACATTTCTGTCTGTAACGCAGGTCCACTTACATGTAAGTCGCCCTGCGTTACAGACACAAACTTGGGGTTAATGCTGATCTGGATCTACACTGGTCGCAAAACCCCATACGCCACATTTATCCAGTCACAGCCACGCATACGGTGCCTAAAGTAGTAAAAAACATTAACACATTTGCCTCACAAACAAGGTGAACATAAGTCCTCAGAGACCTTGTTATTGGGTGGATGGACGTGAGTTCTATACAAAACAAAGCATCATTCCTAGAAATGTATTGTGTCCAAATATTCATAAAGTCGGTGTAACGGTTCATATGTTATTGAAAAATGGAAGCACACACGCACGCACGAAGAGGAGCATAGGTGTCAGTAGCCAAGATACCCACCCAGTATGACTCCCAAGAAGAGCACAGGTGCCAGTAGCCAAGATGCACATGTGCCAGTAGCCACGATACTCACTCAATATGGCTCCCAAGAAGAGCATACGTGCCAGTAGCCCAGTATGGCTCCCAAGAAGAGCACAGGTGCCAGTAGCCAAGAAGCACAGGTGCCAGTAGCCACGATACTCACCGATATGGCTCCCAAGAACAGCACAGGTGCCAGTAGTCAAGATACTCACCCAATATCGCTCCCAAGAGCAGCACACTTGCCACTAGTCAAGATATTCACCCGATATGGCTCCCAAGAAGACCATAGGTGCCAGTAGCCAAGATACTAACCCAATATGACTCCCAAGAAGAGCACAGGTGCCAGTAGCCAATGTGTACAGGTGCGAGTAGCCAAGATACTCACCCAATATGGTTCCCAAGAAGAGCACAGGTGACAGTAGCCAAGATACTCACCCAATATGGCTCCCAATAACAGCACAAGTGCCAGTAGCCATATTCTGGACATGACTAGTGAGATTCTGAAATGAGAAAATAGTATAAATAGTTAAAGTATCATTTCTAATCGTATTTATAGGCTTACCTAAAATACCATTTATAACGAGTATGACATCTGCAGATCCCTTAATGTAGTTCATGTTTTATTCTTGTGGTATTTATATAACATAGATGGTGGCTTCAACGTGACATGCCCGTTTGATAGTTTTATGTACAGGTTGTTTCTGTTTCTTTTGACAATACGAGCTTGCACTTATGCACCACGCGATCATGATCTACACAGTACGCGTAACTCCTATGAGCTTTATAAGTACACTGTAATAACCCATGTTGTATAATAAATATAGGAGTTTGCATGCATCATGCTTTAATATGCTATTTAATAAACTCGTTAACTGAGTTCATAAGAAACTCGGCATATCAAATCAACACACAAGTTAGATCAATGTTGTCTGTATCGCTCTCATTTGAATAGTTATTACACCAATGTATTCGACGTTTCAGTACACTGTGATAACCCATGTATAATAAACTTACCGCGTATATTGTTGCGTCGTGTATGAACGTCCAATTTGTGAATATGAAACACAGAACCAACACTTGGAAGTATGTGTAAAGGTACACCGAATACGACCAAATCGTATCGCAAACCACAATCTACAGCTCACACGCAATGAAACAAATAGTTAAGTTATTTGATATGTGGCCCAGCTGGGAGTTTCATTGATTTATTGATTGATTGATTGATTGCTTGCTTGCTTGCTTGCTTGCTTGCTTGATTGATTGATTAATTTATTGATTGATTGATTGATTTATTGATTTATTGATTTATTGATTTATTGATTTATTGATTTATTGATTTATTGATTTATTGATTTATTGATTGTATTGATTGATTTATTTATTTATTTATTTATTTATTTATTTATTTATTTATTTATTTATTTATTTATTTATTGATTGATTGATTGATTCAATGGTTTGTGACGGCCTGTCACCAACTAAGGTCATGTTATGTCAGATTAAAAGGGGTATATTTCCTTATTTCATCTATTGTGATGGGGGAGATTCCAAAATAAGAACTGAATATTTACATAAAACATATATATATTCAGCCCTAAGATTAGACTACCCTGAACTAGGTCCTCACCACACCAGACCAGAGCCACGTAGTCCTACTCCATAAAAGTAATACAATTAGTACTAGGCTTGTTACTTTATAATTTGCATAACCAGATCAAACTAGCAAGTAGCAAGAACGCCAAAGTATACCTGATACCAATAATATCGGGCATGTAACAAAGAACCCCCCAAGACTTTGAGACTAATGCTTATTATCTTGTTATCAAGACATCTTATATACGATGAGTATCTCATTGTTCACGTTGCCTTTCATTACAGGCTCATCGTTACACGTCCGCCTGCGTTAATCACTCCAGGATTATCGACGTTTCTGAACATATATCTACAATACCAACTCGCACTTTGATTGTCTGAGCCTGAGGTGTAGCACAGCTAAGGCTCAGCCAATCAAGCTTCTTGATTTTAAGCACATGCATAGTCAAGGTGTATGATCACGTGGTACTACTAACAACAGCAAGTACCGATTCAAAGTATGTATTCTTGTATAGTGTCCTTATTACGTAACGGATTTTGATGAAATATGGCGCATCAAACGCATCTTGTTAAGCTGCATTTGGTGGTCTCTGTCGATTCTTTGCAAAAACGACACGAGTCTGTGCCAAACTCCCTAGACCACCAAATGCAGCTCATGAAGACGCGTTTGCTGCGCCACATTTCATCAAAATCCGTTGAATATTAAGGGAACTATCAAATAATACTTACTTTGGAATGGGCGACGTTGTTGTTGTTGTAACCACGTGATCATGCACATTGATAGTACACATTGCTGATATAACTGAGGCTCAGCGAATTGGTTCCAAGCACAAAATTCAAGTACACAGGAAAGTCTCTAAACAGGACAGGAGGTCCCCAGGGTGTCCGGTGTATAGATGTTCCACTGTAATTAAGCTCTCCATGAGTAACGTCTGTCATTTCCAATCAACGACTGACACGAACATGAATATATCACAGTGAAGTTCATCTAAGTTAAACACAAAGCGATGCCCAGTGTGCCCGGTGTACAGAGGTTCCACTGTAATTAAGCTCTCCATGAGCAACGTCTGTCATTTCCAATCAACGACTGACACGAACATGAATATATCACAGTGAAGTCCATCTAAGTTAAACACAAAGCGATGCCCAGTGTGTCCGGTTTAGACAGGTTCCACTGTATTTTGAAATAAAACAAATTGACGTATTGGCAATCAAAGTGCATGCGGTAGTGTACATAAGTAGGTCCACATGGTTTAGAGAGTTTCCTAACACTCACGGCTACAGATCAGGAATTAGTAATTGAGTATTTTCACTACATCATTTCTGAAGCAATTGGGTATTTCAAAATTTTAATTGGGTAAAATAAAACCACATCACTATTTACACATGAACAGACAGCAATTATTGAATAGTTTGCTTCGAAATGAAAACATTTCTTGGCATTGCATTACAATTGTCTCCTTGGAGACAATTCTAATGAAATACCAAGATGTGTTGTCATGGAAAATAATAATTTATTGCCTTTTGATACTCGCTACTTCTGATTTCAATTGGGTTTTTGGTATTTTGAATTCGGTATTTAAGTAAATACGCAGCTTATCTGGAGCTCTGCACTGTATTTAAACAAAAAGAGACATATCCAGGATTTAGACAGTTTCCACTGTATAGCGAAACAAGACATATTGGCAATATTAGCGCCGGTGGTAGTGTACTGGATGGGGTCCCCAACCTTTAGACGGGTTCCATTGTATTTTGAATAAAAGAAAGATATGTTGGCAAGATTACATAGCGTCGTAAGACAATACCCAACGCGGAAGTTGCTTTCCGTCTGCTATTATATTCCGTTACATGTCGATTAGCGAGATATCTACAGAGCAAATGGATTTTATTTTATTAATTCGTTCCCACGAAATAACAGTTCGTTCCCTCAATTTAATAATTCGTTCCCTCGAATTAATAATTCGTGGGAACGATATAACAATTCGTTCCCTTAGTTAACAATTCGTTCCCACGAATTCATGGGAACGAATTGTTAAATGGAGGGAATGAATTGTTTCCCTCAATTTAACAATTCGTTCCCACGAATTAACAATTCGTTCCCTCCATTTAACAATTCGTTACCTCGAATTTGTGGGAACGAATTGTTAAATGGAGGGAACGAATTGTTATTTCGTGGGAACGAATTGTTAAATTGAGGGAACGAATTGTTATTTCGTAGAAACGAATTAATAAAAAAAAGAATTATACGTCCCTCCGTAGATATCGATGTCAGTGGTTTGCCGGTTATTGTGTGTAAACCATCAGTAACCCTTTTTGCCCCTACTAGGTAACTGGAAAGCAATTTGTTTCAATTTCTTGTTAACCAAATCGTACTGTACGCAAATCAATATTCATCGTTGTGTACACACTTTCGTGAAACCGACAAATTATACCAGATATATGTGGCGTTGACTGGAAAAATTGGGCTTATGGGTTTCGCGACCAGTGTATATCCAGATCAGCCTGTGAATCACCATTCCATCAATGAACCACCCAGTATGCTTCTAACAAGCAATATCAACTGCCTCTGTGATATTTTCCGGATTTATTAATGTTTTTGTTTCTACTTTCATCCTAAAAGCAGATCGTAATTTGACGATTCGTGACCATGTAGTGTTACACCTCGGTGTTTACCCCGGGGGACAACCACCCGGTAGCACATATCATCAACTATTCTGCCATTCTCTAAGATTTCCTATAAAAAGAGCAAAATATGTTGTCGAACATATTGCTCTAAAATAACTCAGAACGCAGGAAATGCTGTATCTCGCAGATTTTCAAAAATAATGTTCCGGGGGTCGGGGGGGGGGGGGGGGCAATGCCCCCGGACCCCGCTAACGTACTAGCTCGCTCCGCTCGGTCGACGACCAATGCTAATGCCTCAGTGTTTTTCCGCTCTGGCTACGCCACTGAATATATTGTAATCAGGCTAGAGGAGTATGCAATTTGGTAAGGAAATACACAAAACCCATAAGCCAGTCACTACGGGGCGCCAAGTGGGACATGGCTCAATTTTGTCAACAAAATTATTTTTCATTTTT
Organism: Conchocele bisecta; assembly: GCA_029237695.1. NCBI lineage: Eukaryota > Metazoa > Mollusca > Bivalvia > Lucinida > Thyasiridae > Conchocele > Conchocele bisecta. The sequence goes on along the minus strand of CM055275.1, from coordinate 91,436,783 downwards.
GTGCAACAAAATACAATTCTGTGTCACAAAATTCACTTTAATGCACAGAATTCAAATTCTGTGCCACAAAATTCAATTCACTTTAATGCCACAGAATTCAATTCTGTGCCACAAAATTCAATTCTGTGTCACAAAATTCATTTTTGTGCCACAAAATTCAATTCTGTGTCACAAAATTCAATTCTGTGCCACAGAATTCAATTCTGTGTCACAAAATTCAATTCTGTCAATTCTGCACACGCATGTAAGAAGGACTACCATTGGTCAGAAACTGCACTGGAGAAATGGGTCACGGTCGCCGATCTACACATTCAATGTCGATGATTCATTTCTCATTCTGCCGATGATTCATTTCTCATTCAGCCATCTTGCTTCAACTATCTCCAAACAGTCAAACGTTGACAAACCCATTCGTATTTAAGCTCATTTGCGTTATAATTGTACACATAATTCATGTACATGTAGATCTCCCGCGAGTACTGACGACATTTATTGTGTATCGCAATGTACATCTGCCCCAGTTAAATCAATAATACACGCGCTGTGGCCTGTGTTCTGACTGCTGTCTGTGTTTATAAACAGAATGTGTGTATTGAGCCATTTGAGGAAACCATTTGTAGTATTTGTGTAGATACCATGGATACACAGATGGTGTATACTGTAAATAATGCATGTAGACACATAGTTGCGAACACGTAACTTCGCAACTAGTAGCACAGATCCAATACCATTTGTTTCACAAGGTTAGATCTACTGTTAGAAAACGACGTCATCTAATGTCATTTTCGAGCATAAAACGTTACCTGATAAATAGAATACCAGGCTAGTGTATTTTAATATCAAGTTTATCAGGCTCGGCTCGGAAACGGTAGGAATTCCTCGGCAAGCCTCGGAATTCCTACGCGTTTCCTAGCCTTGCCTGATAAACTTGATATCCAAATACACTAGCCTGGTATTCTCTATATATGGGCATGCTCTCAGGTCTAGCTATGTCCCGGCTACTTTATGTTTGACCTGTTTACATAATTGAGGGAAAATTCTGAATATTTTCTTATTTCTCCTTCAAAGTATATGCTTATATGGTGTGACCACTCATTTGTAATCATAATATAATCAAAATAACTGTCCATAAAGAAGTATATATTGGGTTATATTTTCGCATTGAAATATTTAAACCTGCAAGTGTACTCCACCATCTATTAAAATGGACTAAGACCGATCTCAACCAATCAACGTAGAGATGACATAGACTATCCTACGCAAACTAATGTTTGTGGACAAAAATGAATTCTGTCCCACAAAACTGAATTTTCTTCACAAAACTCAATTCTGTCGTACAAAATTGAATCCTTTATAACAAAAATGAATTTTGTATACGAAACGTATGCAGAATTTAATTTTGTGACACAGAATTGACAGAATTGAATTTTGTGACACAGAATTGAATTTTGTGGCACAGAATTGAATTTCGTGATTTTTAGTGTTACAAAACTCAATTTTGTACACATAATTAACCTGTCCTGCATGGCGCCCCGTAGTCACAGCCACATATATTTAAAGTATGTCCCGCTCGCTGTTCGTACACAATATTGAAATCACATAATCCACTATCTTTAAAATCCAGCGTTTCATCTAATGCCAACTATGGTTTATGGGATATTGTATTGTTTTTGAAAGCAGTGATACATATTCTGGGTCATAGACACAAGGTGTATGATCACGTGGTTACAACAACAACAACGTCGCCCACTCCAAAGTAAATATTATTTGATATTTTCCTTAATATGCAACAGATTTTGATGAAATATGGCGCAACAAACGCGTCTTCATGAGCTGGATTTGATGTTCTATGGAGTTTGGCAAAGACTTAACGCGGAATTTACGGATTCTTCTCAAAAACGACATAAATTTGGGCGAAAATACAGAGACCACCAAATGCAGCTTAACAAGACACGTTTGATGCGCCATATTTCATCAATATCCATTACGTAATAAGGACACTATAAAAGAATACTCAGTTTGAATCGGTACTTGTTGTTGTTGTTGTTCTTAGTACCACGTGATCATACACCTTGAGACACATGCCTTTCACATGCGTTTGTGTCGATGAATCTGTTGACTTACAGCACTGATCATAATGATGTTGGTATGCCCGCCCGGCACCTGTGTTAACGTTTTTAAATGTCTCATACTCTACAACTACCAAGTTGTTTATAATTCATGTCTATTCACTAGCTCACACATGCATCCGCCGTGCTGACGTCCAAGGTAAAATGTGCGTTAAATATATTTTATGTTTATCTGCGATCATCTACATCGTTAACTCTTTGCATGTTGGGAAACGTGTGGGCTATAAATAGTTCAAAAATAGCGGACAACTACCAAGTTGTTTATAATTCATGTCTATTCACTAGCTCACACATGCATCCGCCGTGCTGACGTCCAAGGTAAAATGTGCGTTAAATATATATTTTATGTTTATCTGCGATCATCTACATCGTTAACTCTTTGCATGTTGGGAAACGTGTGGGCTATAAATAGTTCAAAAATAGCGGACAAGAAATCATCATATTTTCTTTTATTTCTCCCTGTAAATATCATGAATATGTCTTGGAATTTCATTAGAATTGAGTCCTGAGGAACAGAGAGAAATAAAACAATTACTCATAATTTGTTTGGCGGATATTGTCACCGCTAACATGCAAAGAGTTAAAACGCCGTTTCCTTGGCTCAATTTTCCGCTTACTGACGTTTTCCGTTCGAGCGATGGATACACCTGCGCAGAGATCTGCTCAGATGCCGACGCAAGTGTGATACATTTTGTAACCAAATTATTTTTCAGAAACAATCGCACCGTTTATTGTGGACAACTGTTAGTTTTCATATGACCTCAGTACACAGATATACTGCTTCCGGGTCGGTACCATCAAAAGATAGTCAGGAGAAAAATGCATATGTTTGTGTTGCAGGTGCTTTGAGGCAGGTTCGGGTGCACTGATGTGGTTTATTAATGCATGTGTAGACAGTGCTAACACAGAGGCTCTAGTACACAGCCAAGATCTGCAGTTTGGAATGGATTATTTTGTGTGGCAGGACACATGTAAATGAAGTGTGATCCAGCTCTGCGTCTGTTGTGACTTGATGATTTTTGACCCCGCTGTCATGTTTCCGTTCCTGTCAGAAAAACGAAATGGTGAACGGGTGTTGACAAGTTGGTGAGAAGACGGCACGATCCAATCGTCAAAGACATTGTAGCTCAATGTGTGATTCCAATGTTTATGCTTTTACAGGCGATTAGTGAAATGATCCATAAACGCTATGTGTTTAATATACAGTTCTATCTGTTTGTTTAGGCCATATGTAGGAGCTGTCGTTACGCACAATACTGTTTCGGCGCCGAGACTGCCAACATACCCTAGGCCATGGCAACGGGTTTACAAAAATGGGGCAAGCAGTGGGGAAATGGGGCAAGCAGTTTTCTTATGTACAATTGAAATCATCTTCATGAATTGTGTGTTTGTGCGTATAAACTGAATAAATACACGTATTAGCAACAGCTGTGTCTACCCTGATATACCCAACACCACAATAACGTTATAAAATATGCGACGTCATTAACGTCTATGCTACGTCATTTAGGATGAAAACAAGTACATACCCATAGTACTTCACAACGTCATAAAATCAAAACAAAGTATCACATATGAAAAATAATTATCAGTACGTAAATCGGATATATCGCATATGTTGTTACCATGGTTTCATCAACATATGAGACGACAGGGCCGATTTTGGCCATAAGTGACCTTAACCCTTTCCACACTGATATCAGGGGCGATAACCGTGTTTAACGGTATTTATTGCTTGATCTGCAATGATCATACTTTATAATGTGTTGAAAATATTGTTTTTTTGCAGGTGCCGCATTTAATTATTATAAGTAATTAAAAAAAATATCATGCCTCATTCGCATTTGAAAATAGCCTGATACCACCGTGAGTCACTATCAGTAAACTAAATATTACTAAATGATTATATCTGTATAGCGGGGACTCGTAACGTTTTGAACTGGTGGACTAGTGACACAATTACATGTGTCATTTAATCCGTCTCAATATACTATACATTTCATCATGACCGTGTTACTGAATGTAATCCAGTTTAACACCGACTATACGTGAGTAGACGAAGTTAACATGGCATACCCTTGTAAAATATACGTACATGTTACCATGGTGAATTTGTATATTATCTGATAATGCTTAATTAGGGGATAACCATGCTTTGTTTTTCGATTTGGAGCGGTATGTGGGAGGTTTTGTGGTCTGTGAATCAGTTTTACGGCGACGCGTCAGCGGAGCCGTAAAACTGATTCACAGACCATAAAACCTCACACATACCGCTCCAAATCGAAAAACAAAGCATGGTTATCCCCATTCTAATGCACCTAGTGTGCTCCCCGCTTTCTATAAACGTCGTAGCATATCACGAACAGTGATCTTTTTCATTACGTCAGCAGGTTGTTGTCGTCATATCGATAACCGCCTCACACCAAATGAATTTGAAAATATTTAACTCCGCCGAAGAATCCATTATTTCAAATAGAGATTAGCGGGACTTTTTCTATGACATCTGTACATTTATTCAACTGTAATGTTTATATTAACTATTGTATTGCTTTTGTATGTGTAGTTGCAACAGTTATTTGCTTTTATTCATTTAAAGAAATGCCAACAATTCTACATTGGGTTCGTGTGATTTTACAAAGGAAATGTCAGCAACAACTTGTGTCAACAGGCCTAGGATTTCCCTGGATTTACGCCTAATTCAGGTGAATACCCATCTGCAATACAGTTTATTATGTATAGTCATGTATGTGCACATTGGAATTCGTAAAGTTATAGTCTGGTACTGGCATAGTGAGTTTGCATTTGAGCACTTTATTAAATTCTTCTGCATGGGCGGGTGGGGTATTTTTAGGAATTTGTTGAAGGGCCACCACACTGAAGCCACGTTTGTCAGCCGTTGGTAGATTCTCTTTTCCGCTTTGGGTTGTACATGTCAATATGGCCGAATGGATAACCGAAAATGTACCGAAATTAATTTGGAAATATTTGCATTCCCCGCCGCGCTGGCCATTGTTTACAAAAGCGCGTAGGGTTACATAAATATGTCAAGTTGTAAAAAACAGGCTGGTAAAACGGAGATTTTATATGCTGTGATTTTTCATATTTTATAGGCTCTGATTTCATTTGACCAATCAGATGCGTGCTTTCTAGTGTCGGTGCATTAGAATTAGGGGATAACCATGCTTTGTTTTTCGATTAGGAGCGGTATGTGGGAGGTTTTATTGTCTGTGAATCACTTTTACGGCGACGCGTCAGCCGAGCCGTAAAATTGATTCACTGACCATAAAACCTCACACATACCGCTCCGAATCGAAAAACAAAGCATGGTTATCCCCATTCTAATGCACCTAGTGTGCTCCCCGCTTTCTATAAACGTCGTAGCATATCACGAACAGTGATCTTTTTCATTACGTCAGCAGGTTGTTGTCGTCATATCGATAACCGCCTCACACCAAACAATTTGAAGAAATGTAACTCCGCCGAAGAATATTCCCATTTCAAATAGAGATTAACGGGACTTTTTCTAAGACATCTGTACATTTATTCAACTGTAATGTTTATATTAACTATTGTATTGCTTTTGTATGTGTAGTTGCAACAGTTATTTGCTTTTATTCATTTTTAGAAATTCAACAATTCTGCATTGGGTTCGAGTGATTTTACAAAGGAAATGTCAGCAACAACTTGTGTCAACAGGCCTAGGATTTACCTGGATTTACGCCTAATTCAGGTGAATACCCATCTGCAATACAGTTTATTATGTATAGTCACTCATGTATGTGCACATTGGTATTCGTAAAGTTATAGGCTGGTACTGGCATATTGAGTTTGCATTTGAGCACTTTATTAAATTCTTCTGCATTTTGGGCGGGTGGGGTAATATTTTTAGTAATTTGTTGAAGGGCCACCACACTGAAGCCACGTTTGTCAGCCGTTGGTACATTCTATTTTCCGCTTTGGGTTGTACATGTCAATATGGCCGAATAGATAACCAAACATGTACCGAAATTAATTTGGAAATATTTGCATTCCCCGCCGCGCTGGCCATTGTTTACAAAAGCGCGTAGGGTTACATAAATATGTCGAGTTGTAAAACACAGGCTGGTAAAACGGAGATTTCATATACTGTGATTTATCATATTTTATAGGCTCTGATTTCAATTGACCAATCAGATGCGTGCTTTCTAGTTTCGGTGCATTAGAATGTTGTTTTTTTGCGTCGAATTTAAATATTTAATTTCGGATAAAGAAATGTCGTTTATAATTTCACCGATGCTATCACTTATTGACACTAATTAAGGCCTCACGTATTGCTGTACAGTGGAACCTCTCTCGCCCTGACACCCTGGGAAATTCCCAGGCTGTCTGGCTTAGAGATGTTCCACTGTAAATCAGACAAACGGAACACTCCTATGCGAGATGTGAACAGCGGGAAATAATACCCGAGTGTGCGTCGGCTTCCGCGTAAGCAACGAGTGAGCGTAGCGAAAGAGTTGCTTGCACGCAGGCCGACGGACACGAGTGTATTATTTCCGCTATTCAAGCTTGGACAATGGAATATCCTATGTATTACACATCTACGGCAGATGCATATGCACATTTAGTCTAGTTTTGAGATTATATCAATGAATTGTGATGTGCGCATGAATAGTTATACAATGACGTGTTTTCCGGCTTTTTGACGTTACGTTGTGTGACGTCAAATGTGACGTTATGTAAACTTTTTGAAATTCAAATTACGCAGCTGTTTCTATGAGCCAGATATATTTGAGTGCATGTTTGGAATGTGTTCAATCATTAACATTCTAGATTAGTCGAGACAATTTCCAAATTGTCAAATAACTTTATTTTTACTGTAATAAAAATTAAACATGTTGCATGGTAACTCGTGGTTTCCACTGGCATCAAAGTGTTTGCAAACCACTGGTTTATAAAATATAACTGCGTTTGTATATTTCTGTAATTGTTTGCTACTGATCTTAACATTGATACGTATTTAGCACATTTGATGTCACAGAAAAAATATGAATGCTTGATGGTGTTGCCGAATAGTTTGCCCTCCCCAATGTATTTCCGACAACTCACAAGGTGGCGAATAGTTTGCCCCCCCCCACCCCCTTCTATTACAATAGCGTTTGTGTTCCTCATGGGAATGTGAAGTGAACGTGATCCACACAGTTTTGTTGAAAACTTACTAGCCAATCTAGTCCATGTTTCCCCATTTGAAAATGGGTTTCTGTTTTTATTATCCATTAAAAATGCCATTTTTTCATGACTAGCATTTCCTCTAAAAACTTTGCAAGCGCACAGAAACAAAAATGGCAAACGGGTTTCCATGCAGCTGTGTGCATGTGTAGTGATACAAATGTTTACCTGTTTACGATGAAGCGCATGCGCAGTGAAGAAAAGCCGGGGAAACGCACAGACACTAGAACAAGTGGTTTTCTGGTAAACGTGGGTCAAGCGTGGGTCAACACCTGGGGCCCGTTTCACTAAACTTCGTACGAATTTAAAGGTTCGTAAGTGCAAATATAGGATCTTCTGGAAAGTAAAATTGATGGATTTACATTTATTGAGCCTATGCTCAATAACATGAGCGATTTTTTTTTAAAACGATATTTATTATACGAGTTTACTGATTTCATTATGACATATATGAACTAGTTTAATAAATACCATATATTAAATCAGCACAAATCTTACATTCAATTTACAGCAAGATCATACAAGACCATACATGTACGTTGTATTGCGCCGTTGCATTCAATTGACAGCAAGACCATACGTTGTATTGCGCAGTTGCATTAAATGTATAGCAATACCATACATTGTATTGCGCCGCTGCACCGATCACATATGACTTCCGTAGTAGATGTCGCAGTTACATATGTATTTATTACACTAGTGTAATTATGATGTTTAATACACATTGTTGTGACATTGTAACTGCCAACTGTATGCAATAAGAAATGATAACATAACAGTGTTAGAATAAAACACAGCAAACTTAGTGAAATGTGACAAGTAAATACACACATGGCCTTTGCCACCATACATACATTAACACACATGTATCAGTCTGATCAGGGTATACATTCTACATTTTCGACTCATGTTTCTGGTTACAAGTATACATTGATGGGTTGTACATTATCAGGCTGTTAATTAACTAATTACAGTATTATCTTAATACTTCCGAGGTATTTTCCCGAACGTCAGTGTCGCGTGACACATCATAGCAGGAACAATACAAGGGAAGTAACCCTGTTTATTCGTGAGAAACCCGGATCTAACAACGCAGGCGCATTTTTATCGTAATTTGGTTGTGGATATATATTAGTAGTTTGTGCCTGTGCAGTACCACATGTACTCCAATTTTGTGGCATTTGCGCAGGGCGGGAGAAAATCTGAATTTTCAGGCGTTTGCGAAAATTTGGTTTGTGATCCAGTGTGAATGTCAACATGGTCAATACATTTAGGTTTTAATCGCCTGGCACAGACACTAGCCAATGCTGGTGTTTAATCGTTCTACACAAATGCTGAAACATCTCGTTTTAATCGTTCCACACAAAGCCAAGAAATTAGACCGAAACAAAATGCCAAAAGAAGGTTCTATCTAACTCCTGCTGAGTAAAGTCGAGAAAATTCCGGTTCATGTCCGGTGTAATGAACTTTGGAAAAGTCCGGGCATCTCACGCATAAACTGACGTTTCTATGTCCACGGTTGATTCTTTGTCCCTAGCTCTTGTAAGTGGGGCCAACTAGTACGTTGCCTAGCAACTTATGACGATTGTGTTGTATCTCATTTAACTATTTAGATATTAAACTTTGATTACGTTCAAGCACGAGAGTATTTATACAAATGGTTTCGTTTTCATGGAGACGTAAGGGTGGCCCTTAATGTGAGTAGCTCCCTCCGTGTGTATACGGGACTCGACAACTCACATATGTATGCCACCGGTAATCAAGCGAATATGTTCACACAAAATAATCACATATTTCACTCAGTCTTTGACAACGTCACAGTACATGTAATATATTACAAATGCATGCATTACCCCAATAACAGTGAACAGCGGAACATCTCTAAACCGGACACCCTGTAACAATGGCACACATCTGAATTAAGCATCCACGTTTTCCCGTGTGTCAGGTGTACTGTAGTGTACTGTAGTGTAGTGTAGTGTAGTGTAATGTAATTGTGGTAGGGACGGGGTGTGGCTCCCTGTCGGGAATGTACTTCGCGTTGTTGTTTAGGTTGGTATCCGCTATTTATCCCTACCCTAGGCACGTGATCTTTCCCAGGTTCTGATTTTGGGATGTATAGTCGGGACTGGGGATGTTGTGGTCTGCTGTGAAGGGTGGCTGTAGTGGGACTGGGGGACTGTACTGTGACTGAATGGGACTGAGAAAAGTATAGGTGACTCTCGGACGTAATTGCAAGTATCAGTCAGGATTGTCCCAAGTATGGGGCAATCCGGCTTGATTTATTTACGCCAGAGGGCCAGAGTATTTAGAAAGGAAAAGCAAATCAATTATATTTCAACATTTTATCATTTGTCCTGTTTCACAGGAGTATTTATTAACAGGAAATAATAGAAAAGAATACTTTCTAGGTTTGCGAATTTAACACGGTATCGGGTGGATTTAACTTTAATTAATTATAAATTAATTGTTTTGTCAAAAGAAACCAAAATAAAGGGATTGTGGTTCAGTTGGCTCCTACCTGAGGCTCTGTATCGAAGTGGATACTATTCTAGCAGAGTTGATCTGCCAATGAGGAACGAAAATCGAGATTTATACCCGCCGAAGGGATTAACCTCGAATGACCTCTGTTGGTCGAAATTGACCACAACTGAACATTTCATTGGTAAGTCGCTATCAATTTCGACCAATCAGATTCATTCAAGGCTTGGCTGCGAAACTGTTAATACTGAGTTTATTTGACTTCGTAAAACCACGTGTTTACAATAGAGAACGGTGTTTAAACCTTAGAAAAGGGCAATGTCATCGATACATATCGATGGATTTACAGAATACAGACTTTAATGCTTCTGCTAACACCAAAAATAGCAGAAACAGGTAATTATTTAGTAAGAATTTGTATTGGCTAAATCCCGACTTTGTTCACGAATTAGTTCGGACCCGACACAAAGTGAATTCTACCACACTCCTCCCCACTAGAATCCAAAAATAATGTGCATGTACAAAATTATTTTGACAAATATTCGAAGAATGAAAAAGGGAGAATTCATTTTCTTAACTAATACATACCTTCGTTTATGACGGCACATGGCATTTGAGCGTTACGATTGCATAATCTTGCAGTGCATAAACTGCAAGCTTAGGTGTTCGGAACATAGGTATTTCATATGGACCATGTGCTATCCAGTGAAGGGGTTGTAGATTTAATTTGTACGCAAAAAGGCATAACTTATGTTTAAACAATGGATGACAGAATCATACCCTCTAGAAGAGTGTGTATTGTTTATGGTAATACAATTATGATCAAACTGTAATAACACAACGGAGAATTGAATGCCAACCATAGTTGCGTCCATTTGCCAAAGAAGTCTAAAAACGCATGCACGTGTGCACACAGATACGGGCCACGCCATCGCAATAATCTATTGCCACAATCTACATATGGTAATTATTTTACTTTTCAGTAAATAAATGGCACCCTTTTCAGCATGCCGCCCTGCAGATGTCTCTGATGTCTCACATGTCACATTATAGATGTCCAGTTTAACTGGTACATACTTTGTCCGTGTCTTTGACACTGGATATTCCGAGAATTATTTTAATTCTCCATGTCACATAATAAAATTATGTGCAGTATTATATGATGTGAGCAGAGAACAGATGCAGTGGTCATTCATAATCATATCAGATTGATTGAGGCAAGAGACACAGGCAATGAAATATGTCCGCACAGTTACACACCAAACATGTGCCACCAGAAAATGGCAACCTAAAACGCAGGACAGTCAGACAGGCAATCCCAGCTAAGCTAGCACAGGTTGAAAAATGTATGATGATACTGATTAGTATTGTTAAGATTCAGTAAATTTGCATTATGTAACGATTATGAACACTCTTCCAATGGGTACAACTATGTAAATGGTTATCTACCACATTTGAATGGATAACATCAAACTCACACATTAAGGTCGCGAATGACACATTCAACAGGTAAAACATGACTACACATGTCCGTTTAGTGTTACGATAGCATAATCCTGCAGTGCATAAACTGCAGGCTTATGCGTTCGGAACAGATGTATTGCATATGGACCATGTGTTATCTATCACGCTAAATACACAAAAAAGGCGTGCATTTGTACATCGTACACCCCAAAAACAACGAGCTCGTTTTACAACATCCAAAACAGACCAAAAGGCAAATAATGCATACTTGCCCTTTAGTATAACATCATAATTATCTATCCACATACAATTAAATATATGTATGAAATGAAATGATGGGAATTGCTGCTGAAGAGTGAAGTAAATCATCACAACATTGTGACCATTTACTATAATTGAGGCAGCAAATCCCAAGGTGTGGAGAGTCAGTGCATGGTGAATGTTTCGCGTAATGCGGCCCTATTCCCGGAACTCCTCATCAAGACACACAAATCTGCTGGCTGTGGGTTGTATGCCCTTTCCATCCCACAGGTTTGTGACTTTATACAACCGCCCATGATGTTCTTCTATCCGTTCATCGCGGCACAGGTGTACTATTTCCTGCCGAATTTCGGGTCCATGGATCTCGGCGGCGGCCTGCCTAGACATCTGTGCGTCCCGTTTTCTTTTCTCCTTCTTCCTTTCTTGGAGACCACCCAGACACAGGGGAGGTATTACGTGAGGATCCACGTATGCGCGATTCGGGTGGGTCTCCTGCTTAATAGTAGCGTTCTGTGAATGTTTTTTTACATGTCGTGTCGCCTTTCTGCCCTTGACGCACTCATGGCCACAAAATGTACACGTCAATGTTCGTGTATTTTGATGATAGGTGCTTATGTAATGTGACATGTAACGGTCAAATGTTGGGAATGACGGGGTGGTGCACCCAGGCACATTGCATGCTCGGTGGGGTATGAATATGTCCCGTTCATTGGTGAACATCTCGTCGGACAGGCCGATACTTCCGTCCATGGTTCAGCATTGATCTGAAAAAAATAAAAGGGAATAGGTGCAGTGATACTGCAGTAGGTACCCACATACTGACCTAACGCTGCTAAACATAGTTATCGTTATCCAATGAGGTATATTGTGTATATACTTGATCATCCACATATCCAATGAATATGTGAATATTCAAATCCATATAAACAGGTTATACTATGTGTAGCAGTGATAAGCAACCTATGCTTACTATTAATTTTAGATCACTTAGCTGAGGGCTCTATTATGTGTCATTTGCCGGGTATGTATGTACAATATTCCTATGCCCCATGCACATGCTATCTTAGTCATGTACATTGTATGCGCAGTAATGATGCACAGCTCAATAACACAACATTCACATTTTATTATATAGAGATCACACTGTACATACATGTATATATTATATTATTATTTTAGTCATTTTTTTATTTTTTTAAGGAGAATAGATCTGCCTGTTATTAACTATTCTTCCATGTCGTGTCATGACCGGAGGTCGTGGTTGGGGTGTTGAAACCACAGGCGGATCAAAATCTGGGTCCAACTGGCCCATTTCCACGTGCTCAGCCTCACTCTGATCAAGTAGGCTATTGTCAACATCTCGGTCATTTCCTAGCCAACTTATAGGAGCCTCGTTGCCCCTATAGGGAATTAAATGATCGACATTGTACATTCAAAACTGGTGAGGTGGGGCTTTCTGTATGGAATAGGTCAGAGCGGACAGCTATTGATTACAAGGTACGGCCCTTCCATCCCCTAACCCCAACTTCTGATTAGCCTCAGGAGGGTACCACCTCCATACAAAATCCCCCTCGGAAAAAGACCGTGGTTTCAATCCCTGATCATAGGTATTCTTCTGTCTGGTTGCGGAAATACACATTTGCTTGAACACAAATTCGTGCGTGAGTTGCATAGCAGATTTAACCCATTCAACATATTCGATCTGGCAAACATTAGAGATATTATTTGGAGGAGGCCCCATCATCAAGTCTAAGGGACATGATATCTCTCGTTGCAGAAATAATAGGTTTGGGGTACAGCCGGTGCTCTTATGGGGGTAGATCTGTAAGCCATCAAGAGATAGGGAAGATGATCATCCCAGTCTCTTGGATTCTCGCTTGCAAAGGAGAGTAGCATTTGTTTTAGGGTTCTGTTAAAGCGTTCTACGAGTCCATCCGAGTTTGGTCTATATGGCGTAGTCCTAGTTTTCTGTATACCAAATTTCTCACAAATTAGTTTGAATAAATTTGATTCGAATTCCCGCCCCTGGTCAGTGTGGATCTGTTGAGGGCACCCAAACTTCGTGAAAATCTCGGTTACAAGCTTGTCTACTACAGTGAGTGCGGTATGATTGGGTACAGCCCATGCATCCACCCATTTGGAAAAATACTCTCCTAAGACAATAATATATTCATTATTATTCTCGGTAATGGGCAAGGGGCCGAATATATCAATAGCCACACACTGCATGACGTTGGTAACTCTGAACTGTCGCAAGGGTGACTTGCCCAACCCAGGCCCTAGTTTAGCTCGGGCACAAATGTCACATGACTGAACCCAACGTGCTATGTCGTTCTGCATCCCAGGCCAGTAAAATCTACGCCTAATGTTATCTATAGTCCTGTCCCTACCAAAATGCCCAGCTGTGCGCTTTGTGTGTAGATTTTCGAAGATCATTTGTTGCATTTAATTTGTAGCTACGAACTGGTAAATGACATTTCCCTGAGGGTCTAACCACTTCCGGTAAAGTTGACCGTTTCTAATCTCTAAGCTTCCCCATTGAAACCATAGACTTTTCAGAGCAAAATCCGTCTCATCAATTACATCGCGCGCAGGTTTTTCAGAGGATTGATCTTTACACTGAATGATAAATTTAATGGCTCCATCTTTTTCCTGCATTTTGCGTAGCTGCTCCGCGTTCCAAGTCGCTAACCAATTTGGTAGATCATCATCCACATCCTCCATGGAATCGACATTAATCTCATTCAATACAGGATTGATCAAAGAAATGTTTTCAAGATAATTGTTCCCGTCGTGAAGCATACCCGTATGATCGATACATGGTCCCCTAGTGCATGCTACACGAGGGATGACCTCTGGGTTCACATGGCACGTAGGCACCTCAACACATCCTACTCCATAGTCTACACAGTTCATGTTTACACATTTCCGCTTCGGAATACGGGACATGGCGTCCGCATTTTGATGTTGAGAGCCAGGTCTGTATTGCAATGTATAGTCATAATTCTCGATTATTGTTATCCATCGTGCATACAGTCCTTCTGGTTTTTTTTTTAATTGCGTAACCAGACCAAAGGTGCATGGTCAGTCCTGATCAAAAAATGTGTACCCAACAGATAATGCTTAAAGTGTTTAAGAAACGTCACTACCGACAGCACTTCCCTCTTAGTCGTGCAATAATGCTGCTGCGCCGGATTCAGTGTTTTGCTTGCATACGAAATTACGCGTTCTTCCCCTTTTGCATTTGTGACAAAACTGCTCCTATACTGGATGCACTAGCGTCGGTATCTGATATGAAAGGGCCCTCACTGTCAGGAAAACCGAGTATTGGTGCGGTTACCAGGCATTGTATCAGTGTCTGAAATGCTTGTTCGCATTCATCACTCCATTTAAATTTGACATGTTTTCGTGTGAGTTGCGTCATTGGCCTTGCTATAACAGCGAAATTGTCTATAAATTTCCGGTAGTATCCTACTAACCCAAGTATAGATCTGACTTCTCTTTGATTGCTAGGCCGAGGCCAACTTCTGACTTTCTCAATTTTATCGGGGTCACACGACACGCCATTTTCTGATACTAAATGACCGAGAAATGACACCTGTTTTCGGAAGAGGGTACATTTCTTAGGTTTCAGTTTCAGGCGTGCTTCGCGAAGACGTTGAAATATGTCTTTTAGGTTGGACAATGCTACATCAAAACTTGATCCGACGATAATGATATCGTCTAAATAGCATAAGCATTTTTCAGGTGTCAGACCATAAAGTACCTTATCCATCAGTCGGACAAAGGTGGCCGGAGCATTCGTCAACCCAAAAGGCATAATATTGAACCTAAACGTTCCCCTATGTGGAGTGGTAAATGATGTTTTGTTTTTGCTATGATCGGCCATTTTGATTTGCCAATATCCACTGGCAAGATCCAAAGTACTATACCATTTGGAACCGGACAAACTGTCGAGCATGTCGTCAATGCGCGGTAACGGATATGCGTCTTTTTGGGTGACCGCATTAATCCCTCTGAAATCTACACAGAAGCGACAGCTGCCATCTTTCTTTTTAACAAGACATATTGGTGCTGACCAGGGACTGTCACTAGGCTCAATAATGTTTTGATCTAACATTTTATCAATTTCTGTGTCTACTATGTCCCTCTTAAAGATCGGAATGCGACGAGGGGGTAGTTTAATGGGTCTAGTACCATCAGGTACCTTGATGTCATGCTCAGCTAAATTTGTCTGTCCTAACTCACCATCAGGTGTTACAAATATGTCCTGATAGTCAATCAACAAATGTGCAAGTTTCTGTTTTTCTGTTTCGTTCAGGGATTCAGAGGAAGTTTCCAATAAAACCTGAAGATGTACGGGTATAATCGGTGCTATGGGCTCATTGCTAATCGTATCCCCATAAATTTGTTCCACCAGATTTATGTTTCCTATTACCGTTTTCATGTTTAACTTAACTGATTTATCGGTCAAATTTACAATTGCCATTACTACTTTATCTTGAGTTGGGTTTACTAGTGTACGTGCTAGTAAGCAACCTTGTTTCTCTAATAGTCTGTTGGGTTCAACCATGCTCAGTGTCTTGCTATTGTGGTAGATACATGGGAGATCAATCACCGCTTCAATGAACTTTTCTGAGTTAGATGGGAGGAGCACATTTTCAGCTAATTGAATTCTAGCGCAGGTGGACGAAGTTTGCTGGTGAAGTTTCACCTGCCCCCCTGTGATTTTCATGGTATTCCGGCCTACATTAATGATGGCATTATAGTACATAAGGAAATCCATGCCAATAATTCCTGTGATGCCTTCAATATCTACGACTAAGAAACGATGGCGAAATGTATTCCCATCTATCTCGAAATTCACGGGTGTTTGACCTTGTGTCTGAATAGTACTACCCTCTGCTGATTTTAGCAACACATCTGGGATTGCTGACAGTGTCAAACCCGAGTCTATCCCAGCGTATGTATCGTAAGATAGGATGGAGTATGGGGACCCGGTATCAATCAACAGTTTGTACTGCCGATTGCTGATCGTGCTGTTAACGTATAGGCAGGTCTGTGCGGATGTATTCAGTGGGACATGTTGCTTATTGCCTGTGTGCTCGACACTCTCCGTTTGTCCTAAGCCACTAGGGATAATTGCGGGAGTAACTAGTTCCATATGTGAGTGTTCATTGGATGCATCCATGGCTCTGTTATCCGCATCTCTTGATGAACAACGCAGCATTTTTACATCAGTTGAATGCGGATCATGGGACTGTATGTCTGGTATGTTATTATTATTAATCTGCGCCTTTACACAAGGCGGTGCCCTACTAAAGTCATGAATTTGCGGAGGCTCGTTTTCATTAGAAATACCCATACTATCATCATCATTTATGTTTGTATCAGAGGTTGTAGGACCCAATAAAGACAAACTAGGTACAGATATGTCACATGTTTCCAGGAAGTTCTGCTTACGTGTAGGCGTATTACACGTACTCAGTTTAGTCGGTGTGAATGTATGGTGTATACATTCTAGATCACTCGGTATAACACGATATTTTATATGTACGCTAAATTCTTTTACCGCATCGATAGGAAGCCTATTACATGCACTTGATTCATCAGGCGTATGTTTATTACTGGTACTGCCATGCAATGAATGCGTTACTTTCTCGTTAACCTGACAGGTGAATGCGTTATTTGGTACATTATCGGTAATTGACGTATGTGTGCTTTGCGTCGCTATCACCTCTATCTGAGGTGCGTTGCGCACATTTTGTTAATACGGATTACTGGTGGCAACGACTGGAGAGAGCAGTGGCTCTCTATAGTCAAGACTAATCTGGTTGTCAATAGGTGGGTGAATGACTATGTTGGGTATCTCCTTGGGTCTATATTTTTGCCAAGCTACAGGGGCTGAATTCACGACCCTTGATTCAGCCGACCATAGTTTTCCTGCAAATACGATACATGTGCCCTCCGTTCATCGTACCTCTTCTTCCGACATATGTCGATATTATGACTATATCTATTGCAATATGTGCAATATTCCTTTGGTGTAGCCTGTTCAGGGGTACTAAAACTTCGAGATTTGTACGGTCCGTCCGCGGTGTGATTGTTATTATAATTCGCATTCCTATTGGGATTTCTACCAGCAGGATGTGGTGTAAGTCCTACCAGGCTTTGAGGTTGGTTTGACATGGCTTGGGCCAATTTCTTTTCAACAAATTTATGGACCTGTTCCATCGTTATTGTAGGCGTGCTTTGTACTTGGCCGTGATTAATGGGGGCAACCTGGTTTGGTTCGGCATGATGTGGTTTTTTTATTCTATCCAAAGAACCTTCCATGGCTTCATACTCGGTGGCCAGTGCAATGGCTTGATCTAAGGTTTTGGGGTGTCCAAACTGGACATGTTTTTGGAGCTCGTGATTGGATAAGCCATTAAGGTAATTATCTATGAGGTGCATTTCTAAACTTGCATATGTGGTGCTAGGATATGCCTTTTGTCCCAGCCTCCTTAAGTGGTATCCATACTCGGAGACGGATTCACCTTGCTGCCGCCTTCGATTTCTGAATTCGCATCGATGTGCGATATCCCTTTCTTGTGGATTGAATCTTTGAGCTAATATGGTTTTAAATAGATTGTAGTCCCCAATCTGTGTAGTGGTTAAACAGCTTAATAATTTCTGAGCCTCTCCCTTCAATCTAATGCACAGCATTTGTCCCTTTTCTGTATCTGTCCAGCCATTCCAGACAGCACATTGCTCAAATTGAATGAGGTATTCTGTCCATTCTGTGTCTCCCTCCCCACTGAAGTAAGCGGGTTGATTGAATGGCTTGCTATGCAAAGGGGTTGATGCGCAAGCTTGAGTGTGGCAGGGCTGAGGATTGTTACCATGTGTAAGTGGTGAACTCTGGTTTTGCGGCTGCGTGCCATTCACATGTGGGTATTGTGGCTGTGAGCCATTCCCATGTGGGTATTGCGGCTGTGTGCCATTACCCTGTGGGTATTGTGATTGTGTGCCATTAACCTGTGGGTATTGTGGCTGTGAGCCATTCACCTGTGGCCATTGCGATTGTGGGTCATTAACATGTGGATATTGTGGCTGCGTGCCATTTGCCTGTGGCCATTGTGATTGTGAACCATTAACCTGTGGGTATTGTGATTGTGTGCCATTAACATGTGGGTATTGTGGCTGTGGGCCATTCACCTGTGGCCATTGTGACTGTGTGCCTTTCACCTGTGGGTATTGCGGTTGTGTGCCATTAACCTGTGGGTATTGTGGCTGTGTGTCATTAACCTGTGGGTATTGTGGCTGTGTGTCATTAACCTGTGGGTATTGTGATTGTGGACCATTCACCTGTGGGTATTGTGGCTGTGTGCCATTAACCTGTGGCCATTGTAATTGTGGGCCATTCACCTGTGGCCATTGTGATTGTGGCCCATTGACCTGTGGGTATTGTGATTGTGGGCCATTCACCTGTGGCCATTGTGATTGTGGGCCATTAACCTGTGGGTATTGTGGCTGTGTGCCATTAACCTGTGGGTATTGTGATTGTGGGCCATTCACCTGTGGCCATTGTGATTGTGGGCCATTAACATCTGGATATTGTGGCTGCGTGCCATTTGCTTGTGGCCATTGTGGTTGTGTGCCATTACCCTGTGGGTATTGTTGTTTGAGGACCAATCAGGTCCATCTGTGGGATATGGGGGACCAATTGACGGTTCCTGAATCGTTATCTCATTTGATTCGGACAGTATGGTTGGTTGCAGGTTCAAGTATAATAGGGGTATCTGCTGATCATGTTTGTATCTAGTATCTGATATATCAGTCATTGACTGATACCCTGTCTCATGTGCAGGCGTTGATGTGTACGGCAGCATCCCTAAGGACGGTTTATCCATATCAAATGGTTTGTAAACATTCTCAACAAAACTGATGCTAATGCTTTCAGTACTTGTCCAGTTTGTATTAAGGTCAATGGTATCCCTAAATGCTACAGCTTTCGGACATTGGCTAGTTGGTGTTCCAATTTCAGAAGTCATGTTATCTTGTATCTAGGCCTGTATGGGTTTGATGGGGGTAGGGTATATTATGTGTGTGAAAATTCCGCGACAAATGCAAGAACCAAAATCCTGCGGTTAATGCACCACTTTTGTGGTAGGGACGCGGTGTGGCTCCCTGTCGGGAATGTACTTCGCGTTGTTGTTTAAGTTGGTATCCGCTATTTATCCCTACCCTAGGCACGTGATCGTTCCCAGGTTCTGATTTTGGGATGTATAGTCGGGACTGGGGATGTTGTGGTCTGTTGTGAAGGGTGGCTGTAGTGGGACTGGGGGACTGTACTATGACTGAATGGGACTGAGAAAAGTATAGGTGACTCTCGGACGTAATTGCAAGTATCAGTCAGGATTGTCCCAAGTATGGGGCAATCCGGATTGATTTATTTACGCCAGAGGGCCAGAGTATTTAGAAGGGAAAAGGAAATCAATTATATTTCAACATTTTATCATTTGTACTGTTTCACAGGAGTATTTATTAACAGGAAATAATAGAAAAGAATACTTTCTAGGTTTGCGAATTTAACTCGGTATCGGGTGGATTTAACTAATTATTATAAATTAATTGTTTTGTCAAAAGAAACCAAAATAAAAGGATTGTGGTTCATTTGGCTCCTACCTGAGGCTCTGTATCGAAGTGGATACTATTCTAGCAGAGTTGATCTGCCAATGAGGAACGAAAATCGAGAGCTTTTATACCCGCCGAAGGGATTAACCTCGAATGACCTCTGTTGGTCGAAATTGACCACAACTGGACATTTCATTGGTAAGTCGCTATCAATTTCGATCAGATTCATTCAAGGCTTGGCTGCGAAACTGTTAATACTGAGTTTATTTGACTTCGTAAAACCACGTGTTTACAATAGAGAACGGTGTTTAAACCTTAGAAAAGGGCAATGTCATCGATAAATATCGATGGATTTACAGAATACAGACTTTAATGCTTCTGCTAACACCAAAAATAGCAGAAACAGGTAATTATTTAGTAAGAATTTGTATTGGCTAAATCCCGACTTTGTTCCCGAATTAGTTCGGACCCGACACAAAGTGAATTCTACCATAGTAACATGAGATAAGAGCGTCAATCGTAACGTAACGTAACGTAACGTCCCGCGCTTGCGGCGATGTCACTTCCGTTGTTATTGTTTATTAGTAACGTTAAGGTCGAACCTGAAATACACAACAAGCAAAGCTAACATAGTTTGTTACTCCACTATACATCCCCACATTATGATGCCGTGAGAAATTCTACAACTATGAATCTGCAGAAACAAATATCTGCTAGAGAGGGCCAGCGTCGTCTCATTTATAGAAAATTGAAGAAGTTTAACAACGAATTGTCACAGTCGGAGAAGACAGCCCTATTCGAGATCATCGAGGAGAAGGCAGATATCATCAAGAATCTCAATGAGAAGATCGTGAATCATTCCGATGTCGAAGATTTAGAGTCGGAACTGATAGAAAGTGAAGAGTATTCCATTGATTTGCGTCTAAAACTACGGAAATTGAAAGAGGACATTACGAAATCCAATGACAGTGTAGTGTTGGATACACAAGAGGACGCTAACAGTAGTGCAATAACTGGACAAGGTACGAACATTTCTAATTCTTCTATTCAACGAGGGAGGGCAAGTTCAAATTCGTCATTTCATAGACTTCCGAAACTGCTCTTACCAACATTTAGCGGAGATGTCGCTGAATGACAATCTTTCTGGGACTCGTATGAATCGGCTGTGCATTTGAATCCCACCCTGGCTGATGTTCAAAAGTTCAACTACTTACGGTCCTTACTAGTAGGTACAGCATCAACCGCAATTGCAGGATTTCAACTTACTAACGCCAACTACCAGAATGCTATTGACCTACTCAAACAAAGGTTTGGACAATCACACAAGATAATATATTCTTACATGCAGTCGTTGCTAGATTTGCCGACCCCAGACAACAGTGTGACGAGTCTTCGCCATTTTCATGACATAATGGAGACCTACATCCGAGGACTAGAATCATTAGGTCATTGTCAGAACTCCTACGGAGATTTACTTGTACCTATAGTCATGAAAAAACTACCAACCGAGTTGCGGCGAAATTTAGCACGAGAACACGGAAACGCACTGTGGCAATTGCAAGAGTTACGAGCGGCTATCGCCCGAGAAACCAACATACTAGAGGCGGGTCAGTCAGTTGATATTCATGAACCACACGTGCCGACGGCGTCCCTGTTCACCGGAACCGAAAAGAAGAAATATATGTGTAGAAAACAACCGTACGCGAATATAAATGGTGACATTAAAGAAAAGAAACCTATCTGCGTGTTTTGTGGTGATCATCACCAGCCGCTCAGTTGTGAAAAAGTGAAAAATGCGAAAGACAGACTTGTAGTAGTTAAATCAAAGCGCTTATGTTTCAACTGCTTGGGAAACCACAGAGTATCAGATTGCCGGTCAAAGTTCAGATGTAGGAATTGTCAGCGTAAACACCACATCCGAAAAATGGCCAGTTTAGGAAGAAGGGGAAAGCTACGTTACCATGGCGGCGATGATAGATCACACTCTAACCACCCAAACTGATGACGTAACAGCTTTAACCGTAAACAACAGTAGTTTCATGGACATGTCTAGATTTAGTTCGCTGTCAAAGTTACTCAGAGTTACATCCTATGTACTACGTTTCCTGATAAACTGTTGGGGCGGGAGGTCGTCCACGGAAGGATTCGAACCATTAACTACAGACGAACTCCGCAAAGCAGAGAAAGTGTGTATAAGAAGTTGTCAGATGTCCACATACCAAGCAAGCAAAAATCAAGGACATACAGTACAAGAGAAACAAAATAGCATTAGTAAGACAACTCCAACTGTTTCTCCATGATGGAATCCTGAAATGCGGCGGACGTATCCACAATGCACCGCTGGATGATATGACCAAGTACCCGTACCTTCTAACACCGAAACATCCATTCACCAATTTGGTTGTTAATGATGCACATACTAGACTACTACATGCCGGAGCCAGCTCAACTATCACGTTCATAAGGCAGAAGTACTGGATTCCGGCTATCCGTCAAAACTTGAAGTCCGTACTACGTAAATGTACAAGCTGTAAGAAGATTAGTGGAAAACCGTACGTAGCACCTGATCCACCTCCATTACCCAAGTGCCGAGTTTATGATGTCAAGCCATTTACTTACACAGGAGTGGACTTTTCCGGCGCATTACTAGTTCGAGACAACAACAAAAATGACATAAAGGCCTACATATGCCTATTCACGTGTGCTAACACGAGAGCCGTGTATCTGGAACTGGCCCCAGACCTATCAACAGAGTCATTCCTACAAGCATTCAGACGTTTCTGTAGCAGGAAGTCTGTCACACACGTCATGATGTCAGACAACGCGACTACCTTCATATCAGCATCTAGACACTTACAAGATCTGTGCCAGTCGATCACAGTCAGTTACAAAACTGGCAACGCACCAGACGATGATGATCAACCATTTCCGAGATAGATGGCGTCATGAGTATTTTGACCGCTCTACGAGAACGTCATCAGACGACAGGCAGAAATGATCAAGCGATTTCTGTCGGAGACGTTGTGTTGGTCCACGATGATATCCCTCGGTTAATCGTTGAATAATTAGTTCCGGGAAAAGATGGACTTATTCGCAGTGCTAAAATTCGAACACAGAATGGTTTTACAAATCGTCCAATAGTGAAACTATACCCTCTAGAAATGTGTTAAATTAACTGTATAGAATGTGAAACTTATACTGAGAACTGAATCTCAGAGACTGTATTTAGCAAAGGTTTGTTATTTCATAAGTAAGTTTCATACTAAGTACTTTTCAGAAGTAATATATTTACTTCAGTGATATATTAAGTTACTTAATATTCTGCTATTCAGGCTACTTTTCGAGGTCCCGAGAATGTCGTGAATTGTAACATGAGATAAGAGCGTCAATCGTAACGTAACGTAACGTAACGTCCCGCGCTTGCGGCGACGTCACTTCCGTTGTTATTGTTTATTAGTAACGTTAAGGTCGAACCTGAAATACATAACAAGCAAAGGTAACATAGTTTGTTACTCCACTATACATCCCCACAGTAATGTAGTGTAGTGTAGTGTAGTGTAGTGTACTGTACTGTACTGCGCAGCGTTGCGCTGCACTGCACTGCACTGCACTGCACTGCACTGCACTGCACTGCACTGCACTACTGCACTGCACTGCACTGCACTGCACTGCACTGCACTGCACTGCACTGCACTGCACCTGCACTGCACTGCACTGCACTGTGCACTGCACTGCACTGTGCACTGTGCACTGTGCACTGTGCACTGCACTATATTT
This sequence comes from Conchocele bisecta, assembly GCA_029237695.1. Taxonomy (NCBI): domain Eukaryota; kingdom Metazoa; phylum Mollusca; class Bivalvia; order Lucinida; family Thyasiridae; genus Conchocele; species Conchocele bisecta. The sequence goes on along the minus strand of CM055275.1, from coordinate 91,412,847 downwards.
GACTTTCACATTCGTGTATTTCACCGATATTAAACTGGCGCGGAAGATGACGTCAAACATTGACAAACACCTTAGGGAACATGCGAACGTAAGTGCTCTGATTTTTTCTGGAAATTTCCGATGCAATGTACGGACGATATTCGAGATATCTTACGAACTTCTGAGATATGCTACAAGACAAAACTCCCCATGGACTGACACACAAATGTATAGAATGCACAGATATACATACACGCGTAAAAAGGCTAAAAAGGAAACACAAATAAAGATAATACATGTATAATCAATTGTAGGTTCAATATATTCTGATTTTGGACACTAGGTTAGAAAATTGCCGATTGTTGCCGGTCACTTCAGAAGTTGGATAAATATTGTATTTGCAAAACTATATGGAGTCAGTAGAATAAGGGGGCTAACTCTGTTCTAGAAATAGGCAGCTTGACTTCAGAAAATGTTCCTGTGTTCGCTGACTGGGACACATGACGTAATTGGCTCGACCACCCAATTAGTGATTTCAACGTCGTTTCATATTCGCAAAACTCGCTCAGTGATGTCATCGTATTCTGCTTATCCAATGTGATTTTGTGTACAAACTGTTCTCGGTGGTCTGGTGGCGTCAAGTTAGAAAACGTTCTGTTGTTGGTATTCGTGGTATGATATACAGCAAGTTGAGGACACGTGATGAAACGCCTTGCACAACATCCATATATAGCTTTTAACAGACCTGAAAATATTCAAAGGATGCTCGTTAAATAAAGAATTCGCAGACATTTGTACATGTTTGTCATGCAGAGTTATTTTTAATTATCCGCCGTTAGAAATGAGCCAATATTACAATATTACTCTCTATTCGTTTGGTATGATGTTGGTTGAACAAATACCTGTCTATTGGCAGCAGAAAGAAAATGCTGGAACAGTCGTGATTATTATTATTCTGACGTCACTGTTGCAACTGTAACATTCCGCCAGTCTTATCACAGTATTATCAAAGTATTATCACAGTATTATTACAGTATTATTTTTTATTTTCTGCCTGTTATTTATTGTAATAAAGCTATATCTGGATATATATGCAACGTGTGACATTTACAACATAGTTGCTATGTGATAATTATTTGACATTTTACCTGCGGCACCTATACTAGACATCAAAATGGAATGACCATGGCCACGTCTCCTCACTCACATTATTGCAGTATTGACATTGTTATCAGACTGTTGGTGTGCATCAGTTGATCACCACCGACACAAATCAGACACCAGCCCTTTCAACAGTACTTATATCCGATGTTTTACAAACAGTGTAGACCCAGATGTGTCGGATCGTATCGAAATATCGACTATCTAACGCCCAGTGATGTCATCGTCAACACTGGATAAATAGTGCCTATGGGATTTGTGACCAGTGTAACACCTGATCGAAAAGCATAGGCGTGTAGTCTGATAACAATATATGTTGCTCGTTAAAAGCACGGCGGGTGTTTCATCGATGGAATGGCGAATAGTGCATATCCTTATTAGACAGGCTGATCTGTATCTACACTAGTTGCAAAACACATAAGCCCTAGATAGGAGAAACATCATTAGGTATGGAAGCGTCATTAGGGATGGAATACATTATTTGGTATACGCCATGAGGTTTGGAAAACATCATTAGGTATACGCCATTAGGTAAGGACAATGTCATTTAGTTGGGCAGAAAGACAGAGTCCCCATGTACCCAAAAGGTACATTTTGTTAACATACATTTTTGTAATCCTCAAGATATCTAGTGGAAAAAAAAGATGTTCCCATTGCGAAATCGTGTCCCATGGGGTCCATTTGGCGGCCATTTTGGCGGCCATCTTGGATTTTCGGACTAAAATTGATAATCTGCATAACTTTTGAACTAGATAGCATACAGCAACAAACCAAACAGTTTTTCTGTATGTTTTTTGAATGAGGAATCTATTGAGATGGTTATTTTCATGATCAGTTGGTTTCTTATGTAACAAAAATGCACAATTATTAAAAATAATACTCAGTTTTCTGACTGATCTCAGATGAGGTAAATTAATTTTCTCCATTTTTACCATATTATATTGCGAGATGGGTGCATACATTTCCGTTTGCTACATATACTGAAAATTACAATCAATTATACACATAAGATAAATAAATTGATCAGCTGGATGCATGGAAACACCGTCTTGTTGCTCGAATAGAAGCTTATCCAAATGTTTACATGTATTTACTAATGCAATCTATATTTTATTTGCTAGGTGAAGGCATTATTAGCATATTAGCCGTGGTGGTGGTGATGATAAACCAACACTGAGTATCTTAGAATAGTTATAGTGTATCTTGGTAATGGTGCTAATGAACTAACACTCATAGACTAGTTATAGTGTAGTGGCAACATGAAATAATCATGCCAAAGTCAAGGAAACGCAAAACTGATAATGGCGGTGGGTCAGAAGAACTGCGGAAGCGTCCGCCTGTAAGTTGTATTGTACATGCGAGTGGCATTCAGCAAGGAGATTTCACACCGGTCAGTAATGTCAGGGGATCTGCCACTGATAAACTGGCTCAGCTACACAGTATTCGTGATAGATGGCATTACAGAGAGTCTTGTTGGTGCAGATTTAGAAGTAATTGGCTATCATCGAGGCTGCTACCAAAACTTTACAAAAAACCAAGATCGCTTGAAGTGTATTGTAGAATTTAAAGAAGCCTCAACAACACGCTCACCTCGTAAACTGCCACCACCATGCTCTACCAAGCAGCTGTTCCCGCCAGAATGTATTTTCTGTCAAACAGTTGAACTTAAAGTGTCGAGAAAGACTGAGCGATGCATCAAGTTTGCAGTATTCAAGGACAAGGATGGAACAATAAAAGAGCCTACTTGGAAACAAGTTGAGCCTCGAGCCCTAGAACTAGGAAATCGTCGTATACATCGCATGGTGCAAGGTGAGGACCTGTTTGCGAGAGAGGCCCGATTCCACCAGACATGTCGCAGGTCATTCAACCTGAAGTACGCTAAGCACATGCGTGATACAGCCCAAGCTACGAACCGTGCCATTGATACAGATCAGGAATGTAAGTCTGATGCGCATCAGAATGCGTTCTCTGCAGTGCTTGATTTAATTCAAGAACGAGTGATTGAGCAGAATGAGGTTGTTCAGCTAGCGTCATTGCGCCTTCTGTATGTCCAAGAGTTAGAGACATGGTTTCCCCAATCCCAAGTTCAGAGGCGAGAAGCTGAAGTCTCGTCTGGAAGGTCACGATATTAGTGAGTACATTGCCTTTGCTAAGGTCAATCCAGGTGACGAGGGATTTATCACATATAACTTAGTGTATAGTGCCAGCACGTCCGTTGCAGATGCCGTAGCATTTGCATATAAGCTTGGGTCCACAGACAAGCATGAAGACATGGCCCTGCTTCTTCGTAATATTATCCAGCGGGCGTACAAGGAGTCGACGTCACTTCCTTGGCCTCCTACAGCTGATGATCTAGAGGTCAAGTCATCAGGTGAGGTCCTCCCCCATGAACTTCTTAAGTTCCTGAACTTCGTCATCTCTGGTGAAGCAGATATGGATAAGTGTGAGAAGACTAGGCGCATCGTGCTCTCTGTAGGCCAGGTATGACATAACCCTCCACCCTGAGACAAACTGACCAAATATGCATATTTTCTATTGCCTATGGATATTGGTATCTTACCCGTCTTCGTATCTATGAATCTGTTTTCAAATTTGTGAAATGTCATTAAACTATCACCAGTATGACATATTAGTTGCTCATGCTCTATCCAATGTTTCAGGACATCTGTCGTGCTGTAACGAATGGAGAGTGGAAGATGTCCAAACACATCCTCCTCTGTACCACCATACGGCACCTCTACCGCAGTAGACAGCTCACCACTATCCTCAGCCGGCTGGGTCACTGCGAGACCTATGACTTCGGCCTGGAATTGGAGACGGCGCTTGCCAAGGCACTCGATGAGGTTTCTACTTCCCTCACTCGCCAGATTATTACCGGGGATGGTAACAGCGTGTTCCATCTCGAGTGGGACAATATGAACAAAATAACGACAAACATTCATGATTCAAATGTTGTTAACATTGCCGGTGGGATCATGATACAGGAGGTGAAACCCGGGTTTGATGCTACCAACCAAGATCGGACTCTCCCTCTCTACGAACGGACCAAAACGAGCTCCTTAAAGGTGGATACGCCCGAGACCCTAGCCCCTGTCCACATTTATAGCCGAGCCGGACCCAAAATTTCCTGAAGGATCGGTGTTCACTCCACCCACCATAAACCGTGACGTGTATCTGAATTGCCTCCAAGAGTATCGTGTCTGGTCACTTGCACGTGTTGTGGGGAGCAGCGGAGAGAAACAACTTGTTCCAGGGTTTGGTGGCTTCATCTCAGCTACTAGTGCCAAACCCTCGCGAAAATCAACCATTGACTATTTCACTCCTATCAACCAGCCATTCACCGAGTACTCGGTCATCAAGGAGTTGCTGAAACGTTCAGAGGATGCCACAAAGGAGGTTGGTCAGGAGTATGTGCTCAGCTCCTTCGATCTTGGTGGTTGCATGAAGGCCCTCCCCCTCATATGGAAATTCCCAGACGTGTACAAGCAGCATGTGGTCACCCCAGGACCATTCCATACCGGGATGAACTATATGGGCATGGTAACTGGTCACAAATGCCGGGGCTCAGGCTACTCTGAAATCCTTATTGAAGCTGGACTCGTCACCAGTGGCTGCCTAGTTAGTGTGCTGAAAGGGAAGGCGTACGCCAAAGCCATATTCTGTCTTAAAACAGTATGTGAAGCCATGGAGCGGTTGTTAATTGACAGATTCATAGAGGATGCGGAAGTTGAGGTCAAGAACCCCGTGACGCTGATCAGTCTCACACAAACCTGTAGTCGCGATACGATCGACCATGTGCTGCAAGATCCCTCTACTCTCACCATCCTCGAGAAGTATGTGGCCTATGAAGACAAGGTGCGCGCCGGCCATCTCGGCAAGACTGCCACATTCTGGCTCAGTGTGATAGACCATACCCGTCTGATCCTGATGCTGCAGTATTCTGTGAAGACTAACAACATCGCCCTCTTCCAAAAGTGCAACGGAGACACGGCAGACCTGTTCTTCGCATACGATGGACCAAACTACTCAAGGTAATTCAAATGTTAGCCGAACACTTGTATAATTGATGTCACTATCCGATTGTGTAGTTTTTATTAAATTCATGTAGTTACATGTACACACTCGTATCTCTCCACAGGTACTTGGTGTGGTTGGATGTATTCCTGACGAATATTGACCTGTCTCATCCTGGAGCTAAGGAGCTGCTGAAGAATGGAGGCATAGCGGTTGCACGAACATATGGCTGCGATAAATCGCTAATGCTCGTCCTTTATCTTTCAGTACATGCTGACGAACCATCCTATAACCAATGCATGTACCCATTTTTTGTTTTACAGAACACTCGGTGACGAGGTCAGTAAGGCCTGAGGTGACAAATGACCTCGAAGCATACACATGTCTGATGTATGGCCAGGCTCGCGAGAAGTCTGTGAATGCTGTACGCAGCACCATGCTGAAGAAGATGGTGGAGGAGGACGAGTTACTGACGACGAAATCTAGGGTGGACCTCTCCCGACTCCCACCTTGCAGAGACAACCTTGTCCCACACATCTGCCGCGTGAACCACCGCCTTGCCAACTACAAGCGTGCTGACAAGCCGATCTTCTGGCACCCCAACCCATACGATCCTGAACAAGGCTGGGAGAATACCGAGGAGGGCATCTTGGAGCCAGTGTGGTCGAATGGTCCTATCCTTCCCCCTTCCCTCATTGACTTGCTGGAGAAAACAGCTGAAGAGATTGAGGAGGATGATGAAGAGGAGCAACAGATTGACTATGACGATCTTAATGACGATGACTATATCATAGTCTTATGAATGTAGTAGTGCGACAACAAATTCCATTTTCTTACCACATCTGTAGCGCATCATATCGCGCAATATGAGAACAGTAGTTGAATGTTTTATATTTTGGCTTCCCATCACTGACCCATAAAACACACTTTCACTATTATCATATGTTGGCCTATTGAACTCATATTTTGTTATTGTTTCCCTAATTGCAGGCAAGTTCAGTTTTGTCCGGACTTCACTACGGATCGCTCGACTCAATATATGTTGATTCATGAGCATCTTATTGTTTTGTATGCAAGAAAAATATATTTTGCAAGATTTTAAGTGTTAATTATGCCGATTATATTCGTATTTTTTCAAGTTTTAATGTTTAATGTAGTCTAAATCATGAAAATAACCATTTCATTTGATTCCACATGCCAAAAGCATGCAGAAAAATGGGGTCACTTGTCTCTGTATGACTTCTAGATCAAATGTTATGTAGATTATAAATTTTCGTCAGAAATCCAAGATGGCCGACAAAATGGCCGCCAAACGGAACCCATTGGACACGATTTCGCAATGGGAACATTATTTTTTTTCCACTAGATACTTTGAGGATTACAAAAATGTAAGTTAACAAAATGTACCTTTTGGGTGCATGGGGACCCCCCGTTCCTACTATACTAATTAGGTATACGTCATTGTGTATGGAAAACGTGTTTCTAAGTGTCGGTCACCGGTGGATATTTAGGACATGATGGTAACGCCAGCGGTCAGCAGTATAACGGCAACACTGGCGACTACGGCCGTCGCCGTGGATGGACATACGCCGATAATGACTGTCGCCGTCCCGGTCTGTTGGGCCGCGCCCACGCCCGAGTCCTTGGCCAACACGGTGAAGGCGTATCCTTTCAGTGTCGCCCTGTCCACCGTCTTGCCAGTGGCGATCGTGATGGTCCCAGCACTGGACACTTCAAACACCGTGTCGGTATTGTCAGCAGCTGGTGACGCAAATACAGATTACTAGTACATGTATGTGATGAAATGTAAAAAATGCGGCATTTTATGAAAGTGTTGCTGTAATCTTGATGTTTGTGATTATTGTCATCCCGATACATATAGAATACTAAAGCAAAACATTGGTACCATATGTGTCCATCACTTTCTTTACCACCATCAAAAATTCAAAATGTCCGCCAATACTATCAATAAGTCTGCCCAAGTGCGGATTGTTTGATAGATTAAATAGTCGTCATTCATATATTGAATTTTCGTAAAACTTATAATTCATCTATATTGAATTGTTAGTAACATAATTTCAAGAGAGCGAAATAAATAAAACTGCGGTGTGTTTATTGATTGAAAAATAAATAAAGTAATATATTTTATTACTTAAACAGGCAACATCACACCAATGATCGTGAAATAATAACGTCAATAGATAAAAGAGAACAGATACACAAAGGAGACACACAACATAAATAGTTATAAACACATGACACGCGGACACCGCTGGTAGACATTTGTGAGATCATGTGCAAACTTAACTCGGATGTTCTTGCTCTCACGCAGAGTGACTTGTAAGTCACCCTGCGTGATAGCCAGGAAATTCTGGTCAGTGCAAAATATGCCAGATGAGACGCACTTACAATGTAGTTCGTAGGTGGCGACATTGGCGGCTTTCACGGTTGTTACAGTCGTTCCTATAATATATGTAATATAATATATACCGTTCATGATGGCAAAGCACATGGTAATGTCATCGACAACCACTTGTTCTGCTAACCTATTAAACACATTTAGTATAAATACATTTAAATGTGAGTACTTTAAAAATTAATAACAAAATACATGTACTTATAGTAACCTTCTCCAATTGTTTTATTTGATTAAATTCCATCAAATATTGAATTAGGGTGACATTTGCGGGTTGCCGATAAACATATCGAACCTTTAGGGACGGGATACAATGTGTGTAACTTTTGAAAGAAAAAACAAATAGTTTCATCTGGGAGACATACGTCGTTAACACCCATGTCAACTGTCTCGACAACACGGTTCAAATGAGTGGTAACAACATATACTTTCATGGAGAAATATAAATAATTATAAGATTGTTTCAACAATTTAAATACCATAAAAGTGTTCAGAAATTGAGCCACAACACCGGCTTGATAGTCTGCAAATTGTGTCTCAATCAAGATAACGATTGAACAAACACAATACGTACCAGCCCCTGATCCATCGGTCACGGTATCGGCGTAAGTGACTTGCGTAAATTCGACAACCACGTTTGTTACAGTAAGCGTCAACGCTACAGTGCTCCCACCACCTTCAGTAAACCTATTCATAGAGAATGGCATACTACCATATGTTCCACTTAACCATGCACTTCCTTTAAGGCGTAAAAAGGGGAAACGTTTTTCTTACTTCTTTTTTTTTTGGGGGGGGGGATGGGGTGGGGTGGGGTGGAGGTGGTTCATTATTTTTAACCACATTTTAATGATACAATGTATTTGTTTTTATTACAAGAAATGTGATCATCTTTTGTGTGCAACAAAAACATAAACGTAACTTTTGTAACTTTTTTTTTTCGACATAAGTATCTACCTAGTTTTCGTAGGCCATTTCCAATTATTTCTCTTCTTGTATCTCTCGTCCTCACTGTTTGTCTTTTTGCCCATGTTAAATTTCCATCAGAAAATCGTATTTGTCAATAGCTTACAAAATATAACCAAATAAAAAAGATGGCATCGCTATGACTTGGCGAATAACAAATTGCTAGACATCATTACTGAGGGAAATCATTTAATTTTGGCGTGTTTATGTAGCCGTAACAATCAGACAACATGATGTGGAATAGAAAGTTCACGACCAGAGCGTCCATACAGTCGAACCTCCCCGAACAGCCACCTGTCTACAACAACACCCTCTCTGTAACAGCCGCTATTTTATGTCCCAAATGGATGATTTCCTGTATATCTAACCCTTAGACTGCTGAACACGAAAATTGTCGTCTGCTGTTGCTTTTGACTTTTTTTCTCTTTAAAAACAAGTTATGACAGTACATTCGAATCATTTCCATTGGAAATTATTCTAAAATTCTTTCAAAGCATGTGTTTCATGAGAATTATCGAGAAAACAGCAGACGACAAACTTTTATTCAGCGTTAACCTCCCTACGACAGCCACCTCTCTACAACAGCCAGTTTTGCATCGTCCCATGGGTGGCTGTTGTAGCGAGGTTGCACTGTAGTTTATTGTAGGGAACTTACGTAATCGTCATTGAATGTGAAGTGGCTACTTCATAGTCGAGTGTGGACATGGAGAACGCCCCGGTCGCACTGATAGCTCCGACACTTGTAGTCCAAGTCCCTGTCCCGTCAGTGCCTGTCGCGGTGAACGTTGAGATGGTCCCCGAGCCAAAGTCCTCCGCCACCGTCAGCGTTGTTGAGTCGCTTGTTCCGCCAGTTAACGCTGTCGTTTTAGTTACACCAGACGCAGAAATGACCTGTGAGAATCCATATACCCCGGCATCTTAAATTTAAAATGGAAATGATACGATATAAATTTTAGTCGTACAGAGGCATCTGACCGTGTCGATTATGATATGCAATGTATACAATAAATATGTTACCTGATTTATGATGCCTGTTGATCTTTAACACTACATGCAGCACTCAATTACGATACTATTTACATGTTCTAGTCACGGTTGACTTCCTCTTTCACGATATAATTGCCCGACAATTCAATATATTTCTGCCAGCGATATGTCAGCGCTGTAATTCATTGCAAGAACAAACTGGACGGTTTTTCATTTCCAAATGTTCAAAATAATTATTGTAAAAATAGCACCATGTGAAAGCCCTGCTTCCTTAGCAATCTCATCAATGTCCATGTGTCTGTTTGACGGGTCAGGGAGGAGGAATGTAATGACATCCGGCAGTACTCTCAGTTCATTGATGGGATAAGTCATTCTGCATTTGCAGAATTTCACCCGGTGATTCCATAGTAGATTCCATACTCTATGCATTTATGTCCAATGACAAACAGTATGAAACGCTGTGGAAGGTGTGTCGTAAACTTCTGCTACTGTCACATGGACAAGCTTCGGTTGAAAGAGGTTTTTCTATCAACCGACAAATCGAGAGAGAAAACCTATTTAACGGGTCATATACTGCAAAGTGACGCATCTGCGACCATATCAGGGCGGTCAGAGGCCTAGAGAATATCTTGATTGATAACAGTTTTATCTTCTCTGTGTCTGCTACACGACAGCGAATCCTCACTCATCTTGATGAAGAGAGGCATGCCAAAAAGGAGAAGGAGCAGCATCAGAAGGAAGGGCCTTCTGGATGAGATTGATGATCTGAATGCCAAGAAACGTCGACTCCAGGCTGATGAGAAGTCTCTCCTGGATTATGCTGATAAAATGGCTGATAAGGCGGAGAACACTGGTGCATTAACATTAATTGCAAATTCCAATAATTATTATTAAGCACATCAATAAGTGAAAACAATAAGTTAAACTTTGTCTTACTCTCTGTTATACCACATTACAGGTAATGTGTTATAACAGGGAGTAAACGTTCTTTTCACTTATTAATGTGTTTAGGTATATTTAATGTGCAAGCGGTGCAGCTCTCAGAACAGGGTAAGCATTCCGGGCCGTAGTGGTTCTGCTTACATCCCGCATCGCACGTGCAATTCTGATGACACTCGTCATTAGAGCACCCGTCACTACATCCGGTATCACACTTGTCTCAACACTGCGTTCTGAAATATTTTATTTGGCTTAAAGGTGCATGCCCACTCAGTAGGCACAAACTGTTCTGTATATCAGAGACATCATCTGAGACATTTTCTGAGGCAAAATACAAATTCATTTCACCATTGCCACACATATTGATTGGCATTATTATATATTTTATATCAGACGTAAATTTCCACACTGATATCAGGGGCGATAACCGTGTTTCCTTAAAATATTAACGGACATTGCTACTTATACTCTGTATTTATTTTTGTATGTGTAATTATTATACCTGATAATCTGTTGTTTAGGTGACGCATTTAATTAGTATAAATAATTAAAACAATAGCAAGGTTCATTTGAATATGAAAATAGCCCGATACCACCGCGAGTCACTATCTGTAAAATAAATATTACTAAGTGAATATATATGTATAGCGGACACTTGTAATTTTTAGAACTGGTGGAATAGTGACATAATTATGCACTTATTTAATTCCTATAAAGAACAGTTTGTGCCTTCTGTGTGGGCATGTACCTTTAAAGGTACACGCCCACTCAGTATGCACAAACCATTCTCTATATCAGAGACATCATCTGAGACATTTTTTGGCAAAATAAACATTAACTCACCATTACCCCACGTATTGATTGGCATTATTATGCATTTTGTATCAGATAATCGTGTTTCCTTAAAATTTTAACGGACATTACTATTTATTATCTGTATTTATGTTTTGATGTGCAATGACCATACTTTATAATATGTCGAAAATATTATTTGTTCAGGTGAGGCATTTAATTAGTATAAATAATTACAAAAATGGCATGGTTCATTTGCATATGAAAATAGCTTGATACCACCGCGAGTCACTATCAGTAAAATAAATATTACTAAATGATTATATATGTACAGCGGGCACTTTTATTTTTTAGAAATGTTGGTATAGTTACACAATTATACACTTATTTAATTCCTATAAAGTACATTTTGTGCCTACTGAGTGGGCATGTACCTTTAATGCAGTTTAGATAATATTAGCTATACGGATAATCTATGTCACAGAAGGTATATTTACACGTTTCTTGTTGGTCTGTGCAAGTTTTAAAACATAAGTGTAACGTATTAAACCGCTCGCTCGTCACAAAACACCAAGACAGAAAGGAATCTTACAATGGGCGGCTCTCAGTTAGAAGGATACAGATAAATAAGTCATATGCAATAGTCAAATACAACCGTACAGCTGAGCTTCTCTAAGATATATTTAAAGGAGTTTAACGGCCTGTCAACAGCTAAGGTCAATTTAGGTTGTATTAACTCGGTCGATTGTATTTGAATTAATGGTGTTTAACAGCATGTGCATAGCTGATGAGCTGATGACAATGTTGGCGGGTTAAACGGGTAGAGGTCCATTGGAGCAATACATCGAACTGTTTAGCAGATCCAAGCAAGGAAATATAAGTTATAACCGATTTATCTGATGTTAATTTTGTAAAGAGACTAAGTATGTGACCTCGCGATCAGCGGGGATCTGTCACAGCATGTTAGTAGAGTCTTAGAGGAATACATGCATGAAATATTAATAATTTTGAAGAAAGAAATAGAAGTTATAACATATTTCCCTGATGTTAAGATTTTTAAAGATATGTGACCCCGACATTGGGATCAGCGGGGTTGGACGGTCGTGGATTTGGCACAGCATGGTAGTAGAGCCTTACAGGAATGCATATGTAAACTATTAAGAATTTTCAATGAAATAAATATAACTTTGAACTTATATCTTGGATGTTAAGTTTTGTAAAGAGACCAAGTATTCGACATTGACCTTGGGATCAGCGGGATGGACGGTCGTGGATTTGGCGCAGCATGGTAGTAGAGCCTTACGTGAATACATATGTGAAATATTAAGCATTTTAGATGAAGGAAATATAAGTTATAACATATTTCTCTGATGTTACGTTTTGTAAATATATTAAGTATGTGACCCCGACCTTGGGATCAGCGGGGCTTTGACGGTCGTGGATTTGTAACACCGTAGTAGTAGAGCCTTACAGGAATGCATGTGTGAAATATTAAGCATTTTAGATGAAGGAAATATAAGTTACAACATATTTCTCTGATGTTAAGCTTAGTGACGGACGGACGGACGGACGGACGGACGGACGGATGGACTCCAGTATGCCCCCCACAACTCGTTGCTGGTGTATACATATATTCAGCTCTGAAATTAGAACGACCTGACCTGGTGCCAGGTCCTCACCACTCCGCAGTCACTTAGCCCCATTCCACAAAAGTTATAGGATTAGTAATAATCTTATATTACTTTTATAATGGGTATAACCGGATTCAACTCTCTCGTACTAGAAAGCCGAAAATGTACCTGATGGTCAAACCAGGAATAATCTGGATTCGTTTTACGAATGAACCCCACCGTTAAATGTACCCTTCGCATGCTCCCAATCAACTGCCAACGGGTTATGAAAAAATATTTTTAGTGTAAAGGTACATTGTCTTGGATGATGTCTCAGCCAACGCTAGTTAGTTTGTACTATTTACATTTTTTTTCCAACTGTTCAACATAATTAAAGTTTGTTTCTTTGTATGTCGGTGTTTGACGTCCTATCAACAGCTACGGTCATTTATGGCGGGGCCAACAGGTTCGATGGCGTATTCAACCTGCTGCATTGGGGAAATCCCAAAATCAAAACGGAATATGTACATAAAATATATATATATATTATATTCAGCCATGGAATTAGAATAACCTGATCTGGTGCCAGGTCCATACCACACCAAAGCCCCTTGGCCACTTCCCGTAAAAGTAATAGGATTACGAATAATCATATTACTCATAAAATGGGTACAACCATATTCAACACTCACATACAAGAAAGCCAAAGCCGTACACGACGGCCAACCAGGTCTCCGTTCGGGATACCGGTATGGATGAATCCCGATCGTTACCCGTCTGTTCCACATGCCACCCACCCAAACTAAAGTATGCGGCTATGTATAAAATAGAGATACTCTACAACAACAACAACAGCAAAAAAAATATTACCGCAGGCGGTTATGAATAAAATAGAGATATTCTACAACAACAACAACAATTTGCCGCAGGCGGTTGTGTATAACATAGAGATACTCTACAACAACAACAACAGCAACAAAAAAAGATTACCGCAGGCGATTGTGTATACAATACAGATACTCTACAACAACAACAATAGCAAAAACAAGAAGATTACCGCAGGCGGTTATGTATCAAATAGAGATACTCTACAACAACAACAACAACAAAACAAATAATTACCGCATGCGGTTATGTATAAAATAGAGATACTCTACAACAAAAAAAGCAGCAAATAAAAATGATTACCGCAGGCGGTTATGTATAAAATAGAGATACTCTACAACAACAACAACAGCAAAGAAAAAGATTGCCGCAGGCACCTTAACCTTGGGCGTTCGGACTTGTGTCGTCTGCACAACACCGCCGTCCATAGCTACACATTGTGACCACTCAACATTGGAAAGAGGTTCATAAGTTATTTAAATTGAAACTTTGTTTATTTTCCAACGATTACAAACAAGCGAGAGAGCACTTATACATGCTTTGGCGTAATGTAGGAGGAAACCGGAGTACCCTGAGGAAACCCACTTGTCCGATCTGGCGACCATCATACCACCTTACATACCCGGCCGAGGATCGAACTCGGTGCCGTACTGGTGAGAAGCGCTCTCGTTACCAAACCCAATACCTACTAACTGTACGGTGAATAAACTGTTGAATTTCAAAATGGCGCCGTTCAAGCATGTTTTGCCCATTTGTTTTAAAAAGGTACATACTTCTTGTCCGTAGCATGTTTACAGGGACAGGAAACACATAATTAATAACAAAATCATTACTATAATGCTTATTTTCCTATGAATGCTATTTTCAATTGCAAAATGGCTACCAAATAAATATCTGTGTTATATCTCTGCACAATAGAAGTCTAAAATGTAGCAGACAATTATCTATCTTATTATTACTCTAAGTAGATGTTATTTATGTAAGTATTATTTTATCATTGTATATTTGGCTGTGCATTTGTATTGTGTGAATTGTAGCTCGAAAAATTGAAATTCAAGATGGCCGCCACAAATGTAAATAAACGAGATTGTAAAAGTGTTACCCAAATTACATGTATTCCATGGCAGATGGCGTTCTGTGCCCGTTTCATGTAAATGTAAATATTTCAATATAAACCAAAACTAGATTCTGACATTTTCACATTCAAAACGGTCGCCGGTTATTCAGAATAGCAAGGAAATGACAACGAATGTTGAACTGCTAAAACATTATATAATTTTCCATTTCATGAAAACATGAACATAGAGAACATATTATCACCATTTGTGTATTTTTTTTACATAATACCAGGCTTTTTAACTACCCAATATGACCACCATCGGCGAGAATTTGACCTTAGACTTCCCAACCCCCGAGATGAAACGTTTGGAATCGGGACACGTCTACGAATTGAAGATTTCTATTCTCGATGATAAAGCGCGACAGTTAAAAAACGATTACCCTATTTTAGCTGATAAGGATTATCAATAATGAGCATATACGGACCTTGCAGTTCCAACGCAAGCGCACAACAGGACGTTCCCGTCGCGGGCGCAGCCAGCAACGATGGGGCGGCAATGAGCAGACTAGAGAAGTGTGTAGCGCAGGCACGCATAGATGCGGCTACGGCGATTGCACACGTGCAGCGATTGCAAGCTCGAAAGACCGTTATAACAGTTTGGGCCGAGGAGCGTGGTGCACTGCGCGCGGGGGACCACGAATATTCATTTGGCGCCAACACGAGCAACATATATGCGGGATACACCATGGCAGCGTCCGGGACGGTTCTGCGAATGTCGGTCTGCTCGTTCAACTTCAAGGGACAGGCTACTACCGAAGTCCGTGTGAATCTCGTCCTGAACGGGATAGAGCAGAAGTCTGGCGTCACCAAGCAAGCGGGGCAGAGGTCATGTTTTACGATATTCAATGACACTCCAATTACATTTCCGGCTGGTAGTGTTATTAACTTTGTTACAAACATCGCCGACCATTCGAATTCCTCCACTGTGGTGAAACTATTAATCGAACTTGATTTATGATGAATTCCGAAAAGCTAATATCCTGAACTGCCGTCCGGGACGGCTGACCCGGCATCTTTTATGATGACCAAGATTGTCGAGATACAATATATTCTCCAGCATAAGGGACAGACACGGACAGGACATGCACACAAAAATATAGACGGGCAGTCAATGTCGTCGAGGGGGTGAACACCACGCTAGCCTCAGCTTCTGTTGTGAGCTGGATGGAGAGTGTGTCGTTTTCGCGTTATCGTGTCGAAAGCAATAGCCGACAACGATATATCAGATAATGAATTCAAACTGGTCGTCGAATTGATGGCGATCCTGCCACCATACTACCCGGCGTCAAAAGATGACGAAATTTGCATAGCAAATCCGCAAATTTCGTAAACTTTCGACGTCATTTACGGAAACTATCGTAAACATTGTACATATTTTTCATGAAATATCCGCACATGTTCAGGTGCAAAATCACTTGGCGTGTCTCATACAGTAGCGCTTTTCCGCAGGTCAACTATACGTACTATACCAATACTATACGTATACTATACCAATACGATATGTTTTCTATACGATATGCATATAATATAAACGTACGGTATGTTTGTACCGTACATACCAACCAATATCGTATAGATATACCATTCAAATCGTACGTTTATAAGATTTTTATACATGTGTATTTCTGGTACGTTTGTATCGTACAAACATATCATATTATGGTATATTCATACCATATCCGTACGTATATATCGTATATACGAACGAATATCGTATGTTTGTATAATATTCGTATAGTACGTTTGTACTATACGATGGTACGGTACAAACATACCAATATTATATGATCATACGATATGCTCATTAAATATTCCAATACTATACGATTACGATATGTATACGATATGTATACGATATTAGTATATACAAATAGGTAAGGAGCAGAAAAGCGCTTCTGTATGTGTGGTTGTGACTGGAGGCTTGTGGGATTTCTGACAAATGTAGCTCCTGAACAAATAGCACACTCACATAAAAAATGGCGGCACGTCGAGGCCGAATCGAAAACCAAACATTTTGAAAACCACCTCGGAAAAATAGTCGGAGGGATTGGTAATGACTTAACGAAGAAATCAAAAGTTATATTTTTAAAATCGGTCCAGAAATCGCCATGTTATTAATGCAGTTCTGCTCGCCTATGTCGAGATGACGTCATGTATTATTTGTAACGTCATAACGTCGTGCCGTTTAGCCTTATATGTGTATGACGTTAAACATGCACCAATACACTTATACAACTAAATTCTGGAGAAATATAATATATCTACAGTATGACAAATACGTTATTGTGATTCTACAAAGTCAATATCGACTCGGGTGAATCTTGATTCAAACGGGCAATATGACACGGTAGAATCACAATAACTTACTATATAGCGTGTTAGAAGCGTGACGGGTGTATTATAGGTGGACTGGCGAATAGTGCAAATCCTGATCAGACTGTGTGGATGCACATGCTGATTAGGATCTACACCGCTCGCAAAACCAATAACCTCCATTTCTCCAGTCACAGCCACATATATTTAGCTTACTCTGATCGCAGTAGTCACCGGAGATTCCCTCTGCGCATCCTAGCGTGCACTTGCCGTGGTCGCGCTCACATGTGCCGTTCATGCAGTTTTTGTTGCACATCAACGTGCAGAATTCGCCGTACCACTTGTTTATGCACCCGTCGACGCATTCGCCACCGGGCGTGTCACATACCTTAGGTTTAATAATTGGTATTCAGGTACATGTATTTAAATTAGTAATACACTACAACACAATACAACGCAACACAACGCAACGCAACGAAAACATCTTTCAAATTAAAGAGAACATGAAAAGATTTGAAAATTACGTGAAAACGACACGACATGCGTTGAAAAAGACAACGCGTCCTGTGTTGAAAGGATCGACAGAGCGTCCGGAGCGGGGTATTTAATCGAAACATATTATATATTACATGTACTTCCCCACACACTGAATTTCAATGGTAAAACACCTACCTTAATAACTCCATATACGTATGGTACTTTTGTATTTTGTCTGTGTATTTTCTCCAGTAGTGTTCATTAGACATGTTAATTTCATATATGCCGATTATCTGATGTCTGCAGTCTATTAAACACAAAGTATTTTTCACCATTCCCCGCCCACACATTTTACAACGGGAATGTTACATGTAATGCATTTTAGTTATGTTATGCACTGTCACTTACTTATAAATTGTTTAAATGAATATGCAACTTCTTCTGTACTACTAATAGCTATCCTTGCATACTTCAGATACAGTGTGACCGAGTGTTCGTCGTCCGTCTGTCTGTTCGCTTCACATGTTCTTGAAGGTAACAACTACGCTATATGTATCATTATGCACACATCTCTCGGTGTCTATTAATTGTATCAATGGTAATTGTATTTACTAGTGTTTGCAATATATGCTTGATGCCCATATGTTGATTGCCTACATAATGTTTACAGCAGATGATGCAATGTTAAAACTATTATGTACACTGTTTTAACTATTTTTCCCCACCCACTGAATATACAATGACCTTTTGACATGTAATAATGTTTCTTACTTTATAAACTGCTAGATACATATGAACGTGTAGCTACTAACATCTGTATATGTGGCTGTGACTGGAGAAATTGGGCTTATGGGTTTTACCACCAGTGTAGATCCAGATCAGCCTGTGTATCCAGACAGTCAGATCAGGATCTGCACTGTTCTCTATTCCATCAGTGAAACACCCGTCATGCCTCTAACAAGCACAACATATCGTTATCAGGGTACAGGAGTGTGCTATTTGATCAGGAACCACACTGGTCGCGAATCCCATAAATCCCAATTATTCAGTCACATATTAGTTATCTACACACATTTCAGATACAGAATGAATGTTCATCTCTCTATATGTCAATTTCATATTTATGCGACCATGACAATTACCATGATTACTATGTTGTGTATTCCAATATGAACGTCTCTGATACATACAATTATTACTCTCAGCTGTCGACAGGCCTTTAAACACCATTAAGTAAAATAAATAAAAAGTAAATTTCGAATCATCAGCAGGAACAGGATTCAAATGTGCAGTTGGCACATATATTTATAAAATCATGTTTATAGTAAAACTGTATAACTTGTATAACTACTGAAATACACTATGTGTCATATGAGAAAGTGTTCCAATGTGTATGACCGTCATCCATTACCAGTGTAAGTGCACACCACCATTTTGAAAAACGGCCGCCATTTGTTCATTCAGCGGTTTTTTGAGCGCAGCCAACCAGGTTTAATGACAATATGCTACTGAATCCGAAAATCATACTCACTAAAAATCCCACATTGGGGGGGGGGGGGGGGGGGGTGAGGGTATTGTTGGCTCCAGGTCTATAACCCAAATTTTCTGCCTAACATTTACTGTAAGTCGCTCTTTGTGACAGCCAGAAAATTCGGGTTAGGTTAATGCTAGACTAAAGTGAATAAATAATAAGTAATACATAGAGAATACCAGGCTAGTGTCTTTTGATATCAATATTTTATCAGACAAGGTTAGAAAACGCGTAGGAATTCCGAGGCTTGCCGAGGAATTCCTACCGTTTCGGAGCCGAACCTGATAGACTTAATATCAAAAGACAATAGCATTGTATCATCTATTTATTACTTATTATTTATCAGGTAACGTTTTATGTTCGAAAATGACCACAGATGAAGCCAGTATCTATGGACGTGACGTCATCCGACCAATGGAACGCCAGGTTTCACTTCGTTGTAACCCGGATGTTTGTATCAGGTCAATGCCTGATACAAAAACATGTTATCAGTCAGTACGCATTCAATACAAGGTAGGTTACCTGATAAATATGGAAGGTAATATCCGCCATAATTATATTTCGCTTGATGCTTGCTGGCTGATGACATTTTAAGTTCTATCCGTCTTATTACAATTATATGTGGCTTGATGCTTGCTGGCTGATGACATTTTAAGTTATATCCGTCTTATTACAAATATATGTGGCTTGATGCTTGCTGGCTGATGACATTTTAAGTTATATCCGTCTTATTACAATTATATGTGGCTTGATGCTTGCTGGCTGATGACATTTTAAGTTATATCCGTCTTATTACAATTATATATGGCTTGATGCTTGCTGGCTGATGACATTCTACGTTCTAACCGTCTTATTACAATTATATGTGGCTTGATGCTTTCTGGCTGATGACATTCTAAGTTCTATCTTAGTCTTATTATATTTATATGTATGTGGCTTGATGTTTTATTCATTCGTACTGTTTCGATGCGTTTGTGTTGATGATATTCTAAGTGGCTTGATGCTTCATTGTTAGTGATGACATCCGGAGTTCCATTATTGATTATTGTATCGCTGTTTTGCTATGCGCTTTGTTAGCTCGCTAAGCCATGCCCCTTGATAACAATACTTGCAACAGTAATTCGGGTACAACCATTATGATGCCAGGTGTGCTACTAAAACTTAACAAAGTTCTCCCTAAAAGTATTTAATATGCTGATACCTGTCCTACAATGCGTTGCTCTCTAAATTGGTTCCATGTCCCTAACGGTGTTGATGTAGATTGATGCCGCCTTTTCTGTTGCGCCATGTTTAGGTTAAAATACACCAAATAGTTTTGCTGTAAAATTTAACCGAATCCCAGGCAATCTTTCCTACTTTCACTATTCGTATTGATGTTGTGGGACCAACCTCGTTATGTCCCCCAATATTGTTTACATTATTTGGCCACGGAAACTCTATTTACATCTCGTGACCAACAGGCTCAGAGTTTTCTTGTAAATTCTTCAAATATGCTGAAAACTGGTGTTAAAATCACCCCAACATGTACCTCAAGTGAAACTAGGTAGTAATGGATCAAGATTTGCAAGCTCACTGTGTATGTGACCTTAAAACACCCGGAATATTTTATAGGCTGGACTACTTTCGTATACTCAATTTCTCTAACCTTAAACCTAGAGTGCTACATGCCAGGTTATAATATAGGAGACATATTTTTCTTTATTCTTTCAATCTGACATTTTTCTGGCAAAATGAACAATGATTAACCATTACCAGACGTACTAATTGACATTATTATACTTTTTATATCAAACGCGAAATGCGAGTTTGATATCAGGGGCGATAACCGTGTTTCCTTAAAATGATAACGGAAGCAACTATTTATTCCATTTGTTTATTTTTGAATGTGCAATATCATACTTTATGATATGTCGATACAAATATATAATCTGGATGATGCCTGTATAGATAAAGATGATTATAGCAGAAGATAACTGTCTTATAGAGTCCCTCTCCTTGAACAAGTCGACTACTGTCTGTTTCACGAAACCTGCCCAAAATGTACGGCTTTATAAATAATGCAGAAACAACATATTTTTCGATAATATTAAATTATTTAATTTCCATGAAGAAAAATGTGTACCTACTAGATGGGACCCCAGCTTCAACAATAATTAAATGTATATTTTAATTAGTCAAGATCCAGAGCAGAATAAGTGCAGGTTATTGGAATATAGGTCCCACAAAATCCATAAGAAAAATGAAAGTAACAGAGAATAGCAAAATGTGTGCTAACGGGTTAGTCAAACACCATACATAGTTAAGAATTTAGTTAGAGAATAATAAATGGTGCGAAATCGTCAAGGGGGTAATAGTAGTCCGGCATGAACAAAATTGTAAGGGTGTTTTGAGGTCACTGACACAGTTTGCTTGCAAATCTTGATCCATTACTACCCAGTTTCACTTGAGGAACATGTGGGGGTATTGGTCATGTGATGTAAACAGAGATTCCATGGCTAAACAAAATGTAAACAATATTGGGGGACATGACGAGGTTGGATTTTTATTTCTTAGGAGTAAGTGAACCTATTGTTTATTCCATGCAGAACCAGTACAGACCGGCTCCAGGTAATGTTCAAGTCGGTCCCACAACATCCATACGAATAGTGAAAGTATGAGAGACTGGCCTTATTGGATGGGATTCGGTTACAGTATATAGTAAAACTAGTTGGTGTCTTCTAACCTATACTGTGACAATCTGTGGGTGAACTCTTACATCAAAACCGGCATTGGAGGTGTGCCTCAAACAGTCAATCACATCTCGTATTATTATTTATTAGTCGGAGGATTCCTAACATTGACAGCAGTGCCATCTGGCACTATAACACCAATATTGCTTGCGTCATTCGGCGTGTGTCTTTATACTTACTGCGTGTGGCTGTGTGCTTACTGCCTGTGGCTTGATGCTTACTTCCTGTGTACTTCCTTGCTACTATCGGCCTTATGCTAAGTTCGAAGTGCTTTATTCTTACGTTTGCTTCACAGTAAGACGTAACAATACTCGCAATGTAAAAAAGGGAAATGAAGTCTTAATGAAGACAAATACCACAAAAATCAAGCTTATTTCAAATATCATAATACAAATCACGAATGAATAACAAGAATAGAAGTAGCAATGACATATACACACAAGCACCAGGACACATAGAATTGTCATCAATACAACGTACGAATGCAATAACAGACATGGAAATTGTATTGTCATCAGCAAGAAAGCATCAAAACAAATAGAATTATGGTGGATATTACCTTCCATAGATAAAAACATGAGCAGTTGCGCTTACTGTAGTAATGTATATACGCCAAGTCCGGGGACGTTTCACAAAACTTGGTACGACTAAAATGCTCGTAAGTGCAAAATTATGATAGTCTGTAAATTTCACATTAACAATGTTTTCTTGTAAACAATTATTGGATTTACATTTATTGAGCATAGGCTTCATATGCAGCCTATGCTCAATAAATGTAAATCCATCTATTTAAATTTGTAGATGATCCTAAATTTGCACTTACGAACATTTTAGTCGTACAAAGTTTAGTGAAACGGGCCCCTGGTCCCTTGGTAGTTCGGCAGGACTATTATGTGTATGTCACATTGTTTACATCAACGAGTCTCATGTTGACACCACTGCCAGTTTGCAACTATACTGTCTGTTTCACGAAACATGCCCAAAATGTATAGGCCCTGGGCGCGATAGGGTTGTCGGTACCATCTGAGCGCACCAAAGATTTCGGGTGCCAATGTGTCTATACACATATACTGTATATATTTCTGCATGATATACTTTTCAAAGTAGTAGCTTAAGCCCACTAATTTGCGCAAACAAGATTACCGCCAGTGAAAAAACATCGGCTACCGTCGGGCATACATTACATTGTGGAACCAATATTAGAAGGGGAAATTTGACGCATCTTAATTTATTTCATAGTAAACACCTTACCGAATATATAACACTCGATTTAAGCCTGAACCGAGCTTGTGAAAATCCAAGATGACCGTCATTTTATTGAAATTGCATAAAGTCTGTAAATAAATTGATAAAAACGTGGTATCAGCGTGGGTACATGTACCAAACGCTAGTTCTGATGTAATATGGCCGAAAGTCGTTCATATATATGTATTGAGAACAATACATGTCATAGAAGCACCATGTCTGTCGTCTACACTTGTCAAGTTCCACAAACAAGATGGCGGTAATTGTTGAAAATTACATATAATTTATAGAATGCTTCTCTCTAGAAGTATCGTCCATGTATAAACGAAGGGAATTTGCCAACCAACTTCGGATATTTAATAAATATAATGGACCCACTGTTTGTCAGGCAATATTGTGATATCTATATGTTCAATAAATCCAAGATGGCCGCCATTTGATACAATTTGTGTTGTTTATGGGAATCAATTGGCACATACTGCCTGTCATGATCAGTTTCGGTACCAAACAACATAGTCGACCTGACACGATGTTTAGTAGACACAATCGTGCTAACAATGGCATATATGTCATTCGCTGACAATGACATTCATGCATATGGACAACGTCTACCATAACATAACTTTTTTGTGTAGTTGCAATGGAACAGATATTTTATTGCATTTGTTTGGAATTTGCTTGTATCACTCTTCATGGCATGTAAATCGAACAATGTATATGAGAAATGGTGGCGGCAAGTCTTAATCTAATAACATCAACTGCATCATTTTGTACCAGTAATACTGGAAGGAAAATGATACCAATTTCTAACACGTACGAGCCGACACATTGGAAAATGTATACTTCTCATTTTAAAGGAATACATAGTTTCTATAAAACAAAGATGGCCGCCATTTTGCAGACATTTTGTCAAGTATGTTTGTCTCATTATATCAATGAGTGCCGAATGGTCCAGTCCAAATTGAAACATTACAATGTTGTTTAGATTGGCATGTCCTAATTATATACGCTGAAATTATTAGTTGGATATATATTACATTACTGTCCGCCCGTCTTTAAAATAAAAATAAATGCATATTCTGTTATTCAATAATTATAACGTGTGTACATCAAGAAAGGTCATATCTTGTATAAATAATGGAGTTGATCTGTCGGACACATCAAATGTTTGTGTTGGGAATATATGTCTGCTACCTACGTATTATATATTGTATTGTTTAATATTTAAAATATGTGTACAGCCTATGTGTTTTCGCCAGTACGTTATGTACCTAAGCATTTACAGACGTATTGGGTTTGCATGAGACCGACCCACAAATTCTGATATTAATATTTTTCCGAAAAGAATATTTAGCACAAATAACATTATTAGTATCTGTTATGAGTGCATGCACAATTATCCGGTTATTTAACGTGCTATTTATTATGTAATAGTGTTAATACTCTGTATATATTTACCAACGTCAATATGATCAGTAGCTAAATTACTAATATCGGAAGTATACCAGCCATCCTAGTTTAATGAAAATTGCTCGTTCAGCCAATATTACTAGTATGCGGTCGTAATAGGAATGCAGCAGAAATCAACATAGTGTATGCGTTGCATATATTTGGTATGCACTTTGCAAATATGAGCTGCACACTTTCACGAATAGAAAACTAATACTCTGACAGCAATGGACAACCCGCCCGCCAGTTGGATAGACGGATACGATTATTAACACAACATTTGCCAGAAGCTTTAGCGCAGACGTCATTTGACTTTGACCATTTACCTTGGGATAGCTATGGAATGAAAGTATTTATCGCAACTATGTAAACATTATGTCAAGGGTAACATAAAATATAACAAATTTACAAAAGGTTATCACGTTTATGTTATGGGCGGAAGTACGAAAATAAACAAAAGAACGAACATTCAAATGTTTTAACCCTTCGCATGTTGCATATGCTGGGCGGGTGTTATATTGTAATCAAACTATTTTTGTTTGCATTTATGCTAAACAATAGCACGACCATACCACTGTGTTCGTATAATTAGTAGTAGTAATGTACCCTATCAGTACTTGCTGCATACTGGTTGGATCATCGAACCTATATAGTTTTATAGATTTATATTCCTAGTTATATGTATTATCTTTTGATATATGAAAAACAACCCATGTGAAGAAATTCGTTCAGTGGCCGTTTAATAAATGTTTCGTTGATGTTATATCTCATTATCTGCGTTATGGAAATAGATAACAATATACCCAAAGGAGACATATGAACACATGTAAAGAAGACACTAACGGAATACATCAGGCTATCCACATGACATGGTCGAGGAGCTTACAACGTGTCACATGCATGCAATTTACGACGAGTATTAATTTACTTATTTAGTATTGTCACATTGTTATTTTAACGCTCATACGCTCATGACATTCATGCATATGGACAACGTCTACCATAACATAACTTTTTTGTGTAGTTGCAATGGAACAGATATTTTATTGCATTTGTTTGGAATTTGCTTGTATCACTCTTCACGGCATGTAAATCGAACAATGAACATATATGGGTGTTAAATAATAAAAGAAAACTCGGCTTTGTATACAAATAGGCTATGTAAATGCGCATGCTACATGACCGAACGGCATATCCACCACAGATTTTGTTATATTTATTAATAGCTAATACACACTAAAATATAGACATAGATGGATACAATTAGATAATTCGTTTAAGCATACATGTGCATTGAAAATAGGAAACAATGCATCCGATTGCCTGGCCTGTGATAATAAGGAAAATGTATTATATACGAGGAAGTAGATGTGTAGGTCGAGTTTTGAATGAGGCACTAAGATGGACTGCATAATTAGTGCTACACAGTCCCTAAAAGACACACACAGGCAATCAGCTAGACATAAAACGCGAAACGCGTAGTATAAGTTGTTTGGTAGTTGTGTTCGGCGACGTATATGTTGGCATTGTCTGTAACGTTAAAGATCAAAACACAAATAATACACAAATAAATCCTCTTGCTTGCTTTGCTGTCATATTTCCCTGATGTCAGGACTGAACATAAAGTAAACAATGAGTAAGGAGAAACAATTACATAAATTAAGTGATATATAGTGTTCACTACATGTTCAAACGGGTATGTCAAACTCATATAATTATGACATTCGTATCATATGTTGCTTGCATTTACTGTCATTTATAGTGCACGTTTACGTAAACAAAGTGGTAAAAACAGAACACTACATAGCAGTAATGCCGACATTTTTAACTTTCGTCTAGTCTCATGTGGCGGTAACATCGCGTATAGATTAAATTATCGCTGAACATGCATGCATCGTGTATGTTATGTTATATTATATTAATTGGCTATATTACATCACCATTTAGCTTAAACTGGACAGTTGTAATATGCGTTTTGTTCATTTTATTACGAAGGTAAACGTTTCTTCTTGCACAGTATGACGTGCATGGTAATGCATGTGACAAAATACAAAATGGAATAGCACGTGATACATTATGCTCCAATATTAAAACAGATACAGTATTACTTATTGGTAGAGGACATTGCACATTTAATCATCAAACAACACCTGTATAGTCCCCAAATTATATGATAAACACAAAGTATACTGTATATTAAAGATATAATAGGGTACAATACAATTATTATTTTTATTCCGCCGGTACTTATATAATGTTTATGATGATTTAGTTAAATTACTACAAGTATTGTACGAAATGGCGGCCATCTTGAATATTATGCAAATCATATTTGCCTCAAACGAGTATTGAAAAGCTTTCTGCGGGATGCCAATGATTAAAACGTTGAAACTGATATGTATGCTCTGGTCTAATATGTTTTGTGTTTTACGTGAATAGGTCTGAATTCCAGAAATTGCTGTTCCAATTTTACAATGATAGATATTCTAAATATGCAAATGAATACGCGTATGCTCCTATTTATGATTTTAGTAAGCTGTAGATCACCGAATGTTTATACAATGCCTGTGACAATGGAGTTTTGAACGGGTGTGTGGTGCTTACATTGATAACACAGTTATATGAATAATTTACGAAATTCGTACAATATATGGCGGCCATTTTGGATTTACACACTTTCCTTTTTATTCCAAAATTGGGTTATAATCATTGTATAGCATGTCAGTTATCACATATCATAATTGTGTTTTCATTAACCATTATGTGACTGCTGAAAATAGACGTTGCATATAAATATCCCGGAAACTGGACTTTCATATGGTCGGCCATATTGTATATGCAATATAATAAGTTTATACCACAAATGTTATGTTTATGTTTTTCTTGCATATTATTATTAATACCAATATGTTAAACAACTTGGGACTATTTTAGTTTCATAGCTGTGGGTAGTGGCAACACTTAATTGCATGTGCGTGTTTGTTTCTTTAAATATATCATAGAATTCTTGTAAAATGGCGGCCATATTGGATTTGTACATATCATATCATAATACAATGAATGGATATACATTCAGTCGACCATGATGTATCAAATGCCTGAAATTTCTCGGTATCTGTCCTTTGAAAAATGCTTCCTCAATACGATATGCCCCTACATGTAGTAAAGCACTTTTTCATTGGCGGCCATCTTGTTTATGCAAATTACTAGGCATAAGCTACTACTTTTGAAGGTCTATCATGCAGAAATATATTGAGTATATGTGTCTGATCACTTAAATAACAAAAATCTTTGGTGCGCAGAGATGGTACTAAAAACCTATTTTTTTCTGGTACGCCCAGGGCCTAGTACGGCTATATAAACATGATAAACAATACAACAACAATATTTGTTTGGATAATATTAAATCATAGCAATGTACATCAACATATACAGGGGTCAAACCAGTTATCGGACAAATTAAAATACCTGTTAATTAAACGCATTCTTTGTATCCATATTGCAACAAATACATATAAGTCACGCATCTGCTTGCTGTTTCCACACCAGCGTGAAGAATATATCGCCAAGGTAAACATTTTAGTAAAATTTGCTTAAAATTGTACCAACTCTGTCCACAGGTTGTTTACAACATCAAAATCGCGCGGGGGGGGGAGGGGGGGGGGGGTTGGGGCACAATCGAGTGCGCCCATTACGTCATTGCCGAGTTGTTCTATAAATACAATAAATTCTATAAATATGGTGTTTTCCAAGAAGCGAAGGGTGAAGGGTGAATGATTTTTCTGCATTACTACACAATAACTGATTGTCAATGTTAATTTTGCGGCAATCTTACGACTGATTATCTGACCCAATTTTAAGTGAGAAAGATGGCACATTTTGCTAAATAGTTTACATGCGCTGAGAAAGCAAGAACCGATGATTGTAGTGTGAAATTGGTATGTCCGTAACTGCTATTTTAAGAAAAATATTATAAAAGAACTGCCATTTTTGTCGGATAATCTTGAGGATCCCTGTATAGATAAACAATGTGAAGATGATTAGAGCGGAAGATAACTGTCTTATAGAGTCTCTCCTTGAACAAGTCAACTACTGTCTGTTTCACGAAACCTGCCCAAAATTTACGGCTTTATAAATAATTAAAAAACTATATATTTTTCGATAATATTAAATTATAGCAAAATTTAAAAATGAGCCTTCTTTTTATTTTGTGAAATTTGGTCTAATATTGATTTTATTGCGAACAAACATTTCTATTTTTATAATTTAAGAAATAGTGGACCGATTTTCAAAATGTAACTGTTGTTTTCTTAGTTAGATCATTTCCAAGCTATCTAGCTAGATTTCAGAATCAATTTCCATAGCTGAAATCAGCAAATTCGTTTAATAAATATCATAATAAATATCATATTAAATCATCACTCAAGTAAGATCCTCTACAGTGGAACCTGTTCAAATGGGACGCCCTATGTGGTCCCCAGGATTTACGGTTTGTTCCAATGTAAGTCAGACATGTTAGCACTTCATGACACATTGTATTTTTTTGCAATCATGAACAGCCGTTGTAATCAGATATACATAACAGCGAAACGAGTCTAAGTTAAACATACATATGTTCCCGAGTGTCCTGTTTGAACGGGTTTCACTGTATTTATACTGATAGCCACAACATTCGGGTTAGCACGAACCTTGTGTAGGCAGTTTTTGTCGCATCTTGTCTCACAATCCGAGTCGTAGTAGCCGGATTTACAACCATGAAGACAGTCGCCAGTTGATTGTTGACACTCGTTGTTGACGCAGTTGTCTGGGCACTGATCCTCACAATGCAGTCCGTGGGTTATGTTGTCTTTGCACCCGCATATACACTCGCCCGTTGTGCTATTGCAAGTTCTGTTTGAAACTATTTAAAGAAGAAGTAAATAAAGAAAAAAATTCAAAATATATTGTGTAAGCTGATAGATAATGACAATACAAACCACATACAGCAAACGCCATTGATTTTTTCTAATCCTATCAAAAGTTAAGAAAGTTTTCATATTATGCAAATGTATGCACATTTATGCATGTTTTACAAAAACCAATTCTATAGATCGCAATAAAAAATATCTAATGAAACTAAAAATATTTTTTTGTTCACCTTTCCTTTCAATTCGTTGTAATATTTCGTTGCACTAAAGAGAAAAAATAAATTCGGGTTAAAATAAATAATTATAAAAAGCAATTTTCTTTGTTGACATCATAGTGGAACGCGCAAATTTCAGCTAATTAAATATTTCCCACATTTTGTAACTTTTGAAGTATTTGTGCATGCGGTTTTCAGTATTCATTTCATCTGATCAAATTTATCATTTAAATAACAATAACAACTGTTTGATTCCACTTTAAGTGTCTGCCAAGCAAATGATGAAATATATTATTTACAAATAACTTATTTGTAAATGTGTCTCGTATTCTACACCCGATGGTACATATAGCTATTACATGTTTTTATCCCGTCAACACAGTGCAGATGTGCCGAAAACACCGTGCCGTAAAACATTTGTGATATCCTGTCAATACGACCTAATCACTGCGTATGAATATGTGCGGTTGTCATACAGGGTGGTTCAAAATATATGTCCCCACTTTGTCTGTGACAAGTAGATAATAGTGATCAGTGTGATCTATATATCAGAATAAAATGTAATTATTCACCATTTATTCCAGTATATAATATTCAAGAAACACAGATCTACTTTATACATGATTTTCAAAATGTATACCCATTTTTTTACATAACGCGCCGTCGCCGGACAAAAATCCGTATTTTCACGCAATATCTGCGTCCACAAACTGTCTTCATTTGTAGAGCAGTTTATGGCTGGGGTTATTTTTTGCATTTTAAACCTATTTGTAGTATAGAATAGTAGATTAGTGCCGTGAATGGGAAAAATTTCTGGCGCGGCACGGAAACGGGATGGGCTCGACAGAGTCTCGGCCATCCCGTTTCCTAAGCCTTGTCAGATATTTTTTCCCATTCACGGCACTAACCTACTATTCTATATATCTTACTGAAGAATGTTAGCATTATTAAAATTATTTTTTGAAATCGATGGCTATTAGTGTATTTTATTTAAATTAATTACACTATGGTCTATAATGGCAGGCGCGGATCCAATATTGTGTGCAGGGGTGGGTACAGTAATTGCGAGCGCGTACGGCGGGGGGGGGGGGGGGGTTGGTGGTCCTCTCTCAATATTGTTTTGAAACCAGAACGCCTTAGACATGATTCCAGGCATTTATGCCAGTGTTTCAATGTGAAATAAGGATGTATCATTTTTATTGTTAGTATTATTGTTTAAATTTGTATTTTGCAACAAGAAGGGTGATCCGGTGGACCGGTGGACCGGTGTACTCGGTGGATGCGGTTGCTGGATCGGCGCCTGAATGGAAATGTCTTTCTAAATGAGCAAAGTATTATCATTGCACAACCGAAAATAAAGAAATTTCTAATTTCACACACAGGTTGAAGTAACGTACCAAGGTCTATCAATACATTAAATATACCTAAAAGTATCAATAATTGGGAAAAAATCAGTTGAACAAAAATTAAACTTTGTTTGTCAACTAATTTTTTCCCACTTAACCTGTGATTTCACACTGGTTCATGCATAGCGAAACTGCCAAGTTATGCAAAAACTAAATTGTCTCCCCTGATTCTGATAGAATGTACTTGCATACAATGCATGAATACAGCACAGGTTGATGTATCGGGTCAACGTCAATAGGTACACTCCCGCCTGTAATTCTCTTACCAATAATTGCAATCCAGCGGTCCTTGAATTGCAATTCGTCCCCTCTGAAAGTGCAGTTTAATTGCGGTCCAATCGCGGTCCCGTTTTTGCGGTCATTCTTTCGCGATACCTTTTGTGCGGTCATTCTTTCGCGGTCCAGTTTGTGCGGTAATTCTTTCTCGATACAGTTTGTGCGGTCGTTCTTTCGTTATTTGCGGTAAAAAATTAGCGTTATGCGTACCAAACGCGGTCTCTGCTGCGGTCTAGCGGTCTAGCGGTCTAGCGGTCAAGGTTTCGCCGTACCGATGGATTCCAATAGCAGGCTATTTTCGCATATTTTCCTTTAGTTTACCGACAAAAACAGCCTGATGTAAGTGGAATTTAAATTACTCTATTACATTACGCATTGAATCAACTATTTCGATTGTATTGCCGCATTGGTCAAGCAGAGCCGTCCGCTGGTTTGACCACAGAGCGCAGCGTAAAGCGGTCATTCTTTCGCAGTTTAAAGAAAAAAAGGAGCGTAAACTGCTATTAAAAGCGGAGCGCAGCGCTAACTACACTATAAGTATTGAAATTCCGCAACCAACTCTTTGGACCGCAGTCACATGATTGCAGTCCGATTGGGGTCCAATTGCAATTAATGGGAACGCGAATTGCAATCCTGCGCTCCAGGAATTGCAATTCGCCTGGTAAGAGAACTGCAGGCCACTCTGTACATTGAAATATACATAAGCACATCAATAAGTGAACAAAATAAATTAAACTTTGTCTTACTCTCTGTTATACCACATTACAGTTAATGTGTTATAACAGGGACTAAACGGTTTTTTCACTTATTAATGTGTTTAGGTATATTTAATGTATTTATAGACCCGTTATTGGCCCGTTACTTCAACCTGTGGAATATATTACCTGAACTATTGCAAGGGGTGCAGCTCTCAGAACAGGGGACGCATTCCGGGCCGTAGAAGTTCTGCTTACATCCCGCATCGCACGTGCAATTCTGATGACACTCGCCATCAATGCTATCTTCAGAATAGCACCCTACACTGCATTTGCTTTTACAATCGTCTCCACACTGCGTTCTGAAATATTTGATTTGGTTTAATGGTACATGCCCACTCAGTAGGCACACACTGTTATTTATATCAGAGACATCATCTGAGACATGTTCTGGCAAAATACACATTCATTCACCACTGTCACACATATTGATTGGCATTATTATACATTTTATATCCGACGTAAATTTCCACACTGATATCATGGGCGATGACGGTGTTTCCTTAAAATATTAACGGACATTGTTACTAATACTCTGTATTCATTTTTTGATGTGTAGTTATTATACTTGATAATCTGTTGAAATTATTATTGTTTTACGTGGCGCATTTAATTAGTATAACTAATTAAAACATACCATGCCTCATTTGCATATGAAAATAGCCTGATACCAACGCGCGTCACTATCAGTAAAATATATATTACTAAGTGAGTATATCTGTAAAGCGGCCACTCGTAATCTATATAACTGTTGGAATAGTGACATAATTATGTACTTATTTATTTTCTATAAAGAACATTTTGTGCCTACTGAGTGGGCATGTACCTTTAAAGGTACATGCCCAATCAGTAGGCACAAACTGTTCTCTATTTTCTGGCAAAATAAACATTAACTCACCATTACCACACGTATTGATTGGCATTATTATACATTTTATATCAGATAATCGTGTTTCCTTAAAATGCTAACGGGCATTAATATTTATTATCTGTATTTATTATTTGATTTGCAATGACCATACTTTATAATGTCAAGAATATTATTTTTTTCAGGTGACGCATTTAATTGGCATAAATAATAAAAAAATAGCATTGGTAACTTGCATATTAAAATAGTCTGATACCACCGCGAGTCACGTTCAGTAAAATAAAGATCACTAAACGATTACATATGTACAGCGGGCACTTGTATTTTTTAGAAATGTTGGAATAGTTACACAATTATACACTAATTTAATTCCCACAATGAACAGTTTGTGCCTACTGAGTGGGCATGTATATTTAATGTAGCTTAGATAATATCATATATACGAATAATCTAGGCGATAGAAGGCAAGGTATATTTATACGTTTCTTATTGGTCAGTGCAATTTTTTAAACACAACTGCAGCGTATTAAACCGCTCGCTCGTCACAAAACGCCAAGACAGAATGAGAATTGTACAATGGGTGGTTCTCAGCTAGAAGGATACAGAAAAATAAGACATATGAAATAGTAAAATACATCCGTATAGCCGAGCTTATCTAAGCGAGATTTAAAGGTGTTTAACGGCGTGTCAACAGCTAAGGTCAATTTAGGTTGACGTATTAACTGGGTCGATTTTATTTGAATTAATGGTGATTAACTGCCTGTGAATAGCTGATGGCATTGTAGGCTTGGGTCGAATCCCATATTTCACCCATATGTTGCCTGTTGTGATGAGGGTGAATCCCAAAATCAAAACTGAATATTTACATACAAACTAGATTGGTCAGTAAGCGAGGCTTACGGAATACCCCCCGGGTGGACCCAGGTACCCCTAAATATGCAAACATTTTCTAACTGTGTTGGCTTGTGACCTTCACTCTGGGCCTAGCGGGGGCGGCACTAACGTTTTTTTGTTTTTTTTGCTTATATTTAACGGCGGCACTGGCTCTAGGACCTTGCATGCCGTCTCCCAAGAATGGGAGAAAGAACGGAGGTAGAGATTTTTTGAGAGAAGCCGGTAATTCGTATTTACAGAGCAACTACGAATTATCGGTACACATTCACAGCTGGGTGAACTGGAGCAGTGTGGATAAAGTGTCTTGCTCAAGGACACAACGCAGCGCCTCCGGTGAGGCTCGAACCCACGACCTTTAGATCAGCAGTCTGACGCTCTAACCACCAGGCCACTGCGCTCCACTGGCACTAACGTGAATTTGTCACAATGTGGTAGAGGTCCATTGGAGCAATACGTGTGTGAAATGTGAAGCAGATCCGAGCAAGGAAATAGAAGTTTTAACTGATTTCTCTGATGTTAAGTTTTATAAAGGGACTAAGTATGAGTCCTTAACATCATGATCAGCGGGGATCTGTCACAGCATGCTAGTAGAGCCTTAGAGGAATGCATGCATGAAATATTAAGATTTTTCGATGAAAGAAATATAAATTATAACATATTGGATTTGGCGCAGCATGGTAGTAGAGCCTTACAGGAAAGCTTATGTAAACTATTAAGTACTTTCAATGAAGGAAATAGAAGTTATAACTTATATCTCTGATGTTAAGTTGTGTAAAGAGACCAAGTATTTGACATTGACATTGGGATCAGCAAGGATTGGACGGTCGTGAATTTGGGCAGCATGGTAGTAGAGCCTTACCTGCATGCTCAGTCAATGCCAATCTGACGTATATACGACTAGTATAAACTACCTGTGTTTGCATCCATGGCAGTGGCTGGTCAGCTGATCACATGTTTTATGCAAACAAACGATGTCACACGGGAACGTACATATGGAGCCACGATACCCATTTTCGCACCCGGCGTTGCAAAATCCTGAAAAACGTGCACCTTGTTTATATGGTCCGCTATTATAACTCAATCAAACACATTTTGTAAACAAGAAGAAGAAACAATTGAACACTTATTTTGGAACTGCTCAATAATATGTTTCATACACTATTTAAAACCCGGATTATTAATAATTGCAATAGCGTAAACAACTTAGAACTAACAGTAATTTTGAGCTTCTTGTGAGAACTAAACTGTATAAATCACATGTAAAATGAGGGAAATAATTCCAAATATAAATGGGCTAAACTATTAGATACAATATATGTTTGTTACTGAGCAAACAATTGCATTGCATCAGTGACAGCTGAATGATTTCCACAAGAAATGGGAGCCGTTTCAGAATTTATATATACTACATGGTGCGTCAGTCAGTAAACATACACAATGTTATTCTGATTGGTTAGCTGATTTTGCATAATTGTGTCTTTTGCATTTTTGGCGGCCCTGTTAGATGCCGTATTCAATCTTGGATTAAGCTATACAGGATTTCCAGTAGATGCGTCAAGGAGTGGGGCGGGGTATTATATTATCACTTATGGCATTCTGAACATGTCCTGTAGCCTATATTGTATGGTATCCGCCTCGCAGTAATTGAACCTATATGTTAATTAGTGTCGATCCATAATGGGATTAGATGGGCTGGCACCATGCAAAATATTAGGTCCCGCACAATCCGTACGAAAAAGGACAAAGAGCAACGAAATGCCAACATGTGTGCTTGTGTTATAAATTATAGCAAATAAACCATGGTGGAAGCCAACCTATAAAAATACTACATTGCATTTCAAACTAGATGGCCGCGGCCTGCATGTCGCGCCTTGTGGCGAGGCATGGACACTAAAAAAAAAGATATAGTATAACGAAAAACTTTAACCAAAACAGTTAACCAAAAACTTCAAAGTAATTTGACCTTGACATTGGGCACAGGGGCCGCACGGGAGGGGGTAGAATGAAAATATAGATGATGATAAATACCCATGTGAAGTTTCAAGGTAATGGGCAAAGCAGTTGCAGAGATATAGTATAACTAAAAACTTTAACCAAAAACTTTAACCAAAAAACTTAACCAAACAACTTAACCAAAAAACTTAACCAAAAACTTCAAAGTAATTTGACCTTGACATTGGGCACAGGGGCCGCACGGGAGGGGGTAGAATGAAAATATAGATGATGATAAACACCCATGTGAAGTTTCAAGGTAATGGGCAAAGCAGTTGCAGAGATATAGTATAACAAAAAACTTTAACCAAAAATCTTAACCAAAAACTTCAAAGTAATTTGACCTTGACATTGGGCACAGGGGCCGCACGGGAGGGGTAGAATGAAAATATAGATGATGATAAACACCCATGTGAAGTTTCAAGGTAATGGGCAAAGCAGTTGCAGAGATATAGTATAACTAAAAACTTTAACCAAAAACTTTAACCAAAAAACTTAACCAAACAACTTAACCAAAAAACTTAACCAAAAAACTTAACTTTAACCAAAAACTTTAACCAAAAAACTTAACCAAAAACTTCAAAGTAATTTGACCTTGACATTGGGCACAGGGCCCGCACGGAAGGGGGGTAGAATGAAAATAGAGATGATGATAAACACCCATGTGAAGTTTCAAGGTAATGGGCAAAGCAGTTGCAGAGATATAGTATAACGAAAAACTTTAACCAAAAAACTTTAACCAAAAAACTTAACCAAACAACTTAACCAAAAAACTTAACCAAAAAACTTAACTTTAACCAAAAACTTTAACCAAAAAACTTAACCAAAAACTTCAAAGTAATTTGACCTTGACATTGGGCACAGGGGCCGCACGGGAGGGGGGTAGAATGAAAATATAGATGATGATATACACCCATGTGAAGTTTCAAGGTAATGGGCAAAGCAGTTGCAGAGATATAGTCAAAACAGAAGTGAAAATATACAAATTTACTGAAAGGAACAACTTGTAGAACAAACAGTGTAGTTACAGATCTGGGGCCGTTTCACTAAACTTCAATTTCACATTAACAATGTGTATTTGTAAACAATTATTGGATTTACATGTATTGAGCATATGCTGCATACGCAGCATACATGTATGCACAATAAATGTAAATCCATCAATTGAAATCTTCAGACGATAGTAAATTTGCACATACGAACATTTTCGTCGTACGAAGTTTAGTGAAACCGGCCCCTGAATTCACATCGTGACTACAAAAATTTGATATAACAGACAAATAATATTGTTTAAACAAGCGTATGTAATAAACAGAATAACCACAATACTGTGTTTGATACGGAATATACTCGTAGTTCACTCGACAGCCAGACCACGCCATTCCGCGGACTAACTTGTGCTGCGCATTACGTGTCTTGGGGGCCGTTTCAATGAGCTAAAATGTTCGTAAGTGCACATTTAGGATCGTCTGGAAATCTCAATTGATTGATTTACATTTATTGAGCTTATGCTGCATGACGTTAACATGACCTCCATGATATTAAATATAGTCATCATATTCGATACTTGTGATTGCAATTTTGTTTTTCGTGCACAACATGGCGGCCAAAATATCAAATACACTCAATATATGTGATATATCTGGCGGCAATTTTGTTGTTGACGTTATTTTATTTCCGTTATGTCGTTGCATACATGTACCTGTTTTATCAGCGCATTTACGCATATCCGTCGTCGGAACACCACAATGTGTCTTGCACTGTTTGCAATTTTTTCCAGCTAGATAGAAGTATCTGTCACACTGTTCACACGTGGTGTCTGTGCTGTATGGTGATATAGAGGAAACAAGAGACTATGTGTGTAAAACATGGATATGGCATACTGGGCCCGGTTGTTCAAAACATCAGTTAGCTTAACGGACTGTTAAATCCTTAACTGAATGGTTAAAATCTCTGTTTAACAGAGATGTTAACCATTCAGTTAAGGATTTAACAGTCCGTTAAGCTAACTGATGTTTTGAGCAACCGGGCCCTGCTCAATGCACAGTTCGCATTTTGTTTCATCTAGATAGAAGTTGCTGTCACACTGTTCACACGTGGTGTCTGTGCTGTATGGTGATATAGAGGAAACAAGAGACTATGTGTGTAAAACATGGATATGTCCCCTGGCATACTGGAGGCCGTTTCACTAAACTTCGTACGACTAAAATGTTCGTAAGTGCAAAATTCTGTACATTTGCCATTAACACTGTTTTATTTTAAACAATTATTTGATTTACATTTATTGAGCATAGGCTGCATATGCTCAATAAATATAAAGCCAACAATTGAAATTTCCAGACGATCGCAAATTTGCACTTACGAACATTTTGGTCGTACGAAGTTTAGTGAAACGGGCTCCAGGTCACATATTGGGCCCAATTTCTCCAGTTACATCCACACATTAGGGATAGTCTACGGTAGTATATAATCATCTGGGGGCCGTTTGACTAAACTTCGTACGACTAAAATGTTCGTAGATGCAAATTTCCGCTAGCTATTCATTATACAGATATACTGACGTTGACATGTCTAAACATAAACCATGAGGTCATTCTGAAAATAGACAGCCGAAAATAAACAATTCTAAATATAAACATATGACGCCATAAACATGCGCATGCGCAGTAAAGGCCGCCAATCTGACGTATATGTTATGAATTGGAATTTGGTCAGCCCCATACAGTAGCAAGCGGTGTAGGTCATGATGAGACTGCGCGGATGTCTGGGTCTGCACAGGTCGCAAAACAGTTGTGTTATTTAAGAGACAATCATTTAACAAAGATGTCAACTTTATAATTATTGGTCGATTTCGGTCAATATTCATATCAGAATGTTTATTATTTTACATGGATTCTAAATATTGTATTTATTTCACATGGATTCTAAATATTGTATTTATTTCCAAGTCAGGAATACTATTGAACTTTTATTCAAAGAATTGCGAATATTCTTTTAATTTTCACAGATATTAAAGTCGAAATTCTGCACATTAATTCGTCTGTATGTTATGCAACGCTGTCAAGATTAAGCCATAAACCGTCCAAGCTGAGAAACGATAAGTACACACGTTTGATAAGTAATCTCATTCCAGAGATTGCAACAAAGAAAGTTTGAATATTTGTCCACGGTGAGACCCGGGACCCTAAACCAAAGTCATATGGCCAATATGTAAATGAGATAATACATTCTGATATCACGTGGTGCATAATAAACAATTGCATTGGTTAATC
Organism: Conchocele bisecta; assembly: GCA_029237695.1. Lineage (NCBI taxonomy): Eukaryota > Metazoa > Mollusca > Bivalvia > Lucinida > Thyasiridae > Conchocele > Conchocele bisecta. The sequence continues at coordinate 91,373,652 of CM055275.1, read as the reverse complement.
TAGTGTATTCTGTATGTTTGCAAAATTGGAAATATATTCCGAGAGTTGCAAAATAGTTGTTCACAAGGAAACATCATGTAAACATAGTAAAAGTAATAAAAGCATATACAGCCGCCGTTTGGCGCGCTGGCAGTGGATTTGGTGATACATCTTAAACATGTTACATTTGTATTTGGTAATTTATTGACATGACAATATACGAGAAACATACAAAGTAAAACTGTTAAACGTGGTTATTTGTTAAATTCATTATTTGGACAGAATGAACTAATTCCCCATATACAAAAAAAAAAAAAACCAATGAAGAACACTTATGAAATCCAAATAAACAGACTACGAGAATTCAGCTCGTAATATATACACTACTATTATAAACTACCAGTATTTACATCCATGGCATTTGCGTGTCAGCTGATCACATGTTTTATTCAGAAACGAGGTTCCACAGGTGAACGTACCTTGGTCGTCACGATACCCATGTTCGCACCCGGAGTTACAAAATATGCATATGCAGCCTATGCTCAATAAATGTAAATCCATGAACGGAAATTTGCAGGCGATCCTAAATTTGCACTTACGAACATTTTAGTCGTACGGAGTTTAGTGAAACGGGCCCCTGGACCATCAAAAATAACAAGAAACGGCTAAGTGTTTCACCGACATTATGAAGGTCACAAATGTCAAGGTCGTGTTAATGGTAGCAAGTCTTCAGGTGTTTCAAGTATCTAAGTATGGACGCAATGCTTCGCTTAATCTTGAAGATATTACATGTTGGAGAAAGACTATTACACATTTTTCGAAGCAACACAATGGCTAAGTGTTTCAGCGACGATTCGAAGGTGACCAAAGTCAATGTCGTGTTGATGGTGGCTTGGGTGTGTGACAAATGTTAAGGTGATTTAAGTGTCCAAGTATCGAAGCAATCCTTCGCGTATTATTGAATATAGTATTATTGAATATACATGTATTAGTTATGTACATGATATAGAAACTCTTACAAACGTTTCGACTTAAATTTACACGGACGGACGGACGGACGTTCTTACGAGAGCTACATTGTGAGGTTATTTCCTTTGATGTTTACACTGTGGGGTTAACCTCACAATGTAGCAACTTATTCCGTTATTTTCTTCCTTAACGATTCTCTTACGGAATAAATCGCATAATATGCAAATGAGCTAGCCATTAGTTAATTATATTTGAAAAACACTTATCCAAGTGTCTTAAATAGGGCGGTGGGTGGGTTTCAGCACAACACAGCAACCTCACAATGTAGCTCTCGTAAGTACGGACGGACAGACGTACGGAATATGCTATAAATAGGGTGCATCAATAACAATGCATCAATAATATCGTCTACACCGCAATAATACACTACCGCCTGCATTAATGTTGCCCATATTTGTCAATTGTATTATTTCAAAACAGTAAAGGTAGTATATGTAGAGAGGGAGTTCGTTCATCAATACGTCATTCATCAGGGCGTCCGGCGAAGGGAGGAGGGAGTGAAATACCATGTAAACGTATCGGGGCCGATTACGCGGTAATGTGAGAGTTATCGTTCTTGGTCCGTGAGTACTTCCGTCCATTTACACCTTACCAGAGGTTGAAGTGGGTTTCCTCGGGTAACTTTGTACGCGAAATTCGCCAACCGTCATTGTACTAGACGTATTTCACTCTACCAACTACTCAAAATGCGTGAATGTCAATCGCCAATTCTTTTTCAGAATCTTTGACATATGGGCAAGATTAACGCAAGCGGTAGTGTATTATTGACAGCTCAGGCTCGGCCAATCAAGCTGCTTGATTACGAGTTGAGAATCGCCTATTCTTTTTCAGAAACTTTGACATATGGGCAAGATTAACGCAGACTTGTGTATAGATTTTGGTCAAACTCATCCCCGAGACTCGGTGTGCAATTGTTGTATATATTGGGGTCCCGGATCTTTCAATGGTTATATTTCCGCATTTGCTTTATTGCTATTAAACGCGTTCTGTTCTTCAGTATTTAATAAGCGTTTGCGATTAAAACGTACGCGCATCATCTCATTTTCTTCATCAAAACTACACTCATGAATATACTGTATCGTCTCTCATATTTCTCGGACACCAGTCCACAAATAATGTATCGCATAATTCAATATTCTCATATATTTCATCAAAACGTCACTCATATACAGCGACGTTTCTCTCATATGTCGGCCGCAAGTGCAGAAATAACGCTAAAGCTCGCGGATTATCTCCTCGTACATGCGGACGAACCGTGATCTAACTGTGGCTACGTGTTAAGCTCACCTGTTCAGCATGTCCAGTGTGCAAATGTCACAGTTATACTGGCACCGCACGGTACAATTGGGTCCCGTGAACATTTTCTTGCACCCGAAAAAACACTCGCCCGTTGTTTCATTGCAGACCGCTGCATTTTCATTTTCAGGGGATGTGAGGCAGTTCTCATTGCATTGGGCAGCTGCCGTATCGACTGAAACAAATGGATAATTAATTATGCTTGGTAAAATATTTGGAAGTGCAAAATGATGATAGTCTGTAAATTTCTTATTAACAACGTTTTATTTCTTTTAAAAACTTATTGAATTTACATTTATTGAGCATAGGCTGCATATGCAGCCTATGCTCAATAAATGTAAATACATCAATTTAAATTTTCAGATGATCGTAAATTTACACTTACGAACATGTTGGTGGTACCAAGTTTATTGAAACGTCCTACAGATAACGATATATATTACTTGTTTGAAGCAGGATTGGTGTTTTATTGATGGAATTGCGAATATTAATGCAGATCCTGATCAGAATGTGCGGATGGACAGGCTGATATAACCCGACATTTCTGTCTGTAAAGCAGGGCCACTTACATGTAAGTCGCCCCGCGTTACAGACATAAACTTGGGGTTAATGCTGATCTGGATCTACACTGGTCGCAAATCCCCATACGCCACATTTCTCCAGTGACAGCCATGCATACGGTGGCTCAAATAATAAACAACTTTAACGCATACGTCCTCAGTGACATTGCCCTTGGGCGGTTGGACGTGGGTCCTATGTAAAACAAAGCATTATCCCCTAGAAATGTATTGAGTCCAAATATTCATAAAGTCGGTGAAGCGGTTCATACGTTATTGAAAAATGGAAGGAGTTACTGACGCACACACGCACGCACGCACGCAGGCACGCACATGGACAAATGCTATATCCCCTCCTGTATATCGGCAAGGGGATAATAATGCCAAATTGTAGCTAAAATACTCACCCAATATGGCTTCCAAGAACAGCACAGGTGCCAGTAGCCAAGATACTCTCCAATTATGGCTACCAAGAACGGCACAGGTGCTTGTAACCAAGATATTCCCCAAATATGGCTCCCAAGATACTCACCCACGGTACAGTTGGGTCCCGTCCACGTTTTTCTGCACCCGAAAAAACACTCGCCCGTTGTTTCATTGCAGGCCGTTGCTGTTTCATTTTCAGGGGATGTGAGGCAATTCTCGCTGCATTGGGCAGCTGCCATATCGACTGAAACAAATGGATAATTCATTATGCTTGCTAATATATTCTAAAGTGCAAAATAATAATAGTCTGCTTGACAACGTTTCTTTTTTATAAACACTTATTGGATTTACATTTATTGAGCATAGGCTCATATGCTTAATAAATGTAAATCCGTAAATAGAACTTTTCAGAAGTTCTAAAATTTGCACTTACGAACATTTTAGTCGTACCAAGTTTAGTTAAAAGCGCCCCCCCCCCCAGATAACGATATATATTGCTTGTTAGAAGTATGGTAGTATATAAGAGCCAAAATGATACCACCACCCAATTGTGGATACAAATTGCACACACACATCCCTTTTTGAGCCAACATGCGCGTGGAAAAGCAGGTGAATTTTTATCTCCAAAATATGACAAAATATGACATACGAGGATGACAATTTTGTTTTTCTGTCGTATGTATCCACTATTGGGACGAAAACATCCACTATTGTGACCAAAACGGCGCCAGTTGTACTACCAGTCCCAATGGTGTATATCGGTACGAACTGTGGCTACTCGTGTCCCAATTGTGAATGATTTCGTCCCAATAGTGGATACATTGCAAAAATCGGCAAAAACATCCACAATTGTGACGAAAACATCCACAATTGTACTACCAAAATTGAAAAAAAAAATCACCAAAATATGACAAAATATGACATATGACAATGAGAATATCCACAATTGGGACGAAGACATACACAATTGGGACGAGAGTATCCACAATTAGGCACGATATCCACAATTGGGACTGGTATCACAAAAGACGACGTTTTCGCCCAATAGTGGATGGGGTTCTAGACGTCCCAATAGTGGATACATTGCAAAACATCCACAATTGTGACGAAAACATCCACAATTGTACCACCAAAATCGACCAAAAAAATCACCAAAATATGAGAAATACGACGTACGAGAGGTCGAGACATCCACAATTGGGACGAAGGTATCCACAATTGGGACGCGAGTATACACAATTGGACACGATATCCACAATTGGGACTGGTAGTACAAAAGACGACGTTTTCGCCCAATAGTGGATGGGGGTTCTAGTCCATTCTACATGGAGCCACACATTTTCTGTCGTATGTATCCACAATTGGGACGAAAACATCCACAATCGTACTACCACCTACCCACACCAAAAATCGCCAAAATATGAGAAATATGGCATACGAGAGTGGTAGAAATGATACCACCAAAATATCGGAAAAAAAATCGCCAAAATATGAGAAATATGGCATACGAGAGTGGGGAGAAATGATAGCACCAAAGAATCGGCCAAAAATCGCCAAAATATGAGAAATATGGCATACGAGAGTGGGAGAAATAATACCACCAATAAATCGGCCAAAAATCGCCAACATATGAGAAATATGGCATACGAGAGTGGTAGAAATGATACCACCAAAATATCGGCCAAAAATCGCCAAAATATGAGAAATATGGCATACGAGAGTGGGAAAAGGTCGAGAAATCCACAATTGGGACGCGAGTATCCACAATTGCACTTGTAGTACAAAAGACGACGTAGGAGAAATTCTTCTCCCAAGAGGCAAACAGAAATGATACCACCTATTTGTGTATTGGGACACATTTGGTAAAAGTGTAGGAGAAATTCTTCTCCCAAGAGGCAAACAGAAATGATACCACCCATTTGTGTATTTGGACACATTTGGGAAAAGACAACTCGAACAAAGAAAGAAGGACAACTCGAACAAAGAAGAAAGACAACTCGAAAATAAAAGAAAGACAATTCGAACAAAGAAGGAAAAACATCTTGGAAAACCTCTCTAGAATTGGGTCGAGAAACCCACAATTGGGACACGAGTATACACAACTGGACACGATAGCCACAATTGGGACTGGTAGTACAAAAGACGACGTTTGGTCCAATAGTGGATGGGGGTTCTAGTCCATTCTGCACGGAGCCACAATTTTTGGAGGATTCACCTACCCAACCTCGCTACCTCGTCTCGTCTCACCACGCCACATCCACAATCGGACGCCCATTTGAAGATATGGGACCCCATTGGAATAGACTACAACTAGCCATGCCATACAAGGAATGCGAGACATGCGGAAAGGGCTTCGACAAGCCCACACATCTTCGAAGACACATGGGTCGCAAGAACCCGTGCAGACCCTCCACGAGAGAGTGTCCCGGATGTGGAGGAAAGTTTGCCACCTACAAGACTCTCTGGCAACATCGCTCGAACAGGTGTCCCGAGGGGCCAGAAGATAGAACCACAGAGGGTAGCAAGAAGAAGGCTGCGACCAGGAAGAGGATCCTGGTACTGGAGAGGAGGGTGGTAGAGTTGGAGGAGGAGGTGGCTAGCCTGCGGGATGGAAAACTTCGCAAGGGAGCGAGACACGAGAACGACGGCGACGACGAGATCGATTGGGCAGATCTCGATCTGTAGAGAGAGGGGATTCTCCACTTTTGCACTGGCCAGTTTGCCCCCATCTCGACTCCCAACGGCAAACGAACACCAGAAAACCTCTCCCCAAACTAGGTAGAAAAATGATACAACCCAATTGTCCACATTTGGACTTTTGGGAAAGTCGAACAAGAGCAAAACAAAATCTAGACCACATCGAAAAACAGAAAACCTCTCCCAAAGGAGGTAGAAAAAGAAATTGGAACGGAAAGAAAGACAACTCGGTACAGAACAAGAAAGACAACTTGGAAAGACAACTTGGAAAGACAATTCGAAAAAGACGAAGAACTTTTGTCCAAAACGAGCAGCGACAAAAAATCGCCAAAATCGACAAAGAACTTTTTTTCAAAATGGCTACTCCATGTAGAACGGGTCGCTACTACCAGAGTGCTGGTGTGCGGAGTCGCTAGTTTTGTTTTTTCCTTCGGTGTACCGGACTGTTTTGTGGAGTGCACGAACTGGGCGTCGGGGTCTGTTTTGTTCTTCCAGAGTCTACGGGCCTCTAGAGCCACGAATGGGAACAGTGGTCTGCAGACCGCGTACGCCACCACAGAGACCCCCAGCCACCACTTCGCATTCTCTACGGTTCTCCAGATGTCGTGCACCTCCAGCTCGTCTTTCTTCGGACACTCGGAATCGGCCGTGCGGGCATCGTCGAAAATTGCGTCCAACAATCTGCGTTCCAACATGTCCAACCGGTTCTCCAGACGTCTCTCCATGTCGGACAGGTGCGTCGATTCTTCGAACGAGCTGGCGTTTCGTGCATCTTCTAGTAGATCCGCGGGGAACTCGATGGGGCCCGCAAAACCAGGCTCGGTCACCCTGTGTACTACGGGGGTAGGGGTTTCTTGTTCTTCGGGGATTTATTGTTCTTCGGGGGTTTCTTGTTCTTCGGGTTTTGTACTACGTTCCGCATCGACACCATCCCACAACTTTCGAAGTCTGGCACTGCCGATCCCGTACTTCTTTTTTGTTTCGTCGGCCGTCGACTTTCCACGGGTGGAAATAATTTCTCGAATATTTTCCGGAGACAAATAGGTTTTTGGCATGTTTGCAAAAATACCTTTTCTATCTAGAGAGGAGACATTTGTCCAACATGGAATTCCCAAATCGTTCGAAATGGTCGAAATACTTGTTCGCGGTGCTCGGATTGCTCGGATTGCGCACCAGTGTGCTCGGTTTGCTCGCCAGATTGCTCGGATTGCTCGCCAGGAAATCCAGTCCGCTCGGGAAGGTCGAAATGCCTGCTCGCGATTCCCAGGGTGCTCGGGCTCTCCAGGGTGCTCAGTTTGCTTCCCAGGATTTCTATTTTTGCTATCCTTGTTGGCTAGAAATGGAGAGCCCGAGCCCCCTGGGAGACCACTGTTCCCATTCGTGGCTCTAGAGGCCCGTAGACTGTGGAAGAACAAAACAGACCCCGACGCCCAGTTCGTGCACTCCACAAAACAGTCCGGTACACCGAAGGAAAAAAACAAAACTAGCGACTCCGTACACCAGCACTCTGGTAGTAACGACCCGTTCTACATGGAGTAGCCATTTTGAAAAATAAAATAAAATTCTTTGTCGATTTTTGTCGCTGCTCGTTTTGGGTGGCGCGATTGTGTTCGAGAAAAACTGTGTGTGCATTTTTTTGTTGCACTTGTGAGAAAATAAGTGTGGATTCTAGAGGGCCAAAGTGGCCAGCCGATCGGGTTTGTTCGTGGGAGTATTCGTTTTCCCCCCAATCTGCAGAGAATTGGATTGTGTGTTCTGGAGGACTGTCTCCCCGCCGAGATTTGCCGAGATCTCCACCCCCTCCTTGTTCGAGAAGGCTCTTGCCTCTTGGATTTCGATCTTGGGCCCACACAGGCGCTCTCCTTGTTGTTCACCATCTGGTAGTTCGGGGATCCAGTACGTAGTGTTGCCGTACTTGTCGGAAACAAAATTGAAAGAACTCTCGCACGCGTCCAGCAATTTCTCTACACCTTTGGTTGCCCAGGCGGTTTTCGTCCATCCCCCCATCCTCGTGCCGCAGAACGACTCGCCGCGATGTACCCACGTTTGGTGTTTTTCTGTACCCTAGAACGAGGAAATTCCCGATTGTGTCCATGTGGGGGGAGATTGTTGTAGTGTTTCCGCGCAACATGCTTCCTACGTGTTGGAGTGTTGCCTCGGACCGTTTTTCGTACTTCTCGCGTTCTTCCTCCAGTACGACTAGTCTTTGGAGTTCTTTCTCTCTTCTCTCTCCATTCTCTAGCTTGTCTTTCTCGATTCTCTCCCAAGCGCTTGTTTTCCAGAGCTCCACCTCCTCCGCTTCTCGGATTTCTAGCAGTCTGTTTGAACGATTTTTTGTGGAAAGTGTGGAGATCTCCCTCCCAACCGCAATTTCTGGAACCTCCCGAATCTGGTACTGCGATGTGTCTCCTCCGATCGGATGGCATTTCTTCTTTCGCCAAACCCAAGAGACTACTCTTGTTTCTCGTAGGAGAATGGAGGGGTCTTGGGCGTCTGGATGTGTTTGCGTTGGTCGTTTGCTCGCGGAAAGAACTGTGTGTGTGTCTTCCCCTTTCGTGTAGCAGCGTAGTGGTCCAAGTTCTACACCATTCTTCGGAAGCTAGAATGTCCACTCGGAAGATTGGACACGAGAGAAATCCAAACTCCGCAATTGCCCACAGAGCCGCTTTCTCCCATGAAGCATCTCGCTCCACTCTCGCGGGAGTTGGTCGTACTCGAATCCCCGAAATTCGACCAGTCTCCGGTGTGCGTACCACGCTACAAAGATTGTGCCAGCTGGACGGTCGGCAAGAACGAGACATCTGTCGAGAACACTCGCTAGGTTCTCCCACTGCGCCTCCGGTGTTTGTACCACGAAGAGTCCAGGGCCGTCTCTAGGCGAGACTAGATATAGAGCTTCGGCAAAAAGTTCTTCCGCTGTGGATGTAGAGAGTTGTTTTGCTCTGCACGCGTAGAGGGAAATTTCGATGCGAGTGCAACCTCGAATTTGGACATCCGGATTCCGGAATGTTTTCCCTAGATGTTCGAATGGACAGTCCGCGTACTCTGCTAGGTGTCCACCAACTGGTTCTCGGATCTCCCTGGCTTCGAAATTGGAGACAACTTTGTTATAGAATTTTGTGCGGACCGTGTAGTCGTCGGTTGTGCGAATCCACGTGCAGACATTTCGTCCCACGCTGGAAATGTTGTCGAGAATGGTTGGACAGTCGTGCTCCCGCATTGCTGCTTCGAAGGTACCTTGCTCTCGAAACCCCTCGTTTTCGCAGTGATGTCGTACTAGGGCATCGCGATCTAGAACCCCGGAGAAGTATTGTGTGTAGTCGATGGAGTAGATTCCGTACCCAAAAGTTTGCAAGTGGCGAGCGAGTGCTGGCAAGTTCTCTTGCAGCTCGTCCATTGGAATGTCGGAGACTGCCGCTTTCGCAAACGACGAAGTACCCACCAATTTTGGCGGAAGGGTAGAGTTCCATCCACGCATTCCTCGCCTCGAACCGTGTGTCTCGCTCGATCCGACGAATCGTTTCTCGAATCGTACCACCAGCTTTCTCCCCGGCGGAAATTGTTTGCGCGATGTTTGTCTGGATTCTAGTTCTACCCATGCTTTTCCGAATCGCCATGGAGACCTCCCGAAGCACCTTCGTTGCAGAGCCTTTTTCCCCGGATGTACAAAAGAGCCGACCCCCGCGTTCTACACAATCTTCCCGACGAAGGTACCCGAAGATGTAGACATCGTCCACAAATGGAGGGAGACCCTCGAGGGGTTGCAAGTGGGTTTGGCCTTTGTTTCCGAGTATGTAGTCCACTCCAGAGATGTCTGGAAGCAAGTTGCTACCGTGCGCGTTCTCTAGGAGAATGTGGGTGGAAACGGCTTTCGCCGATCGAATTCCCATGCTTTGAAAAGTAGCTTGCACTGTCATTTTTGAGAAATAGCGTTGTGTATTCCTCTAGTTTTCTTGTGTTCAATTCAACTGCGCGATTTTGTAGAATTCCGAAAAAGTAGCAAAAATTAGCCGAAATCACATTAGCCCCGACGAAATATGCGCCTTCTATATGTCATATTTTGTCATATTTTGGTGATTTTATTTTTCAATTTTGGTAGTACAATTGTGGATGTTTTCGTCACAATTGTGGATGTTTTTGCCGATTTTTGCAATGTATCCACTATTGGGACGAAATCATCCACAATTGGGACACGAGTATCCACAATTCGTACCGATATACACAATTGGGACTGGTAGTACAACTGGCGCCGTTTTGGTCACAATAGTGGATGTTTTCGTCCCAATAGTGGATACTAGTATGATGGGTGTTTTATTGATGGAATTGCGAATATTTATGCAGATCCTGATCAGAATGTGTGGATGGACAGGCTGATATATAGAGAATAGTAGGTTAGTGCCGTGAATGGGAAAAAAGATCTGGCAAGGTTTAGGAAACGCGGATGGGCGAGGCTCTGCCGAGCCCATCCCGTTTCCGTGCCGCGCCAGATATTTTTCCCATTCACAGCACTTACCTACTATTCTATTTATCCCGTCAACACCTACAACTAGCTTTAAAATGCAAAAGATAACTCCAGCCACATCCTCAAAATCGGAGAATCGACTAGAGTGATAACCGCATCATAACTTTTATTGTTGCTACGCACACACACAATAAGTCTGTGCCTTTTGGAAGAAAACATCGCTTAATGTCACGGTAGTTTGGCATATTTCACACAAAAACATTTGTACACGTATTTCTACTTTTAATAATGTCGAGAATCATGAATATTAAAGTATATTTAATAATTACACAGCTGTGTAAACACGTGTGTTCATGATATTTTGGAGCGGCAACTTACTCGTTGCGTTTCAAACACACTGTCACTGGGCAGATATTTTACAATTAACAGCATGTACAGTTACTGTTTGTAAACATGGAAGTTGTTGATGTTCAGTGTGGCTCCGGCAAATAGTGACTGGACATATTGCTTATTCGTATTACTGGATATTGTCAGCGATTGAAGTGCGACACCACTCTGCCTCTTGCCAGTCTGGTTATGTAAAGTTTCATTTTCACACGTGTTTACACTTGTCATAGCCATAGCAGAATTCCCATTGCAGAACACACGTCAGCACTGATCTCTACTACTTCAACACCAACATATTCAGCACTGCCACTACCACTAATGTCGTTCCAGACAATTTCAAATATTCCTGGATCTAAATAATCAGACAACTTTGTTTTGGAATACTTTTCCAAACTCAAGTAGAATTTATAATTTATCAATGTTTTTGCTTTTTCCAATGTTAGTCTTGCTTGCAGAAGACAGCAAAATACAATGGATTGTGGGACTTGGAAGGCTGCCAGTTAATGCAGCAAAAATGTAAACAAATACTCTTAATTAGATGCATTTTAATTTGTTTTTGTTTTCTTTCTTTCTGGTACTTTTTTATTATAATTTTACATTATTTCATAAGTAAGTGCCAAAATCTCAAATGTCAGCGCTTTTCTCAAGCGTATCATTTTGTTTACAAGACTTCACCTAAATGTCAAAGTTTACTGTGTCCAAGTAGTTCTAAAGCATTATTGAAATACATATTCATACGCAGTGATTGGGTCGTATTGACTGGATATCAAAAATGTTTCACGGCACCGTGTTTCACGGCACATACGCACTGTGTTGACGGGATAAAACCCGATATTGCTGTCTTTAGCGCAGGGCCACTTACATGTAAGTTGCCCCGCGTTACAGACATAAACTTGGGGTTAATGCTGATCTGGATCTACACTGGTCGCAAATCCCCATACGCCACATTTCTCCAGTCACAGCCACGAATACGGTGGAATCAAATAATAAACAACTTTAACGCATTTGCCTTACAAATAAGGTGAACATAAGTCCTCATTGACTTTGCCCTGGGCGGTTGGACGTGGGTCCTATGTAAAACAAAGCATTATCCCTAGAAATGTATTGTGTCCAAATATTCATAAAATCTTTGAAGGGGTTCATACGTTATTGAAAAATGGGAGGTGTTACTAACGCACACACGCACGCACGCACGCACACCGACACATGTTATATCCCCTCCTGTATATCGGCAAGGGGATAATAATGCCCAATATGGCTGCCAAGAACAGCACAAGTATCAGTAACCAAGATACTCACCTAATATGGCTCCCAAGACCAGCACAGGTGCCAATAGCCAAAATACTCACCCAATATGGCTCCCAAGAACAGCACAGGTGCCAGCAACCAAGATATTCACCCATTATGGCTCCCAAGAACAGCACAGGTGCCAGTAGCCAAGATACTCACCTAATATGGATCCCAAGAACAGCACAGGTGCCAGTATCCAAGATACTCACCCAATATGGCTCCCAATAACAGCACAGGTGTCGGTAGCCAAGATACTCACCCAATATGGCTCCCAAGAACAGCACAGGTGCCAGTAGCCTTATTCTGGACATGGCTAGTGAGATTCTGAAATCAGAAAATGTTGTAAATAGTTAAAGTAACATGTAGACTATAGCCGATTTCATCAACATTGCAAAGTATACTTTTCTAGCAAAGTTCATTTTGAGGGAGTAATCATTTATTTTTCACGAAATGCATTATGTCGTATATACTAACAACTGCATATGTTTTATGATTAAAAGTATGCAAAATTATCATACTGAATGTATTACATTATCACAGCCAAAATGACTGTGATAATTTAATAAATTCAATAAAATAAAAATTAATAAATTTATCTTTGAATTGAAAATTTCTCCCTCAAAGTATACTTTGCTAGATAAGTATACTTTGCAATGTTGGTGAAATAGGCTACAGAACTCTGCCTATAATTAACAATTTCCTGCTCAAAATCCGAACTGTCTGAATGAGTTCAGGCCTCGACAAAGCCACTTATCCAGTCGTACTGACGAGTGAATTCTCAATCTGGATGAGTGGCAATTTGAAGAGACAGTGCAGCATAAACATACAGGAATGTATGAGTTGATATCCAATTTGGACGAGCATAAAACGAGTATAAAATTAAGATTTTGTGGAGGCCTGGATTTATTATTGTGTCGTTTCTTCGTTCCTTCGCGACGTTGCTAATTTTCGTTACAACGTCGCGAAGAAACGAACATTAACCAAATTAACCGTTGAAACGCCACGAAGGAACGAAGTTTAAGAATCTTAAGAATCTTAAGCTTCGTTACAACGCCGGGACGAAACGAAAATTAAGACGAACGAAAATTAAGAACCTTAATCTTCGTTACAGGAACGAAACTTACAATATTCGTTACAACGCCTCGAAGGAACGAAGTTTAAGAACCTAAAACTTCGTTACAACGCCGCGAAGGAACGAACATTCAGATTAACGAAAATTAAGAACCTTAATCTTCGTTACAACGTCCCGAAAGGAGAAAGAAGAAAACGCGTTCCGGTTGGGCATGCGCATAACTATATTCTGTCGAATGATCGTTGGAGAGTTTCAGTAAGTAACACACATATATGAGCCGCGTCGTGGGAAAAGGTACCTTATTGCAAAGTTTTGACATTTTTTACTTTTTGAAGTGTTCCGTGTTGTAAGGGTTAAACTCATCCCTTTAGTTGTGCAAATATAAACATGTTTCAAAATGTTCATTCACCTAAATCCGTATTCCGAATATATCCGATTTGAGAGGTATCAAAGCCTGTATTTGTTTACCTATCAGTTTCACACTGCGTAACCCTTCAGTCTTTCAACATGACCTCACTGATTACCCGGTGTGAACCCATTTGCTGGGTTACATCGACATGAAGACATAATAAGATTACAAAAAAAAATCTTCCTTCACATTATCTTTTTGTCAATTTGAAATACTTTATCTGTTTGTTTATTGCAATTCCGTTGTAAATTTAGTCAACTATTAGCAGATACACTGAATGCGATTTAAATGCGGATTTAAATTAATCAGCTCCTCTCATCGATTTATCAGAATTTACCGTCGCATAGTTCTTAAAAATATATGTTCCTTAACATGGATTATATAGATGACGGATTGGCCCGTAGAGATTAGTACGGAGTCACGCACGGGACGTATAATTTATTTTTTTATTAATTCGTTCCCACGAAATAACAATTCGTTCCCTCAGTTTAAAAATCCGTTCCCACGAATTCACAATTCGTTTCCGCGAATTAACAATTCTTTCCCTCAATGTAACAATTCGTTCCCATGAAATAACAATTCGTTCCCACGGGAACGAATTGTTTATTCGTGGGAACGAGTTGTTATATCGTGGGAACGGGCTGTTAATTCGATGGAACGAATTGTTAAATTGAAGGAACTAATTGTTATCAGGAACGAATTAATAACAAAAATTCATGTCCCCCGCGGGGCTCCGTAGATTAGTGTATTATTACGATTCATGTATGCCTCTAAATGTGACGGTGTTAAGTATTCTCTTGGACGAACGGTTTTACTTGATATTATACGCACTGTGTTGACGGGGTAAATATCATATAGTCACGTACATGTATCCATGCCTTCCCGCCAACTGGGTGGTTGGTGGGGACGAGATGACGCGATGGGAGAGCAGCGTTTACAACTTTGCCATTACAAATGTGTGTGCCATGCAGCGAGCTACACACATGCAAATACAACGTCAATGCTTTCTAACAGCGTTTGGTCGTACATTAGTTTAAGCCGTGTTTGAACTAATAAAACAGGGTTCTGCAAAATGTTTAGAGATCCCAGCTTTCCTCTATCACGTGATACATGTTCACAGTTTGAAGAGTCACGGTGGTTATCACATTGTGTGTAAAACACTCCCTTCGTTACTGATACATGTAAGCGTTTACCAAATACGAAACTGACACACATAAATGAAATTAAATCGTAAACAGATGTGCGTATGAAGGGTATATAGCGTTAACTGTATTGTAATTTTCAAATTTGCGGCGTATATCAGAAAATGATAGGTCGGAAAATCTGTATAATGGCGAAAAGGCTAGCGGAGCCATTAAACATGTTTTCCGATTACAATGCAATCAAAATTACAATGCGGTTAACCTATTTCTAATGCACTCATTTACCACTGGCGTAGGAATACATATTGAAATAATTTTCGACCGTTCATCAACAATGATATACCTGTAATGTATGACCATCAGATTGCGTGATATTTATAGAGTGTATTATAAAACATTTTATCCATATACTATCACATATCTACTGTAAATAATTATGTACAATCTCGGTAAACGATATACAAATAATACAAAAATGAAAACATATATCAGTAGCCGATTTCATCAAAATTGCAAAGTATACTTATCAAGCAAAGTGTACTTTGAGGGAGAAATCATCTATTTTTCCCAAAATGCATTATTACATATAGAACTAACCACTGCACATATTTTATGATTAAAAGTATGCAGAATTATTATACTGAATTTATTACATTATCACAGCCGAAACAGCCAAAATGGCAGTGATAATGTAATAAGCTCAGTATAATAAAAAATAATAAATGCATCCTTAAATTGAAAATGTCTCTCTCAAAGTATACTTTGCTAGATAAGTATACTTTGCAATGTTGGTGAAATATGATTGTCATCAGTGGAGGTTAATGCAATTGTAAAAGCTAAACGAACTGTTCCATGTACGATTAAATCATTTGAGCCGAAATTTGGGAACCGCACTAAAAGTTGTTGGTTTTTATCAATTGTAGATGGATTATTTGTTATTGTAACTGATTGTCTAATTCCTTTTACACCGAGTGATTCTCTTAAATGTCTATAAGGATTAAGTTTTCTTCCGAATGTTGTCATTTTTCTTTTTAATTTTATTTATGAATTACATACTTTAAAATAAATAATAAATAATGGCTGAAGGAGGAGAAGACTTTGACTGGGATGATTTTGCAGAGACTTGGTTTGATGGAGATAGTGATACAACTACACAAATGCTGATGCCCCCTGATGTTCCAATGGAAAACCTAACTTCCGAGAAGGATCGTCCTCAACGGATAAGAGTTTAGAATTCTTTAAACCTGAATTCCAAAAAGAGTTTAACATAGCAGAGCAGGAGCTTCAGTTACTACTTACAGACCTACACACAGTACTAGGCAAAACACAGTTCTGGAAGGATCACCGTTTAAGTCAAACATGGGATCCTAATACCATAATAAGAACTTTTAAGGGTACATAAAGGAACAGCTGAATTAAAACGGTTATTTAATATACAAGAGGTCCACTTGGCTCCAGAAGCTGTTAATAAAATACAAACTATAGAAAACAAATTACCAACTTTTGAAAACATAGAAATGACTGAATTACCAAGTATAGTTGATGAAACAGAAACACATGTAAAAGAACTCATTGATACACTATCAAAAAATACATCAACTGCAATTACACATGATTTTGAAACTTTGCCATTAAGAGAACTTAAACCCTTGATAGAATATTACATAAAGATACTACTTTAAGAGCAAGACTCAAAACCCTCTTCAAAGAACAGGGGGTAACTATTGTTTCAGTGTTGACGGCTATAGGGTTTATAATCTCTACTTTAATTTTAAGTATTACTGGAGGTGCAAGTGGTGCTGCGGCTATCCTAACCCCATCAGGAAAAGGTGGAGCTAAAGAATGGATAAAGAAACAATTAAAACATCGGAGTTCATTACTGGGTATGCTAGCAGGGAAGGCAGTGGATGCATTACCTGGAATTATTGGATCAATTGTAGCTTGGTTGTTGAATGCAGCAGGGTCAGCCGTTGGATGGTTAGCCAACAATGTATGGGTTTTGATTGTTGCAGTTGCTGGGCTTCTTTATATGGCTACCAAGGATTATATTTTATCTCGAAAGTTCAACAATAACAACCCCAACCCAACTACAATGCTACCAGTGACTAGTGCATTTTTATGATTTTCATATTTGACTGCTTCTATTTGTTAAGGTATTGATACAGGAAATACTTCAGGGGTGTTATGTTTAAGAACTGTAGGAAGGGTGGCCTCAAGTGGTTTAATAATACTTTGTTCCAGTGTTTGTACAGGGGTGGAACTGGTAGGCTATTTACATTATCATTAAAACCAACTGTTTGATCACCAGTTGCAATTATTATTAAATTATTATAATTTTGAATACTTCCTATCTGTAAATCCATGCTGCTTGGAGCCATATACAAACCAATTCCATATACAAAGTCCACCTTTGACCTTGCATATTTTAATACATTCTGATAGTTTGAAATTATTGTGGGCAAGTCTACAGCTCTATTAATTGCATTATAAACATTGGCTAAATATTGTTTTTGTGCATCAAAAGCAGTCCCGGTACCTAAAATAGAAGTTTGAGATTGAGCTCCAAGCATTGACCATACATAAACTCTAATACTATCATTTAACCGTTCCACCCCTGCTTGAGTGAACCCACCAGAGTTATCTAGAACAAAACTAGTCCAAGCATTAGTAATATCAACATAATGGGTAAAATAATCGTTTACATTAAAAATGGTGCAGTTATACCTCCATGACTTAACCTATATGATCCATTTGGCTGAAAATTCATAGTAAACCTACCAAGATTATGATTCCCATGGTCTATTTTTTGTCTGAAATCCTTATTTAGATTAATACCAACTTCAGTGCATATTCTATGGTAGACCGAAAGATCAAAATGATTATCGTACCAGCAATAACTGTGGTCATCTGGTAAAGAAACTTTCATTTGAGCTAATATTCGAAGTGGTTGATACATAATATGGAATATGTATACAGATTTCAAAAATGGGTCATCTAGCATTGACAAGTGCTGGTTATATGAAACACCACACCCACACGTGGCACACCAAATTGCAAAGTTAAATTGATTCTGATACCACCGCATCGGATTATTCATCCAGTTATTATATGCTTTATTATTATTATCAACATTACCAGTTATGTTTGGGTTAGGATATCCTGCTAAGGCATTTGAATATGTAGCCTTCAAACTTTTATCTTTTGTAACATAAACATCAACATTGTAAAACATTGGAACCGTTTTCAAAGCATATATATGGTTATTATCGTAGTTTGCATTCTTATTAAATTTAAATGCCATTGTTTTTAATATAAAAATGTTTTTATATTAAAAACAATGTATATAACTTTAACTGACATTACAAAACCAATTCCATTACAAGAATATATTAATAATACAGATTTTAAGCGAGAAATTTGTTTGAAAAGTCTTACATACTGGGTTGGTTGGTACAATATTTTGCAGGATGAAACATACGAGTGGTCTACTGTTAGACCTAGACCAACTGCAGTGACAATTCCCGCTGGATTGTATTAATTTGATAGATTAAGTAATTTATTAAGTAATGCCGCTTTGTCACTTAGTGTAAATAAATCTAATGGGAAATGTACTTTTACAGTTGCAACCGGAAACGAGGTCAATATTCCTGAAAATATACTTAAATTACTAGGTTTTGACATATATCCACACAAGTTGGATAGTGGTACTTATACAAGCGCCATTCCAGTTGATTTTGCTACCAAATCTGTTTATATTTATCTGAATCAAGTCAGTTCATCTAACAATCTATTATATGGACATATAAGTAACATTATTTGTACTGTACCCATCAGCAAAACTACGTTTGGGGAATCGGATACAATATCATTTCAAAATCCGGATTATACAAAATTACAAAGTGATATCATAGACGAGTTGGGAATTGAAGTTAGAGACAATAATAATAATTTATTAAATAATCACGGACTGCCAATTTGTATTGTATTTGAAATAAGATAAACAATAAAATAAAATGTCTATATATGGAGATACAAACTATCACGCAACGAAATCATATAGTGATGTAGGCGATGAGTTGATTAAAGAGAAACTGAGTGAGTTTACTACTTTTGTAAGAGATAAAATGTATGTCCCAAGCCTAAAAAAACAATACATGACCTTAAGCAAGGTAAACCTATAATAACTGTCTGGGCCATTACGTGATGGTTCTTATGAATTTGCATTTGGAAATGGTGTTTCTGGTTCAGCGCATGAAAACTGTGGTTATACTATGTTGTGTAGTGGGAGAGTTTTACGCCTGGGATTATGCATTGTCACAAGAGATGGATTTGCAACCAATGAAGTAAAAATTGGGATTAGTATTAATGGCACCCCAAAAGTGAATGCAACTTTAACAAAATATAAAGGACAGCGTTCGGCATATACAATATTTCAAACTCCAATTGAACTTACCTCTTGAAGTGTATTACATTTCGTTTCACTTACAACATATAGTAGAGCTTCCATTTCAATTGTAAATGTATTGATTGAATTAGATATTTAAATTTAAAAATTATGAAAAATAAAATGAGTAATAAACTGTATCCACCGCTACCAGTTGAGGAGAATAGAACAGAACATTATAGGCTTAGTGAAATAAATGCTTTAAAACAAAAGCTAGAAAATGAAGTTGAGACAAGGAAAACAATACGAAATAAATATAAAAGAGCCGTGAACATATTAAATGGTATTCAGTCTGGATTTACTATTATTGGTCTGGTAATGGGTGGGACGAGTGTCGGACTATTATTAACTGTTGTAGGAGTACCCGTTTCCTTGGGCCTTGGTATTGCGGGTAGTATATGTGGTGCATTTGCATTTACAAGCAAATTTATTAATACTAAACTACTGAAAAAGGCTGAAAAACATGAAGAGATACGTATGCTTGCAATTGCAAAACTTAATTATATTCCAAATAAAGTTTCTACTGCATTACAAGATGGTAATGTAACTGATGAAGAATTTAAATTGATCATGGGAGAGATGGATAAATATGAACAAATGAAAGCAGCTGTTAGAAAACCTATAAAGTTTGAGATTTCTGATGAATAAAAAAAATACTACGAGAGCAAATCAAAACAGATATGTTAAACAATATAAATGGGTAGTAAATTTTGACTTTCATTTGAGTGCGGTGGGGTAAAAAAAAATAGGGTTTAAAAGTTTTCAACAGACAAAATCAAAAGCATGACACTTATTTTTCTTATTGTTTTTACTTGGCTTCAACCCTAATGGTCTTACATAGTATGGCAACTCGTTATTTTTAGATTTAGCTTGTTCAATTTTAGATTTAAGATGGAGTGGTGTCCATGCTTCAGTTTCATCATTTAATGTTAAAATCATAGCTTCACCATTAATAGTATCCACACATCTGTAATCTGTAATAGTATATATTTCATTCTGTTTTAAATCTGCCCATTTAATTGTATTATATTCCTGTTCCTAGCACCTTTCTTCAAACTTGGCTAGTGTGATTTGTTGATTCATTTTTGTGTTTTATGTTATAGAAATGTATCTTAAATAGAAATAAAAAAATGGAGAAAATTTATTACAGCCCCAAAGGATTTTGGAAAGGTTTAACATCTGTTAAGAAATTAGCAAAAGCAGCTAAGGTAAGTGATAAAGAAGCATTGAATTTCTTAAAGAAACAAGCGGTATGGCAGATTTATTTACCTGCACCAAAGAAAATAGTGAGACCAAAGTTTGATGTTTCTAACAAGAATGAAGCTCATCAAGCTGATTTATTATTCCTACCACATGACACTGTTGGTCGAAAAACATATAAGTATGCTTTGACTGTGGTTGATATTGCAAATAGATATAAAGAGGCAGAACCACTGACTTCAAAGGACAGCAAGGAAGTGGCTAAAGCTTTTGAAAATATTTATAAAAGAAAACTAACATATCCATATTCTTGTTGAAAAGTGCATCTTTTTTTACTCCCTTTGCTTTCTTGATGAGTTGTTCGTCTGCTCGTAATATAGAGTATAGCTTTGGGCGTAGGCCAATATATTCTGCTATTGAAGTGCCAACACATTCATCTTTCATTTTGCCTATTACTTTTTTGTTTGTTTCATCATAAAGTGGATGATCTTTTGGATAATCAGAGAAGTCATATTCAGCTTTCATCTCATACATATCTTTGTATACATCTTCTGTTTTGATGTCAACTAATAAACTATCGGTGTATGTATACAACAAGGTGCAGTTTTCGTCATACTTCTTTTTCAGTTTGTTATAGTACCAGTCATACATCAGATGTTTTGATAAGTCTAAGACAGACATGCCAACATATATTGGCTTGTTTAGCGTTAACTTAGTTTTGTTTACATGTATAGCAGATAAATCATCTGGGAATTTGACACGTCTATTAAAATTAGGTTTAGCTATGATTTTTATTAACCTTTCATTTTCACTACCGTCTGTTCTTACTAGTTTGCTGTCTGATCTTTTGCGTAGGTTCTCCATAGTTTTTCCGAATACAGCGTTGTTCATTAGTTTATAGAAAACTTTTTCAAATGTAGACTTCGCTTTTTTACGGAATTCGGTGTTTAGACGAATGTATGGTTCCATCCATGGTTTCTCATTTAATTCTAATACTCGATGTACTTTATTGAGTTTCATGCCAAGCGATAGGTACAACTGTACATTTCGGTAATGTAATACATATTTATTTTTGTTAATTAGATTTGGGACAAGTTTCTCTATGTTTATCATATTGCTATTGCTAAGAAGTTCTATAAACCATTCTTTTATTACTGCTAGTGTCTCAGGTGCAAGTGGATAATCGTTGAGCAATTTGTGTAGATGTTTGGGATATTCTAGATCTACTTCAAGTATTAGGCCTTTGCCTGGTTTTGGCTGGGCAACTGTACCTCTGCTATTTAGGGTTTTCCAATGGAAGCCAGAGTATGCTAGTGGTTGACTCATTGCCCATCCGTATAAATGATTTGCATCGTAATACATGATGTGGTTGTTTTTTTTGGTTAGATTGTAATCAGCTACATGTGGGTTGTTTGCTTTTGCATGTCTTTTGGATACCATACTTATACCGCCACGCATACCTTTCTCTATGAACAAATGCATATCGATCATGTCGATATCTGTTAGTAATTCTAAATATATGTGTGTGTATTTTAGTAATGCATCCCATGATAATCCTGGAGCAGTATAATAATATAATGGGTCAAGTTTGTATGCATTTACACATGTTTTTCTAAATGTTTGGAAGACATCGCCAAGTAGAACAACATCAGTTTTGAGATATAAATCATGATAATCCCCAAGAGTTTTTCAGTTGAAGTCTTTCCATACCTTTTGTGCGTGTTCGTAGTCTTCGGGGCTGATACTTTCATCTGCAAGACTGTTGTAAAATTTGTCTATGGGTGGTAATTGCGTTTCATTGACTCTTTCTTGGTTGTTCATATATTCATAAGGATAACATCCTTTACGCAAAAGTAGATTGGCTTGTTTACCAAAGACACTGTTTGTAATTTTGAAATCTGATTTGTCTGTTGCATCCACTAACTTTCCAAGTGAGGAAGCCATGAATTGAAAACTATCCAAGAATTTAAGTTGGCCAATGCTAAATGAGATGTACTTTTCATCATTATTTGGAATACAGGTGATATTACAGTTTGCTTTGTGTATTTTTTGCATTATAAGATGACTATCATATCCTTTGAGATTGTGAAACACCACAGGGATTTTAATTGTGCCTGGTTTTATTTTGAGTTTCAAGTTGCAGTTTTTGTGTGCGGCACCTCTGTATAGTAAAGTGGCAGTGGTCTCTTACTTTTGTGTTGTTTTACGTGTATTGTAAGACAAATTATTCGTTCAATTGATACTGCATTGGCAGCATATGCGTTGCATGTCAATCGGCATTGCCCATCGTTGCAGTAAAAAATGTCAATATTCTGCATGCAATGTGTTGTTTTGTCGGCAGGTGTCTCAAATTGTTTTCTCTACATGTATTCAATGATTTCGAATGCCGGGGGTCACATATGTCTACGATAAATGGGCATACATGGCCATTTTGTGCTACTTTGATACATATTTCCATGTTTTGTTGTTGACAACCGAAACTTTGTTTTGCATTTCTCCATCAATTCTACTTACATAGCTTCAAAAGCAGTATTTGCAGGCGGCGGATACTTGGGGCATTCCGTAAGACCAATCATGAGGCTGAATTCGTTTATATATCATAAATATAAATATAAATACAACG
The DNA here is from genome assembly GCA_029237695.1 of Conchocele bisecta. NCBI lineage: Eukaryota > Metazoa > Mollusca > Bivalvia > Lucinida > Thyasiridae > Conchocele > Conchocele bisecta. The sequence goes on along the minus strand of CM055275.1, from coordinate 91,350,639 downwards.
CTTAACTCAAAAAATGCTTCCTTTTCGGCCATTTTATCTGACTACCGCGCGTTCCAAAACGTACGGATATTCGTTGCATCTGTCGACCAAGCGTTCGGCCTAACCAGTGTGATTTATGCTGCCACAGTCGCCAGGACTTAAACAATAATTATTTTTTAGAGCTATTTTTATACAGAATCTAACATAATTGATGTTTGTTAATGGTATCTATTTTTAAGAGTTTAATTACTAATATCCTAAGAAACGAAGCTAAGCCGAGTTTTTTTATGAAATCCGTAAATATCATATTAAATTTCAGCTATCACTCACTATGCCCCCTGCATATCAAGACCAATATATGTGCCTAGTCAGATCAAGCAGCAACCAGGGATATTTGTGAGCCCCTACTCAGTTGCTCTAGTTTTAAGGTTTCTAGTGTTGACATAAGCGTGGTATTTAACATTTTCATAAAATTTGTCCTGGTTTTACATTACTAAACACTGACGCCTAAAAGGAAACTAACCCTGCCTTAGTGCAGCTCATTTACAGATGTGTTTGCATATATGCAAAATCTGCTACATCCCCCTCCACCGAAAGGATGTTCCTCTCTCGGAGAAGGACCTGCTGTCAGCGCATGATGATCTAACAGTAGATGCCCTTAAGCTCGGGTCGATCAGTGCGTTGCAGGCATTTCTGTCTTTACGAAAACAAGTCTGTTGAACTTGACGGAGACCAGGACACATGGTCTGCGAGGTCCAGTATTTTTGTTTGCACCAATCATGAGAATTGCTTTGAAAATTCAAGCCATACACATAGATATATGGTACATATTGTATTTAATGTGAAAATACATGTTTATTTCCATAAAAATTGAAAACTACAGTAAATAACATATACACATACACAATTATCATCTTTTTGTGAAGTTGCTGCGTGTTTTTTATTGCATACGTTCGCATTCCATTGTCTTACTACTGAAGTAAGTGGTCCATAATTTCAAGTGTCCATATCATATGTTCCAATTAATGGATTCATTACATAGCATGCTAGCTGGTTGTAACATAATTATTTGCCAACATTGCTCTGATTTCAATCAAACAAATTGTTAACTCAAATTTGCCACCTAGTTAAAAAAAATACAATTAGCCTAAAATTAATTATAATTATTACTAATCATACTACTGTTATAATGGGTATAACCAAATTCAACTCCCAAGTAACAAGAAAGTCAAAAATAAAGATGACAGTACATCCACACTTGAATACATTTAGTTGCAGGAAGTAACTCTGCAGAATACTTTCGTATCGTTCGTACCCAGAGTTATACGGTACCCTCCATGAATGGAATCACATCTCATTCACATTTTAGCTGTTAATTGATACATGTTTTCTGTATTTTTCAATTGAAAGAAATGTCAGTATTGTAAAAAAAAACTTGTAGTTCAGAAATACATATGATCATTTTAGTAGGACTACAATAATAAATAATGCCTTTCCAATGCAATCTACATCTGTAAATTTATAACAGAGTTCAGAGGTATTGAAATATGTTCATTTCATAATTATTATACTGACATTCGCTTATGTGAAATACGTATAGAAAATGTAGCATAATCAACAGATAAAGTGTGAATAAGATCTGATTCGCTATTCTACAGTACATATTGGTACATGTGAAATCCCCCCGGAGGAATTGTATTCCATTGTACGTCAAATTCTGTGTTAGGACTAAGCCTAGTGTTTACAAATGATTTTTGGTAGCTAATTGAACCTAAAAACGGAAAAACTCATTGGAAATAATTGTTTGCTGAACGAAATATTACATACAGCAATCAATTGTATTCATCATATTTTACATATTCAATAGGATAAGCAGAATATGTGGGTGTCGGCCACTGGTACTAAACGTGAACCGGTCAATAGTGTGTTCACGTCAAACATCGCGTGAACCAGTTTAACGTATCTGTTACAAGTATTTCCATTTAGATAATGCAACATAGTCATTGTGAAAAGTAAATGTCAACAAAACACACCAGATTATTCGTTGTATATGGAGAACCGAGGCAAAAGGTATCTCCGTCTGACAGCCGTGACAGCATGGAAATATCGGAAATTGCGGTTTGTTTACCTGTACAGTGTAACCCGGATGAAAGATGGCAGCGGAACTGTAACTTGGTGTATACATGTATATGTAAGGACAGTTTGCAGGATAATACTTGTCCAAGATGAAAAAGCTATATATTAGAGACAAACACAGGCCAGCATTTGTGTTGTAGCAAAAAATGAGAATTAGTACGGACGTGACATTATGATCAGTGTTAATTCATTAAATGACAATAAAAATCTGTTTACAGATATGTCCATGATAAATACAGCCAAAAATGGGCATAAACGGCGTGAAGAGAAACCGGCAAAGAATAATTTAAAAAGAAAACTACGAGCAGCAAAGAAGGTAATGTCAATATATGTAGCTGTTACTGGAGAAATGGGGCTTATAGGATTTGTGACTAGTGTAGATCCAGATCAGACTGTGCATCTGCACTGTCGGCCATTCCATCAATGAAACACCCGGCCTGCTGCTAATAAGCAATATATTTCGTTATCAGGTTACTGGAGTGTGCTATTTGATCATGAGCTACACTGGTCACATAAGCCCCATTTATCCAATCACAGTCACAAACGAGACAAGCCATGTGATGTTGTACCTACGGACATCTGAGTTATTTCATGAAATATATTTACAGAAAATGGGATATTTTCCGTAAATGACTTCAGAAGTTGACACGTATGTACTCTGATAACTGTTGACGCCATTTACGGATGTATATGTTATATACGGCTAACATTTAACCCATTCAAAAATTGTGAGCAAACGAAGTGTATACCCAAACCTGTTTCATGTAGGTCAACATTTAGTAAACTGTATATTTTATACCTTTAAACAAATAATCTTTGATGTACAACTGGTAAATTGTCAAAAACAATATAACAGGAAAATCATTTTCCCATGGAAGCCATATTTTCTCTTGTTGGTGTTCAACATTCAACATAACGAAATGAAGCTTTCAAATTCGCAAGACATACTTATAAATGTCAGATAAACACCTTGACACGATAAAATAACAAATATCTGCATGTGTATGTTCTTTATTAATACGTTATTGATACAGCGTTGACAGGTTTATATCGCTAACATATCAAACACGCCGGATAACCGATTGCAAAAATCACTCTTCCATGTGTTACATTAAATAGATGGGGTTAAATTGCTACCCTCGTGAGAGGTATAGAGAGGGGCAGCAAATCTGTTTGTATGCTAACGACGTACAGTGCAAGCTCTCTACAACAACCACTCATTCATGGGAAGACGAAAAACTGGCTGTTGTAGAGAGGTGGCTGTTGTAGGGAGATTAATGCTGAATTAAATTTTGTCGTCCACTGTTTATATATTTTCTTCCATAATTCTCCGCCAAAATTGCTTTGGCAACATTTTAGAATCATTTCCAATGAAAATGATTTTAAAATGCTGTCAAACCATGTTTTTATAGAGAAAGAAGGCAAAGCAACAGCAGACGACAATTTTCGTGCTCAGCAGTCTAAGAGTTAGATACAGAGGATCCATTTTGGATATAAAATAGCGGCTATTATAGAGAGTATGTTGTTGTAGAGAGGTGGCCGTTCAGGGAGGTTCGACTGTATATTGCGTGTGAGAAGCATGACGAGTGTATCATTGATGGAATGGCGGACAGTGTAGATCCAGATCAGATTGTGCGGATGCACATGCTGATTTGGATCTACGCTGGTCGTAAAAACCGATAAGCCCCATTTCTCCAGCCACAACAGCAATTCATTTTTTTTTTCGTTTCTGCGATGACGTAAAAACGAAGATTGAGAACAGTTTTCGTTTATTAGTTTCTACGTGGCATACAATAACCTTGCTGTCTTCATAACCGTACCTACTGTTTGTTTCACGAAATCTGCCCAAATATTGCGGCTATATAAACAATGCAAAAAAAATATGTTTTCGATAATATTAAATTAAAACCAAATTTATGAATGCACCTTTTTTCGAATTACTGGACCGATTTTCAAAATCTAACTCTTTTTTTCTTAGTCAGATCATTTCCAAGCTATCTAGCTATGTTTCGAAGTCAATTTCCAATTCATTTTTGTTTCTTTATCTCCTACAACTGCTCTTCCACCACCCCCCCCATTTTAATTCCCATAGACAAATCAATTTGTCGTAATATAATCAATAGTTGACCAAATTTCACTATATAAAAAGAAGGCTCATTCTTAAATGTTGATACAATTTAATATTGTCGAAACAAAAATTGTTTTTGCATTGTTTATATTGCCGTAAAATTTGGGCAGGTTTCGTGAAACAGACCGTAACTTGTTTACGGTAACGTAAACATTGCCACAATATATGTACATGTATTTTTCATTATTTAGCATAATTGTGGCTGTGACTGGATAAATGGGGCTTATGGGATTTGCGACCAGTGTAGATCCAGATCAGCCTGTGCACCCACACAGTCTGATCAGAAATTGCGCTGTTCGCCATTCCATCAATGAAACACTCATCAATCCTGTAAATAAATAGTAATGTATAGTCGAACCTCCCCGAACGGCCACCTCTCTATAACAACGTGAAAATAATGTACAAACATGTTGTAGACGAGAAATTGTATAGTTTTTAAATCTCAATACAATTATATTCTTCTATTCTAACCCATAGACTGCTGAGCACGAAAATTGTCGTCTGTTGTTGCTTTGAATTATTTCTCAATAAAAACATGTTTTGACAATGATTCTAAAATGCTATCAAAGCATGTATTTGATGAGAATTGTCGAAGAAAATAAAATAAATAAACAGCGGACGACAAACTTTAATTTATCATTAACCTCTGTACCAACAGCCAGTTGTGCGTCTTCCCAATGGTGGCTGTTGTAGAGAGGTTGCACTGTATATTATATACGTTCTGTTCCATGCTATGCTGCAGACGAACCTTTGGCTATTAAAGACATTAAATTAATAATTATTTGATGTAATTTGCATGCAAAAACTTTATTACACTCTTGCAAATTATTTGCACAGGTTTCGCTGTGAGAGAAAACCCGTAATCAACTCCTCACAAATAATACACCGTGAAGAGAACACCCGTAATTGCGCGCCTGTTTTCTTGGAATTCACGAGCTACCACGCAAAATGTTTATTTTGTATTACAGTCAAAATCATTCATATTATCAAATTGTATTATTTACAAAAATAAAAAGGTTGTTAATATGACCTTTAATGCAAGGTTGTGTATGTACAGTAATTATGTTTCAGCTACGTGAAGACATACCGGACAGGAACATGAGTATGGGACCGTTGAAAAAACTACAATGGTCACGATGGGAGCTTTTTATCACGCAAGAAGAAGTCGCGGTGGAAAAGGGATTTACGCGGTGTCGATATTACTTCCCGACGGGAGGAAAACGTACCCAATGTACTACCGAAAATCCGCCGGCTTCTACACGTTTGGAAGATGGGACCTTTACTTAATTAGTCACACGACAGCGCAAAAGCAGTTGGATATGCCGTACAACCAAGAATGTAGTTTCTATTGCCGGCGACGGACGCCGACGGCGAAGCGACGTAAGACGCAGGTCCGACATATATGGGCGGCGAATGAGTTTTTGAGGAAGAACATAGAATACGCTTCGAAAACATGGTTGTGCGGGAAAAGACATCTACGGAAGGTTGTCATGAAGTAGATGGTGATTTCAGACAACAGTCTATGAATTCCTCTCAGTTCCTTTATACTTTAACATAAACAAATACGCTATCACTCTCTTACCTTCGTCAGTTTCTTTATACTTTGACATGAAGAAATACGCTATCTCTCTCTTACATTCCTCACTTTGTTTATACTTTGACATAAACAAATACGCTATCTCTCTCTTACATTCCTCACTTTGTTTATACTTTGACATAAACAAATACGCTATCTCCCTCTTACCTTCCTCATTTTCTTTATACTTTGACATGAACAAATACGCTATCTCCCTCTTACCTTCCTCATTTTCTTTATACTTTGACATGAACAAATACGCTATCGCTCTCTTACCTTCCTCAGTTTCTTTATACTTTGACATGAACAAATACGCTATCTCTCTCTTACCTTCCTCACTTTATTTATACTTTAACATAAACAAATACGCTATCTCCCTCTTACCTTCCTCATTTTCTTTATACTTTGACATAAACAAATACGCTATCTCTCTCTTACCTTCCTCATTTCTTTATACTTTAACATAAACAAATACGCTATCTCCCTCTTACCTTCCTCATTTTCTTTATACTTTGACATAAACAAATACGCTATCTCTCTCTTACCTTCCTCAGTTTCTTTATGCTTTGAGATACACAAATACGCTATCTCTCTCTTACCTTCCTCATTTCTTTATACTTTGACATAAACAAATACGCTATCTCTCTCTTACCTTCCTCAGTTTATTTATACTTTGACATAAACAAATACGCTATCTCGCTCTTACTTTCCTAGCTTTCATTATACTTTGACATAAAGATATACGCTATCTTTCTCTTACCTTCCTCAGTTTATTTACACTTTCACATAAACAAATGTCTGTCTGTCTGTCTGTCTGTCTGTCTGTCTGGTCTGGTCTGGTCTGGTCTGGTCTGGTCTGGTCTGGTCTGTCCGTCCGTCCGTCCGTCCGTCCGTCCGTCCGTCCGTCCGTCCGTCTGTCTGTCTGTCTGTCTGTCTGTCTGTCTGTCTGTCTGTCTGTCTGTCTGTCTGTCTGTCTGTCTGTCTGTCTGTCTGTCTGTCTGTCTGTCTGTCTGTCTGTCTGTCTGTCTGTCTGTCTGTCTGTCTGTCTGTCTCACCTCTCTCTCTCTCTCTCTCTCTCTCTCTGGAAACAATCTACATTTACACAACCGCCTGTGTAAATTTTTTCATGATATGCAACATTTCTAAATGTATATTTACAATACCAGCTCACACTCAAGCCATTTGATTGGCTGAGCCTGAGCTGAACTGTTGTTTGTATCGATCTCATGTATATTGGGAAACGCCATGTGATTTTGTATCAAAGAACATGTAGTATTTTTCATGAAATATACATGCGGAAACTATGATGTTTTGTTAATTACATATAAAGGTGACGAAAGTTTCATAGCATTTACGATATTTTCCATAAATGACGTTCAAATATGACGAAATGTTCAATTCCACATTTGAAATGACACTTTCATCAACTTTCAACGTCTAATACGAAAAATATCGTAAATTTTGCAAATATTTACTCGCACCTGGAATTAAGCACAATATCACACGGCGTGTCACATCACTGTCTGTCTCACCTCTCTCTCTCTCTCTCTCTCTCTCTCTCTCTCTCTCTCTGGAAACAATCTACATTTACACAACCGCCTGTGTAAATTTTTTCACGATATGCAACATTTCTAAATGTATATTTACAATACCAGCTCACACTCAAGCCATTTGATTGGCTGAGCCTGAGCTGAACTGTTGTTTGTATCGATCTCATGTATATTGGGAAACGCCATGTGATTTTGTATCAAAGAACATGTAGTATTTTTCATGAAATATACATGCGGAAACTATGATGTTTTGTTAATTACATATAAAGGTGACGAAAGTTTCATAGCATTTACGATATTTTCCATAAATGACGTTCAAATATGACGAAATGTTCAATTCCACATTTGAAATGACACTTTCGTCAACTTTCAACGTCTAATACGAAAAATATCGTAAATTTTGCAAATATTTACTCGCACCTGGAATTAAGCACAATATCACACGGCGTGTCACATTTATGAATTACACAAATGGAAACGAGTATGATATTCTCTTTATCACATGACTTCACCTCCAATACGCTTCAGTGAGAAGACTATGTTCCCACAGAGAAACTAGTTTTAACACAGCACCAGCAATGTTGTAGCTAAGCTATATAGAGAATAACAGGTTAGTGCCGTCAATGGGAAACAATATTTGGCAAGGAAACGGGATGGGCGAGGCTCTGCCTAACCTACTATTATATTTATCCCATCAACACCTACAAATGGCTTTAAAATGCAAAACAAATAATCCCAATCACCGCAATATTCATACGCAGTTATTAGATCGTATTGACAGGATATCAAAACTGTTTCACGGCACTGTGTTTCACGGCACATACGCACTGTGTGGACGGGATAATATAGTTTTCTCCTCTTTGTAGTCACTTCTTAATACCAAACGGAAACACATTCTAACATACGCAGTGCTTTTAAGGATGCTTCTAATGATTTAAAGCATATTGAAAACTCATTTATTATTTCCCGAAATGCATTGTTTCATATAGAACGAACGACTGCATATATTTGATGATTAAAAGTATGCAGAAGTATTATACTGCATTTATTACATTATCACAGCCAAAATGGCTGTGATAATGTAATAAATTCAGTATAATGAAAATTAATAAATTTATCCTTAAATTGAAAATTTCTTCCTCAAAGTATACTTTGATAGATAAGTAGACGTTGTAATATACGATATGTATATGATATTTATTATATACGATAAATATATGATATTTATTATCTGCAATATTAATATGATATTTATTATATACGATATTAATATGATATTTATTATATACGATATTAATATGATATTTATTATATACAATATTAATATTATATTTATTATATACGATATTAATATGATATTTATTATAGTATATGATAGTTATTATATACGATATTAATATGATAAGTATTAAGCACTTTTAGTCAGTTAATGCGTTTATTAAATATCATATTAAATCAGAACATGTTGTCTGTGTCGCTCATTTGAATATTTATTACATGAGTTTTTAGTACACTTTATTCGCACACTCTAATAACCCATATTGTATAATAATTAGAGGAGCTTACATGAGTCATGCTTTAATATGCTATTTATTAAACTCGTTAACTGATTTCACGGCATATCAAATCAACACAAATGTTAGATCATATTTATTGCATAAGCACATCATAATAATTTGAAGCTATGCTGATTACCTAACATGTTGTCTGTGTCGCTCTCATTTGAATAGTTATTACCCTAATCGAGATGTTCATGTGTTTAAACAACCTACATGTGCTCATGAAACACCGAGCCGCGAAGCACATGTAGGTTGTCCAAACACATGACCACCTCGATTAGGGCAGTAACTATTACTTACCGCGTATACTGTTGCGTGAAGTATCAAAGTCCGATTTACGCCAGCTTCGTTAGGTGAGTATCAAACACAGAAAGCTCAATAGGAAGTATGTCGTCTAAGTTTCGCCGAAAGACTGGAGCTCCAATACGACCAAATCATATCACAAACCGCAATCTACAGTTCACACGCAAAATAACTAATAGTTACGTTATTTGATTTGTGGCCCAGTGACTGGAGAAATGGCGCTTATGTCTTTTGCGACCAGTGTAGTCCCTGATCGAGTTTAATAGTGCTGTAGCTTGATAACGATCTATAATTTTGTTGAAGCATGCTGGGTGTTTCAGTTATTTATTTATTTATTCATTCATTCATTCATTCATTCATTCATTCATTCATTCATTCATTCATTCATTCATTCATTCATTCATTCATTCATTCATTCATTCATTTATTATTTATTGATTGATTGATTGATTGATTAATTTATTTTTTTATTTATTTATGGTGTGTGACGGCCTGTCACCATCTAATGTCATGTTATGTCAGATTAAAGGTATATATTTCCTTATTTCATCTATTGTGATGGGGGGATTCGAAAATAAGAACTGAATATTTACATAAAACATATATATATTCAGCCCTAATATTAGACTACCCTGAACTGGTGCCAGGTCCACACCACACCAGACCAGAGTCACTTAGTCCCATTCCATAAAAGTTATACAAAGAGACATATCCACTGTATTTTGAACAAAACAAAGATATGTTGGCAAGATTACATAGTCTGGTAAGACAATACCCAACGCGGAAGTCTGCTTTCCGTGTACTATTGTTCTTTATATGAATTAAATAAGTGTATAATTGTGTCACTTTTCCACCAGTTCTAAAGATTACGAGTCGCCGCTATACAGGTATAATCATTGAGTAATATATATTTTACTGATAGTTACGCGTGGATATTATTATCTCGTTGGTATCAGGCTATTTTCATATGCAAATGACGCATGGTATTTTGTAATTATTTATACTAATTAAATGCGTCACCTGAAACAATAACATTTTCGACAGATTATAAAGCATAATTGCACAACAAAAGATAAATACAGACTAAATAGTAATGTCCGTTAACAGTTTAAGGAAACAAGGTTATCGCCCCTGATATCAGTGTGAAAAGTGACGTCTGATATATAATGTATCATAATGCCAATCAATACGTGGGGTAATGGGGAATGAATGACTATGTTGCCAGAAAATGTCTCCGATGATGTCTCTGATATAAAGAACAGTTTGTGCCTACTGAATGGGCAAGTACCTATAATTCGTTCCCTCGAAATAACAATTCGTTCCCTCAATTTAATTATTCATTCCCTCGAATAAACAATTCGTTCCCATGACATAGATAATAGTAGGTTAGTGCCGTGAATGTGAAAAATATCTGGCAAGGTTTAGGAAACGGGATGGGCGAGGCTCTGCCGAGCACATCCCGTTTCCGTGCCGCGCCAGATATTTTTACCATTGACGGCACTAACCTATGTCACAGGGTGAGAAAAATGTGCACCAGCCCGGGGATCGAACCCGGGAGCTCTGGTTTACCGTACAATCGATCTAACCGACTGAGCTAGCCGGGTACGAATACACACTCCATCCCCTCAGTGAGTTACGTACAGCGACATACTTCCCAGCCAAATTGGAATTCGTCCCAGAATTCTATATTTAATTCGTCTCTGAATTCCATATATTTGGTACATTTTGGGTAGTATATATATATATCAGTCACGATCCATAGTTGGGCGCCATATTTCACATGGCGAGAAACATGTGCACCGGCCTGGGGCTCGAACCTTGACCTCTGGTTTACCGTACCATCGCTCTAACCGACTGAGCTAGCCGGGCACGAATACACACTTCTTCCCCACAGTGAGTTACGTACCTTGACATACTCCCCGCCAAATTGGAATTCGTACCCGAATTCTATATTTAATTCGTCTCTGAATTCCATGTTTTTGGTACAATTTGTGCAGTATATGTATCAGTCACGGTCCCTCGTTGGGCTCCAAATGTCACAGGGTGAGAACATGTGCACCGGCTCGGGGCTCGAACCCGGGACCTCTGGTTTACCGTACCATCGCTCTAACCGACTGAGCTAGCCGGGCACGAATACACACATCCTCCCCTCAGTGAGTTACGTACCGCGACACATACTATTCTATTTATCGCGTCAACATTGTCGAAGAACATTTAAATCAACTTTATTTAGTTAATTTAGACTTCAATCGCGAGATAAGTTAGAACCGAATTGCAACAACCACTCATTTGCGCTCACAACATAGGTCGATACTTTATGGTTGTAATAATCCCTTAATGAACAGCCATAACAGTAAATTGTTTTAGCCATTATATTGCAGGCGACTGTGCGACCATTCTACATTCCCGTTCACATGCTCTGATAAGTTTTGGCAACCATTATAAATATATTATGTAAAGTCTAAACAACAAGAAAATTGATGTTGCCATTTTTTTCTGATGACTTTCATTGACCTTTATCTTGCGCCAAAGGTCAAAGGTCAATTTCCGTGGTAAATCTTCAGTTTACATGCGATGGCGACATTGTGACGTCAGATACAGTTATGCCAACGTCCGATGTATGATACTATTTTTAGGTATCGACACGTTTTTATCTATTTTTAGAAGCATTAACTACGGCTGTCGGTCGCCATTTTTGGGCGACCTCTATAAGCCGGTACCGGTACCAACCGGGACCGGTACACCTGTAACGGTAATTGTAATACGTGGCGAGCGCGTTTATGGAGCGTGTAATTGGGATGGGATGGGATGGTCAAGTACCAAGCTAATGTCATTAGTACGTACAATTAGGTCATCCAAGATGGCCGCTATAAGGTAAAATGATCATTCTTCAGTTACCAACTTCTATATACTATATCTCAGGAACCGCTTGGCGGATGTTGGTCAAATGTTTCAGGATTACTTTTTTGGTGAAGACTTCTCAAATATAATTAAAATAATTGCCACGCAATCCAATATGGCCGCCATCCCAAAAGCCGATCTGAACGAAACTACAAAATTGTTCGACCAATGATGCTCTTTCAGATTTTTTGAAATGTTGACCCGTGGTTCACGTAAAGGTCATTATTGTATTACCAACTCCAACTTGCTTTGGTTGGGAGCAATGTGAAGGGTAAAAAGTACGATGTTATTCATGAATAGTTTACGGTTCCCTATTTTGCACCTGGTCTGGCCAGAGAGCATTCCCTGACGTCTTTATCTGTTACCGATCTGGTCCATTGCTATGCACCTAGTGTGCAAACTAGCAAACAATCTACATTTCAAAGTTTCATGCCTGGCTCTGGTAAAAGTACCATCAAGCCTTACAACACCACATTACACAGTCTGATTACATGCACGTAGTATTATGCGCTCAAGCGAGGTTTGTGAGTCCGAATACATGGATAACACCTCCAACGAGCGAGTTGACAAAGATCTACCGAAAGCAGTCGAAGATGAAAATGCACCTCACAGCGAAACTAGCAAATCTGAAAAGTACTATATCCCAACATGGATAGCCTACAATTCTTCTCTAGCATCAAAAAAACCGTTGACTGAAGTTGCTGCTCTGCCTTTGGTAGCAGCACCTGCTCACGAATAGCAAACCCTGACAGTTTTGAAACATGCACAATTCATCAATGGCGTAGTCACTGGTGCTGACTGGAAGACAGTACTCACTGCGGGTTGGATGAAGCACGGACTGAGGCGGACATATATGGTCCAGCCACAACACGTCAAATCTTTGAAGTTAGACACATGAAAAGCGCGCTCGAAGCTAATATTACTACAGTCTATGATATTTATCTTGATGTATTCTTCAAGAAAAATCCTGACCTGATGTGCACAGCAGATTAACAAAAGTTGTGCAGACGTCCGTCGTGGCAAAATGAACAACGAGTCGTGTTAGAGATGCCAAGATCTTCCCGAGAAGAGAGCTCTCGAAACGACTGATGCAGAGATATATCAGGAGTTCGCTGCTGGAAACTTTTCATCGAACAGGAACAACATACCAGTTTGTGCCATTGGTGTTGATCATGCGATTGAACACATCAATCACACCATGTCATTAACTGGAGGCCTTGTGGGTATTACTCCCAACCCCATTGCACGCGAGCGATTCTTCCTGGTTGCATCAGAGCTTGGTAGACTGGCCGAAGAAGCACAGCAGATGGCTGGGCTAGAATCAATAAAAATAGTACAACACCATGACCTCAAATAGGTTGTCTGGAAGGGACAAGACCATAACATAGCTATGCTGAAGATTGTTTTCGTAGAGCCAAAATATCCATTTACTAGCGAGACCAAAGACCTTGGGAATGTCATTTCGAAAGTAAAGATGTATGCAATCGCGATGAGATATGCCAAACAATGTACACATCATCTGGTGATAAAATAATCATCCAAGATAGATCACACGGCTGGAACAAAATAAAAAAGGTCCAACTTAAGATGTGGGAGAGTGCAGTGCCAGAAAGACAAGAAAGCATAAGGTGGCAGGCCAAGTTACCGAGATGAAAGATGATCGAACTGTTTCGCTGATTGTTGCTCAATAAAGGCCACAAATCGATTTGAAAGAAACCATCGAGTTCTGAGTTCTGAGTTCACCTCAGTCCCACGTGTCATGTTCGGAATGACTCGGGAACTACTACGGCGTACAGACAAGAGCAGATTGATGGAAGTATTGGAAGGCACATGCGATCGAATCTTGTGAATCATCGTACGAAACGGAAGCTTCAATTGCACCTGAATCGTGTGACTCTTCACACAAAACGGAAGCCGATCTAGCCCCAGTTCCGTCCAAGAATGTTTACTTACTGTTATAGGCGGAATGTCTGTAGTTCAGTCAAAACGAGAGTGGGTCAATACTTGTGCGGATTGGTCTGACCACGTTGTTACTATATTGAAGCACCACAAAGCTAACGGTTTTGACGAGATACACCTGGTGTTCGATCGATTGATATGACAGTTCCCTGAAAGAAGTCACACGCGAGAGACGACATAATAACAGACAGGGATTGTCTCACGTTACAGATACCACACCTTTTGGAAAGGTAACAGCAAATCAGTTCCTATCGGACACTATAACAAAAGCTGAGCTCACTGTTTACCAGGCTCAGAAATCACTGCAACATTTTGAAAACAGTGAAAAGACATTCGTTGTCACTTCAAGAAAAGATGATTTTGCAAACGGTATAAATGTACAGCACCTGCGTAGCTCACAAGAAGAGGCTGATACAAAGATCATTTTGCATAGCATAGATGCCGTTCAACGAGGAGCTACCGAGATTCACATTCAATCACCAGACATCGATGTCCTAGCGCTTGCCATTCGTCGTTACAGCCAACTTTGTGAGGGCACGTACTTTGTCACAGGAGTTGGGAACAAGAGCCGTTAGCCCCGATTGTTCGTGCTCTTGTGGTCTTGAGGACCGAAGCATTGTCGGGCTGTCATGCGTTCAGCGGAACTGACCAGACTGGAAGGTGTGCCGGAAAGGCCAAAATCAGTTGTTGGACAACACTAACTAAGTGTTCCACTGAAGTAGCATCTGCATTTCTTAATTTGATTTCTTCCAGGAGTCTGACATATATCGAGACATTTGCATACCAGCAGGTCACAGAATATGAATTGTCTGAAATATGTCAGTGTGGAGAAGATGGCGAACTGTGTAGCAATGTAAGTCATTATATTGTGGGACTCGGTGACGATGAGGACGAGGACTATGATCCTTCTCCTTCACTGTGATGCGAACCATAGCAAATAAGTACACATAAGTGCCAGTTGATCATATACACCAGACACTAACAACAATCAACCAGGTTGATATTACGTAATCATAAAATAAATGGAAAGTGTATAATTGTCTAAGTGGTAACAATATCATCGATAAAATAAATTGGGGGCAGGTTACATCGTGTTTCATTACATTCTTAAAGTCCACACAAGTGTACGGATAGAAGATATCATCATTCGATGACAATTAGCTTAAACGTTAGTATTTTATTACTCGATGCTCTATTTGGCGGCCATCTTGTATTACACGTTCATGGATATGGTGTCGCTCAGTACTGATTTCTTAAATAATGTTCACTAATGGTGAACTTCTTAGAGCAAATAAGCATACATCATATGATAATCATTATAGTTCAAAATCATTGCTTTTCAGTTATAAGTGGCCATCTTGGCGGTCATCTTGAATTACCTAACCCGGTTATTGTTTGAACTTGAAATATACAATGGATTTTACGAACTCCACCCCCAGTCGTTTTGTTTATGTCACTCAATAGTAATTAGTGTAGACGATATATTTCTGTTAATTGTTGGCGGCCATCTTGAATAACACGGTTTCTGTGGGATCACGTTTTGCTGACATCAAACCACTACAGCAACATAGGTTACATGAAGATTTTCTGAGAGATTCAACGTTCTCTATTCAGTTTTCCAGCTTGGCTTCATGTGGAACATAATGTGACTGTGCGCATTTTCTCTGTTGTTTACGCAATATGGGGTATGTTACAAAAATGTGAAAAAAATATGTCAAAATTTGTCAGAAAAAATGGCAACATCGATTTTGTACATGCTAATACATTACAAAAGACAGCCCAACTAGTTGCCAAAATGTATCATTCCATGTCCACGGGAATACGTAGGCGCCCTGACTATTAGGTACTTTACTCATCGAAATGTTTACAGAATAATCTTATCATGTTACAATGATTTTGTTTCTATTCATTTCATTGTTCATGGATGATGGAAAAAACAAACAAACAAGATGGCGGCTTTGCAAATTAATCCGATTTAGAATCGTGGCCAGCTGAATCAATGAGTCCAGAATTAACCAGTACAATATGTATACTTCAGGCGGGTTTAACAGATGAATGTTCTGTTGATACTTTATATTCTGTTGATACTTTATATTTTGTCACCGACAATGTGAAATTACAGCTTCTTGTCAACGAAATATACTGTGCAAATGCACCAGACTCATCCATTTTCATTCGGAGCAGGTTCCGCAACGATTGCGAGATATCCAGAATAATAATCAACACGACAAACAACTATTTTATTTGTTTATTTCCTTACTTGACTGGAATCACTGGGAGCAGCCATTTTTATTTTAAATGACGTAGTAGACTTACTGACGTACTTATTTAATTATGACGTTAGTCGTGGCTGAATGACGCACGGAATGGGGAAGAGAGCCAACAATTGAAACTTGAGGGTCGCAATGGAAATGGCTTTGGCATCCAGAAAATGGCATGAATTTAATTTTAAACATTTTATTTTATTTTCCGGCGGTGACGTTTTTATTTGCGAAATTTAACCAGAACATACAATGTGAACAGTCCTATATCACCAGTCTGATCAATCAGGCACTGGCCAACACTGTGGTTTTGTAACCGCGTATGAATTCTGATTAGGTCGTATTGACAGGATATCAAATATGTTTCACGGCACATAGGCACTGCGTTGACGGGATAAATAACAATTCGTTCCTTCGCATTAACAATTCGTTCCCACGAAATGACAATTCGTTCCATCAATTTAACAATTCGTTCCCACGAATTCGTGGAAACGAATAGCTAAATGGAGGGAATCAATTGTTAATTGTTAATTCGTGGAAACGAATTGTTACATTGAGGGAACAAATTGTTATTTCGTGTGAACGAATTAATAAAACAAAATGAATTCTACGTCCCCTGCGGGGCTCCGTAGATATCGATGTCAGTGGTTTGCCGGCTATTGTGTGTAAACATTTTTGCCCCTAGTAAGTAACTGGAATGGATATTGATGTGTTAACGATGTTGGACATGTATGTACATGTAAGCATACACTTTCGCGAAGTCCCACGACGTCGGTATACACGACGTCGACTGTCCGGACGAAAAAGATTGAACCGGGACTCATCTGTGAAAAAGACTTGTCTCCATTGCCTCATTGGAAATCGTCTGGGAGCATGTGCCGCTAACCAAGCCTTCCGGTCTCTCTCAGACGACGGACAAGACATTCTATGGTGGAAACATTCACACCGAACTGCATAGCTGTTGCGTTTGACCTTGCATTAGCAATGCAATAGCCTGACCCCTTTGAACTTCCGTCAGACGTACCATGATTGTGAGAGTTATAAATTCAGTGTAAATAGCGGAAAACGATGTGTATACCTCAAGCGTATCAAGTGGTATGACAAAATGTTTTGACGAACTTATCATCATCATGCTGCACGTGTTTTTGACTTTGTATCACTTTCTCTATGTGGTACGGTGCATTACACAGTTGAGTAACTTTAGGCACCGGTTTGGGTGAACAGTGACCAAGATAGTCGCCTGACCGGTTTTCATAATTTTAAGCCAACCATTTAAATAATTATTGCGTATATTATTACCCTGCGTTTCTTTATCCCTTCAGTATATATTCCATCACATTTACGAAGCACTTATCTTTGAATCAAACGATGATCATGTATATAGTTGGTCCTCAAATCGTTTCAGTGTAGTATATTCGGACCAGACGGTCTAATGACGGTATGAGTGTGGGGCGTTGTTGATGTTGCTCGATGTGATTGTCCCAATTGGCTCTAAGGCCAATATACCCGCGGATCAAGCCGCTATATGGCACACCTGGGTCGCCGGAGCGACAGTCGGAGGTCGTAACCTCTTGACTATAATTCTCCTCATTGGATGGGAAATCGCCTGTGTATTAACATTTTCAACACTACATACCTCTTTAGTGATGTTGGTAAACATCACTGATCCAGATGAGACGGCTCGTCACGAGCCGGCTCATACCTGTGATGTTTGCCAGGATCTGCACTTTTTTTGCGAATAATGTTCATATTTTTATATAAACAAATAACCTCTTTTTATAAATGGACGAGTCTGAAAATCAGTTTGTGATAATTGGATTTGTTGTAAAAGTGAAGGTGAATGGGTTTAACGTCTAATGTTATATAATTAAATTATATTTGAAGTCTCATACGACAGACCAGTGGGATACAACTACTATACAGTATTGTTGATGCCTAAGGCGAGGTTTGAACCCACAACCTCCGGATTTGAAGTCAGGTGTTCTAACCCCTAGGCCACAATTCCATTTCGACCTCAGGATTTGTTGGAAAATCAACATATCACAGTTCATTCAAGTTACTTAGGGGTGAAAGTGTTAAGCCTCTCAATATCCATCCGTAAGTGACGTGGACACATATTAAATTCCTTAAAGCTGTGGTCCCACATGCCAGGTTATAGTATAGGGAGACAGATAGTTTTGTATATTCTGTAGATATGCCATTTTCTGGCAAAAATAAACACTAATTCACCATTACCCCACGTACAGATTGGCATTATTATACATTTTATATCAGACGTAAATTTCCACACTGATATCAGGGGCGATAACCGTGTTTCCTTAAAATGTTAACGGACGTTGCTATTTATTCTCTGGTATACTAATTAATTAAAAAATATCATGCCTTATTTGCATATGAAAATTGCCTGATACCACCGCGAGTCACTCTCAGTATATTACTAATTGATTATATATGTATAGCGGATACTACATGTACGTCTTGTAATTTTTAGAACTGGTGGAATAGTGACACAATTATACACTTATTTAATCCTATAAAGAAGAGTTTGTGACTACTGAGTGGGCATGTTCCTTTAAGGCCATAAAAAAGTACTTTGGTTCTCAGACACGGAGTTTGCGGAATGTTAGGACGGATTTTTTGTTTGAGATATTCGATTCTCATTTTCGTAAATGCATATATGGGCTATAATGTTACAATTACTTCAAATTTTGATGTTGGTTTATAATTCTTCCCTAGCGCTCGAATTATTTAGCCACGTTCCGAAATAACACGACTTATTTGTACAGTTGTGGCTGTGCCCGGCGGAATGGGGCTTATGGGTTTTGCGATCAGTGTATATCCAAATCAGCCAGTGCATACGCACAGTCTGATCAGGAACTTCGCTGTTCCGCAATTCCATTAATTGAGCACACAGCATATGTATAAGAAGATCGTTATTAGGCTACTGTACAGTGTGGTGTTGGATCAGGATCTGCACTGGCCACAAATCCCACAAGCCGCATTCTTCGGGCACAGCCACATTATAGGCACGCGAGAAAAACAAAAAGTTTTAAGGTCGTTACATACATAGAGGTTTTTAAATGAGTGTAGATTTAATATGATATTTATTAAACGGGTTTACTGATTTCATAAGAAACGAGGCTATGCCGAGTTTCTTATGAAATCAGTGAAGCTGTTTAATAAATAACATTGTTAAATTATCACAAATGCATGTCATTATACAAAGAAGTCACCAAACCTGTTTTCTGTTACGAGCTAATTTACATATTTATTACACTAGTGTATTATGAGTGTTAGTACACTGTGTTCATACACTGCACGTGCCCATTTTAAGCAATAAATGCAGGTATACACTAAGCCGATATATCAAGTACATAAAAGTAGCGCCAATCGTGCGTAGCGTGGACGTGCACATACATTAATTAAAAAAACATCGCTTTGTTTTAATTAAAGGTGCATGCCCACTCAGCAGGCACAACATGCTCTTTATATCACAGACATCATCTGTGACATTGTCTGGCAAATTAAACATTAATTCACAATTACCCCACGTATTGATTGGCAGTATTATACATTTTATATCAGACGTAAATTTCCGCAATGATATAAGGGGCGATAACCGTAATAGTAATGTCCGTTAACATTTTAAGGAAACACGGTTATCGCCCCTGAAATTTAGGTCAGATATAAAATGTATAATACTGCCAATCACTACGTGGGGTAATGGTGAATGAATGTTTATGTTGCCAATCAATTTCTCAGATGATGTTTCTGATATTAAAAAAACAGTTTGTGCCTACTGAGTGGGCATGTACCTTTAATTATGCATTAGGTAATATAACACGATTAGCACCGGCAGCTCAGGTTTTATGTTTTAAGTTCCCATGTATTCATTTTGCCAGGCTAAGCGGACTGAAAACTCAAATGCAGAGGAGTTAATCGTTGCAATTGTTTCCAGCATGTCGCTTGCTCAGAATAGTATACAGTTATGCCATGGTCATTCGGGGAACAGTCAAAACTATTGCCTCGAGGTGCTGTGGACGACCAGAGGAACTATTGCTCTGAGGCCGAAAGCCGAGGACAATAGTGCATCGGGTCGCCCACTGCACCGATGAAATAACTATTCTACGATGAAATAACTGTTTTATTACTCAACCTGAAATAGTGTACACAATGATCGTAAATTTGGCGGGGCCCGTCGATAGACCAATCTAAATTACGTTAAATTGTATGACATAATATTCGACAAAAATCATGACGTCATGAGTTTCTGGGGTGAAAATAGTTTTGACTATTCCACGGGCACGCGGAACTATTGACCGGGCGCGCGGAACTATTGACCGGGCACGCGGAACTATTTCGCGTCAAAACCTAGGAAATTAGTCAAAACTATGGAATATCAACTTATATGTAGGATTGAATTGAAAACATCATGGTTTATATGTTTATGTGTATATATCGTCTCTCGTAATTCTATATAGAATGGCAAGTGTATTCAATGTAAATATGTGACATGTTGTTGATCTAATGTCTACAATTGGTGAAACGTAAATAAACGATTTATCCCAGCCAATGTAAACTGAACTGGTTACCAACCGTCATATGATGGTTTCTCCAATTACCTTATTAATTAGCATCGTGTTTAATGGACCAATTGCTAATGTATTGTTTGATAAAAACCCGTCACCGCATGAAAAATACATCGAACTAAAACTACGTCAAACGTGACGAAAACGACGTGGTTATATATCTATAATACGTTACGGTGAATATGGAAACCGGGCTTATTGTAGTTGTTGCCAGCCCACGTGTAAGTCGTTATCCGCTAGTACAATCCAGACTCATTAATTCGAATTCATACTGTATATCAGAATCAGGACGGGTGTTTTATTGACCGAATAGCGAGCTGTGCAAACCCTGATCAGACTCAATCGGATCTGGGTCAACACTGCTCGTAATGGACGTGCGCTGAATTTCACCGGATTTGTCACATATGGTAACGTGGCTTTCCGCATATTTACACGTTGGTGTTTTTGTTTAATTTGTTCATTGTGCAATTAACATAAGGTATTGAGTAAACTAATTTCGCTATGATTTCTCGTAATACTTATGCGTCGTTTTATATAAAAAAAGCAATTGGAGTAATTAGTTTATTCAACGACTTTTCGTAATTGACAAATGTAATAATGCATGCTTTGTGTAATCTGAACGTGTTTGTTTCTGTGTTCATTGTGGTGGACTATTTTGCTCGCGTATATGGCACGGGTGTGTTATACGACCCTCCGAATCGCGGAATGATGTGGAAGTACAGGTTCTCTACCCCACGGAATTACGATTATATGAACCTCAATTGTGGCGCCAAAAAGGTAAAAGTACATCAATATACTGAGCGCCCCGTATCACTACCCCCTCCATTCACCTCCAGCTTAGATGAATAAAATAAGACATGTCGACATATGGTAACTTCCAATAACCTCCGAAGGGAAGCACATTTAATACACATTGTTTTAAAGTCGCTCTTTTTATTAAATTGTCGACCACATGGTCAACTAAAAACGAAATTCAATTTATCTTCTCAGGTGCAGAATTGCCAATTCACCTTCCAAATTCCTCACAAAGGAGTGATAATTATAGTAATGGGAAAGACAATTGACAAGTGGTGAATAATGTTATTATGACCGCGATTGAAAGTGACAACTGGCAGTGGCCTAAGATGGCAAAAGAAGCCAGTGTATGAGAAAACCTACATGCAGTTGCAGGCTGGCATACATGTATTAGTGCGATACGAGTGATGTTAAGTCGATTATGCGGAATAAATATGTCAAAATATGTTATAAAACGTCACATGTTGGATAGAGGTATGTGGTGTGCACCCGTTGGTTATGAAGTTCTGCAAGTATGGTGGTCCTATGTGATACAGTATCAGAGAAATGGACCTGAACACAAACACTTTGCACATAGTTAAGTAAATTACCCGGGATTTTTTTAAAAACTCGGCTGAAAATCAGCAAATACGGTATATTGGAATCAATAACAGTTATTGAAACGGCTTGGTTGTTGCACCATGTGTAGTACGGGAACCAGGGTCCGGTTGCTCAAAACCTCTGTTAGCTTAACAGACTGTTAAATCCTTAGCAATGCTAAGGATTTCACAGTCTGTTAAGCTAACAGAAGCTTTGAGCAACCGGGCCCTGTTGGTCTATTTGAAGTGGGCGAAGAGTTCACAGACGCTTAAATAAATAAATAAATACCGTTTGTTATTAAAATCCCATCAATGTACATGCAAACACGTATTAAAACATAAAACATAAAGACAGTACATTTGTATATTGTCATTCTCACAAAGAATTATAAGAGACTATACACATCAGTTGATATGTCTCTAAGAGAATCAGGGGCTTAGTCCCAACGTCCTCTGACCCGTCAATTAGTAACAGTTATATGGGAGTTTTATTTTATTTGCTGAGAAAGACGAGAAAACCAAGCGATAAACAATAAATTGAAATCACGTGTAATCTTGTTTCAAAGCATGTGTACATGTGGAACACTTATTAAAATGCATAGTGTTTTTCTTTGTCAATTCGGAGTAAGTTAACAAACGAAAAACGGTAAATTTAATGCGTTTTTTCCAAACCATGTGTTCATGTAAAACAATTACATTCATAGCGCAGTAAGTCAACCAAGCGAAGTGATACACATTGAATTTAATGTGGTTTTGTTTCAAATCGTGTATATACAAAGTATGGCTTGACTAGAGATATGAGGCTTATGGGTTTTGCGATCTGTGTAGATCCAGATCAGCCTGTGCATCCGCACAGTCTGATCAGGATCTGCACTGTTTGCCATTATATCAATGAAACACACACCACGCGTCAAACAATCAATATAGATAATGATCAGGCTACAGGAGTGTGCTATCAGATCAGGAGCTACTCTGGTTACTAATCACACAATATATAAGCCCCCATTTCTCCAGTCCATCGGCCACACAATTATGCATGCTGGTGTGATGACGGCCGTAACTTGTGATTTAATCATTCATACTCGATCACCAAGTAATACATGCATATCGTCACGCTTAATGAGGGATCGTCACGAGTTATCTCCCTTTGAATTTACTTACAGAAATCTGATCCAAAATTGTGTACTTTATGGCGTTATTACTTGTAAAAAGGGCGAATGTATAGTGATTTGTTATGAAAGTGTGAAATTATAGTGATTTCCACTAGTGTCGATCCAGATAATCCTATATATCTGCGAAATCAGATCCGGGACTCACCTGTCACACCTGGGGAATTATACAGCAAAACTCCGGAGACTCATTATTTGCCAGATTCATATGTTCACACTTATTAATGTTATTGCACAATCAGTGTAGACCCAGTTCAGACTGCACAGATGCTCAGTCTGACCTGTGTCTACTATGTTCACAGATGCACAGTCTGACATGTGTCTACTATGTTCACAGATGCACAGTCTGACCTGTGTCTACTATGTTCACAGATGCACAGTCTGACCTGTGTCTACTATGTTCACAGATGCACAGTCTGACCTGTGTCTACTATGTTCACAGATGCACAGTCTGACCTGTGTCTACTATGTTCACAGATGCACAGTCTGACCTGTGTCTACTATTTTCACAGATGCACAGTCTGACATGTGTCTACTATGTTCACAGATGCACAGTCCGACATGTGTCTACTATGTTCACAGATGTACAGTCTGACCTGTGTCTACTATGTTCACAGATGCTCAGTCTGACCTGTGTCTACTATGTTCACAGATGCACAGTCTGACATGTGTCTACTATGTTCACAGATGTACAGTCTGACCTGTGTCTACTATGTTCACAGATGCTCAGTCTGACCTGTGTCTACTATGTTCACAGATGCACAGTCTGACCTGTGTCTACTATGTTCACAGATGCACAGTCTGACCTGTGTCTACTATGTTCACAGATGCACAGTCTGACATGTGTCTACTATGTTCACAAAACTCATTTGTGTGCTATTCAGTAAGAAACAACCGCTGAAATATAGCATAGGACCGGATTTATATAAATAGATTTCCAAAGGCAAATACTAGCTACGATCTCGCATTTTGGCTTCGACTGGAGAAATGGGACTTATAGGATGTATGACTAAATTTGGTATTTTCCTGTGCCTGTGACTGCAAACAAGGTCACTAAAGCAACTTTTTTAATTTTTTTTTTACTTTTTAAAAATGATAGCATTTGGTAATATGAATTGAATGCTGAAAACCGCATGCAAAAATACCAAATACTTCAAAAGTTACAAAGTTTTTTGAAAGTTTTAATTAGCTGAAATATGTGCTCCCACTATGACGTCATCAATGATCAATTAATTTTTAATTATTTATAATATTATTTATATTAACTCTAATTTATTTTTTCTGATTATTGTATTTTACAAGGAATTAATAATGTATTATTAAATAAAAAATAAAATATGTAAAAATCTATTTTTATTTTCATGAATTCTTTTTTTATTGCAATTTTTAGAATAGGGTTGTAAATAAATTGCATAAATTTGCATAAAATGTACAAATATGGATATTTTGGATGGGGTTTTCTTGTTTAAATTGCCATTATCTACCAGTTTACAAAACATATTTTTAAATATATTTTTTTCTATTTACTTCCCCTTTATGTGATATTTGTGACCATTCTTGCTCTTTTTCTCTGGGTGTAACTCCAGAACTTGGACATGTTTTACTATTATTTTTCTCAACAGCTGTTTGAACAGATGGTCAGAATGTTGGTGTCATATGGGTATTTGGGTGAATTCTGGGTAGATTTTGGATGTTGGGTAATTTACATAGTTTTGTACAACTACTAATGCTCAATCATTACACACGACCGAAATCGTCAATTATCACACAATTACACATTCACCGTTCCAAACTTCCGGGCCGCTGTCTTATTGTCAAAATACCGTATAATCGTACTTATACGTGCAATGTAACTTGCGGCAAATTGTATGTTGTTAACAATACACAGAAACCACCAGATATGCCGTAATAATCAATAAAACAGCGAACTATGAACCGTTCTTCAAGAACCTGTGTTTGTCTCCGCCTGTAACTGCAGAATAGTATTACATTTTATGGGATTTGTGTCTAAGTTTAGTCTGTTCCTGTGCCAGTAACTGCAGAAATGGGCCTTATGAGATTTGTGACAAATCTTGATCTGTGTATGTGACGGTAACTTCAGAAATAGGGCTTATGGCATTTGTGGCCAATGTTGATTTTTTTATAATGAATGTAACAGCAGATATTGGGGCTTACATGTATGATATTTTAACAAAAATATTATTATTATGACTGGAAAATGGCATATGCCCCATTTCTGCAGTTAAATGCACAGAAAAAGACTAAAATCTGTGACTCACATGATTATTTTAGTCTTTTTCTGTGCATGTAACTGTAGAAATGGGGCTTATGACATGTGTAACATATTGTAGTCTTTTCTGTTCAAGTAACTTCATAAATGGGGCTTACGACATGTGTGACATATTGTAGTCTTTTCTGTGCATCTAACTTCATACATGGGGCTTATGACATGTGTGACATATTGTAGTCTTTTCTGTACATGTAACTGCAGAAATGGAACTTATGGCATGTGTGACATATTGTAGTCTTCAAAGTGCAAGTAACTTTTCATACATGGGACTTATGACATGTGTGACATATTGTAGTCTTTTCTGTGCAAATAACTTCATAAATGGGCCTTATGACATGTGTGACATATTGTAGTCTTTTCTGTGCAAATAACTTCATAAATGGGCCTTATGACATGTGTGACATATTGTAGTTTTTTCTATGCAAATAACTTCATAAATGGGCCTTATGACATGTGTGACATATTGTAGTCTTTTCTGTGCAAATAACTTCATAAATGGGACTTATGACATGTGTGACATATTGTAGTCTTTTCTGTGCAAATAACTTCATAAATGGGACTTATGACAATGTGTGCATATTGTAGTATTTTCTGTGCAAATAACTTATAAATGGGCCTTATGCATGTGTGACATATTGTATCTTTTCTGTGCATGTAACTTCAGAAATGGGACTTATGACATGTGTGACATATTGCAATCTTTTCTGTGCAATGTAACTTCAGAAATGGACTTATGACATGTGTGACAGATTGCCATCTTTTCTGTGCATGTAACTCAGAAATGGGCCTTATGACATGTGTGATATTGCAATCTTTTTCCTGTGCAAGTAACTTCAGTAAATGGGACTTATGACATGTGTGACATATTGTAGTATTTTCTGAGCATGCAACTTCAGAAATGTGACTCAATACATGTGTGACATATTGTAGTCTTTTCTGTGCATGTAACTGCAGAAATGGGTGTCTTATGACATGTGTGACATATTGTAGTCTTTTCTGTTCAAGTAACTTCGTAAATGGGGCTTACGACATGTGTGACATATTGTAGCTTTTCTGTGCATCTAACTTCATACATGGGGCTTATGACATGTGTTACATATTGTAGTCTTTTCTGTGCATGTAACTGCAGAAATGGAACTTATGGCATGTGTGACATATTGTAGTCTTTTCTGTGCAAGTAACTTCATACATGGGACTTATGACATGTGTGACATATTGTAGTCTTTTCTGTGCAAATAACTTCATAAATGGGCCTTATGACATGTGTGACATATTGTAGTCTTTTCTGTGCAAATAACTTCATAAATGGGCCTTATGACATGTGTGACATATTGTAGTCTTTTCTGTGCAAATAACTTCATAATGGGTACTTATGACATGTGTGACATATTGTAGTCTTTTCTGTGCAAATAACTTCATAAATGGGACTTATGACATGTGTGACATATTGTAGTCTTTTCTGTGCAAATAACTTCATAAATGGGCCTTATGACATGTGTGACATATTGTAGTCTTTTCTGTGCATGTAACTTCAGAAATGGGACTTATGACATATTGCAATCTTTTCTGTGCATGTAACATCAGAAATGGGCCTTAGGACATGTGTGACATATTGCAATCTTTTCTGTGCATGTAACTTCAGAAATGGGACTTATGACATGTGTGACATATTGTAGTCTTTTCTGTGCAAATAACTTCATAAATGGGCCTTATGACATGTGTGACATATTGTAGTCTTTTTCTGTGGCAAATAACTTCATAAATGGCCTTATGACATGTTGTGACATATTGTAGTTTTTTCTATGCAAATAACTTCATAAATGGGCCTTATGACATGTGTGACATATTGTAGTCTTTTCTGTGCAAATAACTTCATAAATGGGACTTATGACATGTGTGACATATTGTAGTCTTTTCTGTGCAAATAACTTCATAAATTGGGACTTATGACATGTGTGACCATATTGTAGTATTTTCTGTGCAAATAACTTAGTCATAAATGGCCTTATGACATGTGACATATTGTAGTCTTTTCTGTGCATGTAACTTCAGAAATGGGACTTATGACATGTGTGACATATTGCAATCTTTTCTGTGCATGTAACTTCAGAAATGGGACTTATGACATGTGTGACATATTGCAATCTTTTCTGTGCATGTAACTTCAGAAAAATGGGGACTTATGACATGTGTGACATATTGCAATCTTTTCTGTGCATGTAACTTCAGAAATGGGACTTATGACATGTGTGACATATTGTAGTATTTTCTGAGCATGCAACTTCAGAAATGGGACTCAATACATGTGTGACATATTGTAGTCTTTTCTGTGCATGTAACTGCAGAAATGGGTGTCTTATGACATGTGTGACATATTGTAGTCTTTTCAGTATTGCAAGTAACTTCATAAATGGGGCTTACGACATGTGGTGACATATTGTAGCTTTTCTGTGCAATCTAACATTCAATACATGGGGCGATATGACATGTGTGTTACATATTGTAGTCTTTTCTGTGCATATGTAACAGCAGAAATTGGAATCTTATGTGCATGTGTGACATAATGTAGTCTTTTTCTGTGCAAGTAACTTCATACATGGGAACAATAAAAAATGACTGTGTGACATATTGTAGTCTTTTCTGTGCAAATAACTTCATAATGGGCCTTATGACATGTGTGACATATTGTAGTCTTTTCTGCAAATTTAACTTCAGAAATGGGTCTTATGACATGTGTGACATTATTGTAGTCATTTTCTGTGCAAGTAACTCATACCATGGGACTTATGACATGAGTGACATTATTGTAGTCAAATTTTCTGTGCCAAATAACTTCATAAATGGGACTTATGACATGTGTGACATTTTGTAGTCTTTTCTGTGCAAATAACTCATAAATGGGCCTTATGACATGTGTGACATATTGTAGTCTTTTCTGTGCAAATAACTTCATAAACTGGGACTTATGACATGTGTGACATATTGTAGTCCTTTTCTGTGCAAATAACTTCATAAATGGGACTTATGACATGTGACATATTGTTCTTTTCTGTGCAAATAACTTCATAAATGCCTTATGACATGTGTGATATTGTAAGTCTTTTCTGCTGTATCAGATGGGACTTAAACATATGCAATTTTCCTGTTGCATGAACACATGCCTTAGGACATGTGACATATTGCAATATTTTCTGTGCATGAAACTTCAGAAATGGGACTTATGGACATGTGTGACTATTGCACAATCTTTTCTGTGCATGTAACTTCAGAAATGGGACATTATGACATGCAATCTTTTCTGTGCATGTAACATCAGAAATGGGCCCCTTAGGACATGTGTGACATATTGCAATCTTTTTTGTGCTGTAACTTCAGAAAAAGGGACTTATGACATGTGTGACTATTGTAGTCTTTTCTGTGCAAATAACTTCATAATGGGCCTTAGGACCATGAGTGACATATTGTAGTCTTTTCTGTGCAAATAACTTCATAAATGGGGCCTTATGACATGTTGTTACTTATTGTAGTTTTTTCTATGCATATAACTTCATAAAGGGGCTATATGACAAGTGTGACATATTGTAGTCTTTCTGTGCAAATATACTTCATAAAATGGGTCTTATGACATGTGTGACATATTGTAGTAATTTCTGTGCAAATACTTCATAAATGGGAACTTATGTCTGTGTGACATATTGTAGTCTTTTATGTGCAAATAACTTCATAAATGGGCCTTATGA
The DNA here is from genome assembly GCA_029237695.1 of Conchocele bisecta. Lineage (NCBI taxonomy): Eukaryota > Metazoa > Mollusca > Bivalvia > Lucinida > Thyasiridae > Conchocele > Conchocele bisecta. Next base: position 91,321,126 of record CM055275.1, on the reverse strand, counting down.
CATGTGTGACATATTGTAGTCTTTTCTGTGCATGTAACTTCAGAAATGGGACTTATGACATGTGTGACATATTGCAATCTTTTCTGTGCATGTAACTTCAGAAATGGGACTTATGACATGTGTGACATATTGCAATCTTTTCTGTGATGTACTTCAGAAATGGGAGGAATATGACATGTGTGACATATTGCAATCTTTTCTGTGCATGTAACTCAGAAATGGGACTTATGACATGTGTGACTATTATTGTAGTATTTTCTGAGCAATGCAAACTTCAGAAAATGGGACTCAATACATGTGACATATTGTAGTCTTTTCTGTGCTTGTAACTGCAGAAAATGGTGTCTTATGGACATGTGTGACATATTGTAGTCTTTTCTGTTCAAAGTAACTTCATAAATGGGCTTACGACATGTGTGACATATTGTAGCTTTTTCTGTGCATCTAACTTCATACTGGGCTTCTGACATGTGTGACATATTGTAGTCTTTTCTGCATGTAACTGCAGAAATGGAACTTATGGCATGTGTGACATATTGTAGTCTTTTCTGTGCAAGTAACTTCATACATGGGACTTATGAACATGTGTGACATATTGTAGTCTTTTCTGTGCAAATAACTTCATAAATGGCCTTATGACAGTGTGACATATTGTAGTCTTTTCTGTGCAAATAACTTCATAAATGGGCCTTATGACATGTTTGTGACATATTGTATACTTTTCTGTGCAAGTAACTTCAACATGGGACTTATGACATGTGTGACAAAATATTGTATTTCCTTTTTCTGTGCAAATAACTTCATAAATGGGCCACCTTATGACATGTTGTGACATATTGTAGTCTTTTCTGTGGCAAATAACTCATAAATGGGCTTATGACATGTGTGACATATTTGTAGTCTTTTCTTGTGCAAATAACTTCATAAATGGACTTATGACATGTGTGACATATTGTAGTCTTTTCTGTGCAAATAACTTCATAAATGGGACTATGATCTGTGTGACATATTGTAGTCTTTTCTGTGCAAATAACTCATTAAATAAAGGGCTTATGACATGTGTGACATATTGTAGTCTTTTCTGTGCATGTAACTTCAGAAATGGGACTTATGACATATTGCAATCTTTTCTGTGCATGTAACATCAGAAATGGGCCTTAGGACAATGATGTGAACAAATATTGCAAAATTTTCTGTGCATGTAACTTCAGAAATGGGACTTATGACATGTGTGACATATTGCAATCTTTTCTGTGCATGTAACTTCAGAAATGGGCCTTATGACATGTGTGACATATTGCAATCTTTTCTGTGCAAGTAACTTCAGAAATGGGACTGATGACATGTGTGACATATTGTAGTATTTTCTGAGCATGCAACTTCAGAAATGGGACTCAATACATGTGTGACATATTGTAGTCTTTTCTGTGCATGTAACTGCAGAAATGGGTGTCTTATGACATGTGTGACATATTGTAGTCTTTTCTGTTCAAGTAACTTCATAAATGGGGCTTACGACATGTGTGACATATTGTAGTCTTTTCTGTGCATCTAACTTCATACATGGGGCTTATGACATGTGTGACATATTGTAGTCTTTTCTGTGCATGTAACTGCAGAAATGGAACTTATGGCATGTGTGACTAATTGTAGTATTTTTGTTTCTGTTGGCAAGTAACTTCATACATGGGACTTATGGACATGTGTTGACATATTGTAGTCTTTTCTGTGCAAATAACTTCATAAATGGGCCTTATGACATGTGTGACATATTGTAGTCTTTTCTGTGCAAATAACTTCATAAATGGGCCTTATGACATGTGTGACATATTGTAGTCTTTTCTGTGCATGTAACTTCAGAAATGAAACTTATGACATGTGTGACATAGTGTAGTCTTTTCTGTGCATGTAACTGCAGAAATGGGGCTTATGACATGTTTGACATATTGTAGGCTTTTTTGTGCAAGTAACTTCATAAATGGGACTAATGACATGTGTGCCATATTGTAGTCTTTCCTGTGCAAGTAACTGCAGAAATAGAACTTATGGCATGTGTGAGATATTGTAGTCTTTTCTGTGCATGTAACTGCTGAAATGGATCTAATGACAGATGTGACTTGTTGTAGTCTTTTCTGTGCATGTAAATGCAGAAATGGAACTTATGGAATGTGTGACATATTGTAGTCTTTTATGTGCAAGTAACTTCAGAAATGGAACTTATGACATGTGTGACATATTGTAGACTTTTCTGTGCATGTAACTGCAGAAATGGAACTTATGACATGTTTGACATATTGTAGCCTTTTCTGTGCATGTAACTGCAGAAATGGGTTTTATGACATATGTGACATATTGTAGTATTTTCTGTGTATGTAACTTCATAATTGGGACTTATGACATGTGTGACATATTGTAGTATTTTCTATGCATGTAACTTAAGAAATGGAACTTATGGCATATGTGACATATTGTAGTCTTTGCTGTGCATGTATCTGCAGAAATGAGGCTTATGACATGTGTGACATATTGTCGTCTTTCCTGTGCAAGTAACTTCAGAAATGGGACTTTTGACATGTGTGACATATTGTAGTATTTTATGTGCATGGAACTGCAGAAATGGGGCTTATGACATATGTGAAATATTGTAGTCTTTTCTGTAGCTTCATAAATGGGACTTATGACATGTGTGACATATTGTAGTCTTTTGTGTCCATGTAACTTCAGATATGGGGCTTATGACATGTGTGACATATTGTAGTCTTTTCTGTGCAAGTAACTTCATAAATGGGACTTATGTCATGTGTGACATATTGTAGTATTTTCTGAGCATGCAACTTCAGAAATGGGACTCAATACATGTGTGACATATTGTAGTCTTTTCTGTGAATGTAACTTCAGAAATGGGACTTATGACATGTGTGACATATTGTAGTATTTTCTGTGCAAGCAACTTCAGAAATGGGACTTATGACATGTGTGACATAGTGTAGTCTTTTCTGTGCATGCAACTTCAGAAATGGGACTGAATAAATGTTTGACATATTGTAGTCTTTTCTGTGCATGTGACTTCAGAAATGGGACTGATATTAATATGTGGCGGTATTTGTAGAAATAGGGCTTATGTCATTCGTGACCAATATCGATTTTTTTATGTGAATGTAACGAAATGGGGCTTATGATATTTCTCATAAATCATACACTTTTTAAATGGCCGTAGCTGCATACAGACGGCTTATGACATAATGGTATTAATGAGACAAACCGTGTCAGTTTGTACCTAAGAACATGTGCGATAAACATTTTCGTATGAACTTTCGACGTCATTTACCGAAAATATCGTACATTTTGTAACTATTTTCCATGAGATATCGAAAACGTTCTTAGGTACAAACTGACATGCCGTGTCTCATACGTGGATATTCATTGCTCTTGTTCTGTGGCAGCAACTGCAGACAGGATGATATGACCCTATTATACGTACAAACTGACATGCCGTGTCTCATATTACGTGGATATTAATTGCTCTTGTTCTGTGGCAGCAACTGCAGAGATGATGATATGACCCTACTATACGTACAAACTGATATGCCGTGTCTCATACGTGGATATTCATTGCTCTTGTTCTGTGGCAGCAACTTGAGAGATGATGATATGACCCTAATAATTACAAACTGCACATGCCTTTGTGTCTCTATACGTGGAGGATCATTCCTAAAGCTCTTGTTCTGTGGCAGCAACTGCAGAGATGATGATATGACCCTACTATACGTACAAACTGACATGCCGTGTCTCATACGTGGATATTCATTGCTCTTGTTCTGTGGCAGCAACTGCAGAGATGATGATATGACCCTACTATACGTACAAACTGACATGCCGTGTCTCATACGTGGCTATTCATTGCTCTTGTTCTGTGGCAGCAACGGCAGACAGGATGATATGACCCTAATATACGTACAAACTGACATGCCGTGTCTCATACGTGGATATTAATTGCTCTTGTTCTGTGGCAGCAACTGCAGAGATGATGATATGACCCTACTATACGTACAAACTGACATGCCTTGTGTCATACGTGGCTATTCATTGCTCTTGTTCTGTGGCAGCAACGGCAGACAGGATGATATGACCCTAATATACGTACAAACTGACATGCCGTGTCTAATACGTGGATATTCATTGCTCTTGTTCTGTGGCAGCAACTGCAGAGATGATGATATGACCCTACAATACGTACAAACTGACATGCCGTGTCTAATACGTGGATATTCATTACTCTTGTTCTTTGGCAGCACCTGTAGAGATGATGATATGACCCTACTATACGTACAAACTGACATGCCGTGTCTCATACGTGGATATTCATTGCTCTTGTTCTGTGGCAGCAACTGCAGAGATGATGATATGTTTACGATAAGGCACTACATGGCATTAGATAACCAGCTTCGTTAAATTGGGTGTTCGTCTGCTGGTGTCACACCTGGGGAATTAGACAGCAAAACTCCGGAGGCGGGATTAGATTAAAATCTGTAAAAATAAAATACATGTAAGTGGAATTCTAAGCACAAAGTTTTACTTCGCATACATGTAGTTCCAATTCTCACATGCTATGTATAGCAACACGAGGACATGCCAGCGGAATGCGGGATATGCGGGGATGCAGGGAATGGTCCCCGGCCCCACGAATATGGCGGGAAATTCGGGAAGCGGACAATCAGTAGATGGTACCCGGCTGGCATTAAAGGTAGGCTCGCTGAATGGCTGAATTCGATTCTGTATAACATAACAAATTGCGCATTGATTGAACAGGGCTCCAGATAAGCTGCGTATTTGATTAAACCCAATTAAAACTGCCAAAAAACCAATTGAAATCAGACGTAGTGAGTATCAAAAAGCAATAGAAAATGTGTGGTACCTTTATCATGCTGCAGGAAACAATAAACTGACCACAATTACAGCATATTTTTCTTATTTTCCATGAAAACACACCTTGGTATTTCATTAGAATTGTCTCAAAGGAGACAATTCTAATGAAATGCCAATGCATGTTTTAATTTTGAAGCAAACTATTCAATAATTGCGGTATGTTTATGTTTAAACAGTAGTGTGATTTTATTTTACCCAATTAACAATTTGAAACACCCAATTTCGTCAGAAATGATGGAGTGAAAATACTCAATTACTAATTCTTTATCTGGAGCCCTTAATCGATAATAACATAATATAGTATCGTGCAGTGATGATAATGCAATTTAGCAATCCGTATTCTTAAACTAATGTCGCTGAATTTGCATTGGTCAGACGATGTCACTTTACATACCAAATAACCAGTTTCAATACAACTTCGTTAAAATGGGCATACGACTGGAGAAATAGGGCTGATGGCGTTTGTGACAAGTGTCGCTTCTGATCACATAGTTCACTCATGTAGTTTGATAACGGTCTGTAGTATGGATTGTTAAATGTATGACTGGTGCTTCATTGATGCAATATGGCACAGGGCAGATACTGATGAGCACAGGTTGATTAAAGGTACATGCCCACTCGGTAGGCTCAAACTGTTCTTTATATCAGTGTCACGAATCGTGGCCAACAATTTTCTTTATCATCCATTATTTGTAACACGGGTCAAACAATACTAGTCTAGAACACAATAATCGAATAATCTAGTACCGACTATCGAATAGGTCTTCGTGTGTGTAATATCGCTCCCGTGGTATACACTGCTGGAGAGAATAGCGCTTTATCCGAAACCGTCCACGGACCACCAGTATTGGACTTTGCCCCGGTTATAACTGGATGATTTACACTGTTTATGCAGACTTGGATGCTAGCCTAAATACCTAGTAGGTCATATCTACTTATGACTGAAGTATTTCAGATTAATTTATCAGATAGCTCATGAGCTAGACTGACTGTTAGAACATTAGTCCACTTACGCAAAACTGTAAGCCAAATGTTGGCACAGAGCTTTTATATTGACAAGCGGAATACGGTAGGAAAATTGTGCGCTAGATTTGCATATATATACTATCACAAACCATATTCTAGAAGTCGGACACTAACAATTCTTGTGAACACATTGGATCGCAAGCCTTCACTGGGAATTGGTGAGTACATATGTTTTAGTTACTTTCTAATGTTGCCATTTAAGTCTGAATCCTGCCAAGACCGTCAATTCTCCGCATTGTTATCGTATCCTCGACAATCCGTCTCGACCAAATGCTTGGTAAATAAAAGCCGTATGGCATGTATCCGCTGATGTAGATTATCTCCCTTAATCAAATCGAACTGATTCATTAATACGTCGTGTTTACGTGTAAATGATAACGATTACAGGTCTAGCATGTGGGAGCATTCCGTGAGTATTGTAATGGCATATTATTCTCATGTGTTTTTTGTTTTTTTTGCATGTCACTCCGACTAATTGCAGTAGCAATTTATTCTATTTGTAAACGAAGGGCGAACACGATTGAAATGTTTACTAAAATTAGCTAGGCATTTCAGATTACGATTCAGTCCAATATCAGTTCTGCGCCCTGTAAAATACATGAGAATATTTCCAATGTTAACATGTCACAATTGTAACGTGAATTGTCTGGACGACTTGCATGTACTCTAGGGTGGACACATGTAAACTCCAAACCTAGTCGTAAGTACATTCAGTTTCTTACGTCCTGTACGTTCAAAGTGTATTGTAAATATTGTAAATGCTATTGCGACAGGATAGACCAAATCAGCCATTTTGCTCTAAATGCACTTATGTATACGTCAGTAAGCAGCAATAAGGACATGATGTGAAGTATAATTTATTTCAATCACTGATGCTTTGCGTCAGCCTGTGGAATCTTACAGTCTGATTAGAGTATACAGTGTTTATCATTAGTAATGTAATACTGTGTGTCTGCACTGGAAAATACTTGGCACAGTTGCTCATTATTAAGTTAGCGCAGTTGGCCACGGGCAGTCTGATCAGGGTAAGGCCAGTCGCAATTAAATGTTCGTTTACCAAATGACGTCTGTACTCACATGTACGGCTGTGAAGATATATATCGTTGGATACACTAGATATAGTGGCTGTTCATTAATGTGTGATATCGCATTCTCCGACTTATGAATTCCATCAGACCCTACTTCCACTTAGTTAAAATATCTTTGTGTACATTGCAAATTATCATGTTTCATCATTTAATATATGATGTTGTTTAGTATTACCATGCAATCATGATATTTATTTCATGTGCACTACTGTGACTATTATTGAGACTACAACACATTACATTCTGGTAACAACACCGTTGGTGTTTTGTAGTCCCAGTCAGTAAGCCAGCCAGGCAGTCAGCCAGCCAGTCAGCAACCAGCGTCGGCACGTCCATCTGGTGTATACGCGTAGAACCAGTACGCAACACCTATTTATTCTGGGTCCACAACACGACACCGTGTACCAGCGGGGACTCTGCTCCGCGTGGACCAAGGGCGTATCGAGTGGGGCATCATTCCGGTGACGTCATTCCGTCCAAGGACGAGATGAATCTCGAAGGAAGTTCACCCATGTGATATTGGCCCCATCCGCCAAAGTAGGCTGTATTTTCTAGTTCCAAGTAACTTTACGACGTCATAAGAACGTCACTATCATCATGGCGGAAACCGGAGTTGATTAACGGAACTCTAAAATCGGATCTGATGCATAATGTTGAACTATACCTAACTGTTCCAGAATAGTGACGGTGCCTTGGTTGTGCGATTGTATCTGGGGGCTTCATCCAGGGGACGTTGTCCTTTACTGACATTACCATCCATTCTGTGTGCATTTCATTATCATTGTAAATATATACCTTGTTGTCTCTGTCCACAACGTGCTTGGTGTTGCACCCCTTCAGTAAACTATCCCGGTGTGACCCTGGCGTGACAATGGTGTCAGAAGTGGGTTTATAGTTTATTGGGAACAACAAAGATGGTGTGGAGAGGACCCCAGGGTCATACTGGTGAAAATCAGTAACATAAGATAGGTTTACTCTTGTCCGAGAAATCCGTTAAAGTAGGGATTACAAGTACAAGTAGGGATTACAACAAGGATAAGTGTTACCCCTGTCCATCTTACTGAGATATACACCCCAGTCCATACACTTACTATCTTGCAATATAACCCGTTATAAACTATTGTCAATCCACCACAGGATATGCGAGCCATGTACAGGTATTAGCCTCACCACCAAGACGTGCGGCAAGCTGTACACCTCGACGCTAAGGTAAGTCTCATTGACCCTGTCATTTGACAACATATTATTAAAAATGTAATCTGTCAGTGAAGAGACACAACGCGTATCCCTATAAATAGGGGTCGTTCTAGTTGGTTGTGTTTGATCTGAGACATATTCACTATTTCCCGGGTTATAACATTAGACCCAGGGTCCATTTTGTTGGTGTGTTGTTAATCGCTTGATGATCTACCACAATTAACCATCTAATGTGTTTTTCGTGTATGGACAATTTCCCATAATTGTAAATACCAGTCTAGTGGGAAGGTGACGTATATCCCAAATTTCCTCACAATATGGGACGCAATATGAGATAGGTGAGACGTTGACATATAACTTAAATTCCCCACCAGTGTAAATACGTGTTGGACTAGGATTAGTCGGGTGGGAAGGAACACAATACATACCGGACTTGACATTACCCAATAAGGCGTGAATCGGGTTGAGACTCGCACAGTCCACGTGACAGTAGTGCTGAGACCCCGTATTCCAAAGAGTTGTACATAGTACACTCCGCCTCGTGACTAAGTGACTATTTTGTTGAGACAATAAAAGGCAATCATGTCGAACAATAAAGTGTTAATGGACGTAGGCAGGGAATTAGGCTTAACTGGGATGGAATTAAGGTCCTTTGTGAAAGAAGAGCAAGATAGAGAGAGAGAGAGACTAGACTAGTAGAAAGACAGGCTGAGAAAGATAGGCTTGATGCTGACAGACTAGCAAAATAGGTAGATAGACAGGCTGAGCAAGATAGGATTGAGACTGAAAAACAGGCTGAGAAAGATAGGCTTGAGGCTGAGAGACTAGCAAAAGAAGTAGAAATGCAAATGACTACAGTTAGATTAGTGTACGAATGTAAAATGCGTGAGTTAGAGACAACGCAGAAAGTTGAAATAGCGAAGGCAGAAATGGAAATATTGGATAATTATAGTGCAGTAGTTGAACATAAGATACCATAAGGTCCGAAATTACCGTATTTCGATCAAGATAAGGACAATATGGATAGCTATCTGGCACTTTTTGAACGTTACTCGGAAGTGCAAGGTTGGCCGAAAGGTCAGTGGTCATTACACCTTAGCACATTATTAAGGGGCAAAGCTCTAGATGTTTACTCCCGTTTATCATTGGAAGATGCTCTTGATTATGACACATTGAAGACAGCCTTGCTCAAAAGGTTTTGACTTAACCGTAGAAGGGTTTAGGAAGCAGTTTAAGAACGGTAAGCCAGAGCCGGGTGTTACATTTGTTCAATATATCAACAGGGCTAAGAGTAATCTTGATAGGTGGTTGGAACTAGGCAAAGTTGGACGTACTTACAAAGGCTTTATATATGTTTTGCTCATGGATCAGTTACTAAGCACTTGCAGTCGTGACTTGTACGTTTTTTCTTAAGGAAAAAGTCGTTAGCAAAGTACATGAGATGGCAGTGCAAGCTGACTTCTTTGCGGAAGCCAGAGGCGGTACAAAGTAATTAGTACAAAGAGAGAACCGAGACAATAGAGCGAAAAGTGAGAATCGTAATACAGGTTATGAGAGGAAGGTGAGAGGTCTAGGTGAGAGATATCGAGGCACTGACATATCTCGTAACTAAGGTATAAAGAGAAGTGGCGACAGAAGTAGAGATAGTAGTAGGGAAAGGTACAGAGACAATAACAGACGTACCATTCCATGTTACCATTATGGAGGTCATCGTCATGTAGCTCCAGACTGCCCAAGAAGAGGTCACATGCATCGAGCTGCAGCCCTTGAGGAAAATGATACTGGTGCCTATGAGCTAAAGAAAGTAAGATTTGCAGGCACCGGCGACGAACTAGAAATGGAGGATGCAATACACAGAGGCAGGAGTAGAGGCAGGAGCAGGGGCAGAGGGCGTTATCACCACCGTGGAAGAGGCAGTGGGCGCCCCTTTTCCCCACCTATAGATCAGGGTAATGTTTGTATTGTAGAGGACAACCAGACCAAAGATGACGGTGAAATCACTATGATATGCGAAGGTAAGAAAGTTTACCAGAGTCCGAAGGTTACAGGATGCAAATTTTCCAGTGCGAAATTGCCAGTGGTTTGTTGAATGGGAAAGTGGTGACTGTGATGCGTCATACAGGTTGCACGGGCGTAGTAGTGAGAAAGAAACTAGTACATCCTGATCAGTTTCTCAGGAGAGTGGCCACATGTATGCTAGTAGACAATAGACGCTTGAGTGAAGTACCTGTAGCGAAAATCACCATTGACTCCCCATTTTTCAAAGGAGAGACCGAAGCACTATGCATGAAAGAAACTATGTACGATGTAACGATATGAACATAAATGGGTCACAACTTCCTATACTAAATGATTTCAAAGGCGCGACCACGTTAGCAGTTGAAACGCGTTCACAGGTTTGGAAACGTGATGAATCGTACCGGAAACTGCGGGTACCGGAAGCCGTATTGCACGTTTCACGTAGTGAGTTCAAAGAACAAGCGACGTTACGTTAACGTAATTACATACTAACGCAAAAAACGGAAACGTGAAACATTCTAAGAACGGTAACGTTACGTCATTCCTGCACCGAAACAATTTACTGTATCAACTGTTTGAGACGACAGGTAGCAAAAGAAAATACAATCAATTAGTCGTTCCGGAAAAACTTAGACAGACCGTGTTAAAGGTGGCACATGAATCTATTATGTCAGGGCACTTAGGAGTAAAGAAAACAACAAATCGCGTTTTGGCAGAATTTTTCTGGCCTGGCGTGCCCGGTGACATGACACGATACTGCAGGTCATGCGACATTTGTCAACGAACAATCTCGAAGGGTCATGTAGTAAAGGCACCGCTGGGCAACATGCCACTGATTGACACGCCATTCAAAGGCGTAGCCGTAGACATCGGTATATTCTAATAGTAGATTACGCCACATGATATCCAGAGGCAGTACCATTACCGAGTATCGAAGCAGAACGAGTAGCTGATGCACTCGTAGACATGTTCAGTCGATTAGGAATTCCTGAGGAATTATTGACTGATTGCGGATCTCAATTTACGTCGAACGTAATGCGGGAGATCAGTAGGCTATTATCACTGAGACAACTTACTACTACTCCCTACCATCCTATGTGCAACGGGTTGGTGGAGAGATTCAACGTTACATTGAAGCAGATGCTTAAACACATGGCGAGCGAGCGTCCCAAAGATTGGGATAAGTACATTAACGCGTTGTTGATCGCGTATCGCGAGGTTCCACAGGAGAGCCTAGCGTTCTCCCCATTCGAACTACTCTATGGGAGAACAGTCAGAGGTCCTATGAGTGTTCTCAAGGATCTGTGGTCTGAGAAGGAACTTGACGAAAACGTTAAAACTACATACCAGTACGTACTGGACCTCAGACAGAAACTCGAGCAAACCTGTGAAATCGCGATAAAAAAAATTCAAGAAATCGAGTAAGCGGTAAACGAAATACTATGACAGGAAAGCGCGTGACCGGTGGTATAAGGAGAGTGACCGGGTGTTAGTACTACTCCCCACTGTAACAAAATGTTACTCCAATGGAAAGGTCCATACCCTATAGTGGAAGTACTAAATGACTGGGATTATAGGATCGACATGAAGGGGAAACTGAAAACATTCCATGTCAACATGTTGAAACGCTATGAAGAGCGTACACCTCAAAGCCCAGGGAACGGAATACTAGCCGTCATAACACGGCGGTATTTGACATAATTGACGGGAACTCAGGTACATGGGAGTGTAGTGCCGATGAGCACACGACGTGTCCAATTGGGACACAGGAATCGATTGACAGGTTGGACTTAGCCCCAGGGTTGTCCAAGGACCAAAAAGTAGAAGGACAAAGGGTGCTTAAGGAATATGAGCACGTACTGACTGATGTACCAGGGCGCACCCATGTATAAATTCATGACATTAAAGTGTCTACCTCAGACCCATTACGGATAAAAGGTTATCCCATCAAGTACAAAGTTCGCGACTCAGTCAAAGATGAGGTCGAAGAAATGTTGAAGTTATGAGTTACCGAACCTTATATGTCCCCATACTCATCACCAATCATTCTAGTCATGAAAAGGGACGGAGGACTCCGTTCTTGTATAGATTTTCGTCAGATTAACAAAAATCACTATTTTTGACGCTGAGCCAATGCCTGAAATTGAAGAAATTAGCGAAATACAAGTATTTCTCGAAACTGGACTTAATTAAGGGGTATTGGCAGGTCCCACTCTCAGAGAACGCAAAGCCCTATTCTGCTTTTGAAGCACCCCAATGTCTTTTCCAATTCAAAGTAATGCCCTTCGGAATGGTGACGGCACAAGCTACCTTCTGTAGGCTTATGAGGAAAGTCCTGAACGGTGTCCCGAATGCAGATAGCTTCGTGGATGATATCCATATTTTCACCATCACATGGGATGATCACGTTAGGGCCCTGATGCAGGTTTTGTCCCAATTATCCAGTGCTAATCTGACCGCGAAACCATCGAAGTGCAGCATTGGTTTCAGCAAGCTAGAGTGTTTAGGCCATACCATAAGCGGCAAGAAATAGCTCAGAGCTCACCCAGATAAGGTTACAGCTGTACAGGAAGCGAATTTCCACGAAACTAAGAAAGGGGTGAGGGCATTTTTGGGGTTAGCGGGGTTCTACCGTAAATTCATCCCCAATTTTGCAGAAATAGCTGTCCAACTAACAGATCTCATGAAAAAGGGTCAACCGAACAAGATTGAATGGGGAGACTCCCACGACAAGGCTTTCAACAGCCTGAAAAGAGCGCTGACTAACGATCCCATCCTCAAACTCCCAGAGCTGACAAGCCGTTCATATTGAGAACAGACGCATCCGACGTAGGATTAGGGGCCATTTTGTTGCAGGAACAAAACGGGGCACAACTACCAATTGCGTACGCTAGCAAACAACTATTTCCAAGGGAGCAAAACAACTCAGTCGTAGAAAGAGAGTGCTTAGCAGTAGTCTGGGGTTTGGGGAAATAGCACAAGTATTTGTTTGGTAAAGAGTTCGTACTCGAGACAGATCATCAACCGCTTACGTACCTGAATAAGGCAAAAGTTGCAAACTCCAGGCTGATGAGATGGGCGTTGTTGTTGCAACCCTATCGCATGATGATCAGAGCCATCAGGGGCTCAGACAATGTGGGTGCAGATTATTTGAGTAGGATCTAATTAAGTCATAGACCACACACCACAGCCGAGATCCTGGGGCTCAAACAGTAAAAGTTGTGTAGGAGGTGTATACATGTATATAGGTGGAAAATGTCGGTACAACTCGTGATTACCGCTAAGTGTTTCACACTTTTATTTAGTGGGTAGTATTGTCACGAATCGTAGCCGACAGTTTTCTTTATCATCCATTATTTGTAACACAGGTCACACAATACTAGTCGAGAACACAATAATCGAATAATCTAGTACCGACTATCGAATAGGTCTTCGTGTGCGTAATATCGCTCCCGTGGAATACACCGCTGTAGAGAATAGCGCTTTATCCGAAACCGTGCACGGACCACCAGTATTGGATTTTGCACCGGTTATAGCTGGATAATTTACACTGTTTATGCAGACTTGGATGCTAGCCTAAATACCTAGTAGGTCATATCTACTTATGACAGAAATATTTCAGATTAATTCTCCAGATATATCATGAGCTAGACTGACTGTTAGTCCATTAAATCCATTAAGAACATTAGTCCACTTACGCAAAATTGTAAGCAAAATGTTGGCACAGAGTTTTTATATTGACAGGCGGACTACGGTAGGAAAATTGTGCGCTAGAGTTGCATATATATATTATCACAAACCATATTCTAGCAGTCGGACACTCAAACATTCTTGTGAACACATTGGATCGCAATCCTTCACTGGAAATTGGTGAGTACAAATGTGTTTAGCTACTTTCTAATGCTGCCATTTAAGTCTGAATCCAAGACCGGCAATTTTCCGCATTGTTATCGTATCCTCGATACTGCTGCCCTATTTCATTTACCCGAGTTATTTGGACCCGTTTCGACCAAATGCTTGGTCAGTAAAAGCCGTATGGCATGTATCCGCTGATGTAGATTATCTCCCTTAACCAATTCGAACTGATTCATTAATACGTAAATGATAACGATTACAAGTCCTGGCATGTGGGAGCATTCAGTGAGTATTGTAATGGCATATTATTCTCATGTGTTTTTATTGCATGTCACTCCGACTAATTGCAGTAGCAATTTATTATATTTGTAAACGAAGGGAGAACACGATTGAAATGTTTACTAAAATTAGCTATGCATTTTATATTACGATTCAGTTCAATATCAGTTCTGCGCCCTGTACAATACATGAGAATATTGCCAATGTTAACATATCACAATTGTAACGTGAATTTTCTGAACGACTTTCATGTACTCTAGGGTGGACACGTGTAAACTCCAAACCCAGTCGTCTGTACATTCATTGTATTAAGTCCTGTACGTTCACAGTGTATTGAAAATATTATAAATGCTATTGCGACAGGATAGACCAGATCAGACAGTTCTGCTCTAAATGCACTTATGTATACGTCAGTAAGCAGCAATAAGGTCATGATGTGAAGCATAATTTATTTCAATCAATGATGCTTTGGGTCAGCCTGTGGAATCCTACAGTCTGATTAGAGTCTACAGTGTTTATCATTAGTAATGTAATAATATGAGTCTGCACAGGAAAACACTTGGCACAGTTCCTCTTTATTAAGTTAGCGCAGTTAGCCACGGGAAGTCTGATCAAGGTAAGGCCAGTCGCAATTAATTGTTTGTTTACCAAATGACGTGTGTATTCACATGTACGGCTGTGAAGATATATATCGTTGGATACACTAGATATAGTGGCTGTTCATTAATGTGTTATATCGCATTCTCCGACTTCCAATTAGTGAAAATATCTGTGTGTACATTGCAATTTATCATGTTTCATCATTGTAATATATTATGTTGTTTAGTATTACCATGCAATCATGATATTTATTTCATGTGCACTACTGTGACTATTATTGAGACTATAACACGTTACATTCTGGTAACAACACCGTTGGTGTTTTGTAGTCCCAGCCAGTAAGTAAGCCATGCAGTCAGCCAGCCAGTCAGCAACCAGCGACGGCACGTCCATCTGGTGTATACGCGTAGAACCAGTACGCAACACCTATTTATTCTGGAGTCCACAACACGACACCGTGTACCAGCAGGGACTCTGCTCCGCGTGTACCAAGGGCGTATCGAGTGGGGCATCATTCCGGTGACGTCATTCCGTCCAAGGACGAGATGAATCTCGAAGGACGTTCACCCATGTGATATTGGCCCCATCCGCCCAAGTAGGCTGTATATTCTAGTTCCAAGTAACTTTACGACGTCATAAGAACGTTACTATCATCATGGCGGAAACCGGAGTTGACTAACGGAACACTAAAATCTGATCTTGAACCTGATGCATAATGTTGAACTATACCTACCTGTTCCAGAATAATGACGGTGCCTTGTTTGTGCGATTGTATCTGGGGGCTTCATCCAGGGGACGTTGTCCGTACTGACATTACGATAAATTGTTTGTGCATTTCATTATATGTAAATACATCATCATTGTAAATATATACCTTGTTGTATCTGTGCACAACGTGCTTCGTGTTCCATCCCTTCAGTAAACTATCACGGTGTCACCCTGGCGTAACAATCAGAGACATTTTCTGGCAAAATAAACATTAATTCACCATTACCCCACCATTCCACACTGCTATCTGGGGCGATAACCGTGTTTCCTTAATATGTTAACGGACATTACTATTTATTCTCTGTATTTTTTTTTTCGATGTGCAATGATCATACTTTATAATCTGTGGAAAATATTTTTTGTTTCTGGTGACTCATTTAATTAGTATAAATAATAAAAAATAGTATGCCTCATTTGCATGTGAAAATAGCCTGATACCACCGCGCGTTAGAATCAGTAAAATAAATATTGCTGTCACGTGCCAACACCTAGCTGCTGCTATCTACTGCACGTAACCAGAATCCGGGATCGTGTAGGCGACTAAAACTACGAGTATGAAGGCTCTCAATGCGTGTGTGAACTAATCAGCTCATATAAAACCAGGGACACTGTGGTATTACTACTACGTGTATATAGAGAATAGTAGGTTAGTGCCGTGAATGGGGAAAAATATCCGGCAAGGCTGAAGAATTTCTTTATTTCTCATCAGTAGTATTTGTTGTGACCACTCATTTGAACCGTCTAGCCGAGACGGTTCAAATGAGTGGTCACAACATATACTTTGGTTGAGAAATAAGGAAAATAGATAGAGAATAGTAGGTTAGTGCCGTGAATGGGAAAAAATATCTGGCAAGGCTCAGGAAACGGGATGGCGAGGCTATGCCGAGCACATCCCGTTTCCGTGCCGCGCCAGATATTTGATTCCCATTCACGGCACTAACCTACTATTCTATTTATCCCATCATCACCTAGAAATGGCTGTAAAATGCAAAAATAGTATTGACTGGATATCAAAAATGTTTCACGGCACCATGTTTCACGGCACATACGCACTGTGTTGACGGGATAATGTGCGATAGTGAATAGTGTGTCTGTGGCACACTGAATAGGTCTTAATTACGACACTGAATCTGGGAATATTTACAGATGATTGTGATTAGACATGTAAACTGAAATGATGATGAAATGAATTTAGTACTTTGATTACAAACATGTAATACAGAAAGGGGGAGTTATAAATGCTATGGAGATTATGATATGAAACTGAGTAATGCACACTTGAAAACAAATGGGGTGAAATGGAAACCACCTACTGTCTGTTTCACGTTAACCTGCCCAACTTTTACACCTATTTAAACACCCTAAAACTCTTTTTGGCATAACATCATTTTTCAGGAAAATTTAGCAATGAGCCATCTTTTTATTTTTTTAAATTCGGTCCTATAATGAAGTAATAGCCATAAATCAAGAATTGAATGCAGGGTTGCAATGTTAAAATGTCACGTGCGATCAGATTTTCAACATTTTTCTAGCATCGAACTGCTTGCTGGATTTCATCATTAAAAACAAGACACTAACCTTGTATTTACGAGAGCAAATGTTGCCAGGTTGAAAAATAAAGGAATCGAGCCTCCATTTCTCGGTGTTCGTACAAGAATTACAGAAGAAAATGCCGAGAATTTGGTCAAAATACAACATGATGTCATCATCATCTGCTACAGCTTTCGTATCTATTGGCACGCTGTTCCTACCACGCAAAATTAATTGCACATATCCTCGCACATCGACACCGGTGTAAATCTACATTCTCTAATGGTATGACTTGGGAACACCATATATACGTCATTTCCGGCGGAAGTATATAGTCACTTCCTGCGAGCCAGTTTCTTTGCCGGACTAATTTCAGGCGGACAACTTGGTTTACTAAATGCTGATTGGTTGGTGAAGGTCACGAGTTTAATCGAATCAAGTTCGTTAGCATTCACAATTTACAATACAATAGGACGTATTAGCAATAGTATCAGATCGACATGGAACCTTATGGATGAATGATATTCGCTAAATATATGAAGATTAAATGATTAATTGATATATTTTAATGCAAATTGTTTAAATTATATGCCAGAAAATGATGTTAATAAACAAATTTATTAAGAATTTGTGTTCAGTTCGCAAAAATAGTTGTTGTTGTTGTTGACCGGAAGTGATTATTGCATAGCGGTTTCTTGTTTTATTGTCAACAACTAAAATTCGGTGAAATTAATGTATAAGGCAAAGGCACATCCATGACTATTTATTCGAAATAACTTTGTTATTAGACGGATTTTCTTGAAATAAAAAGTAGGCTCATTTCTAAAAAATAGTTTTACATTGTTTTATATAAAAAAATAAGCAGTTTGGAGTGTTTTCATAGCAATAAATCTTGGGCAGCATTTCGTGTAACAGACAATAGGAGTGTACGATATGCCAAGACACTACTTCACCGTAGGTAGCGCGCGGCGAGCTGTCGTCTCACCCAGTACTAACGCGACCCATGATTATCCGCCTGGGGAGCACCGCTATGGAGAGTCTAACTCACGAGCTGTCTACGGCCACTTCCACCTTGTATCAAATAACCCAACTCCGAGGAGGATTCCTATATACCACTGCAGTAGAGCAACGTATACAGTCCGTGGAGCTGTGTAATATTACCTACTGCGCGATAACACTGTATAAGATGTCCGGAGCCCAGGCGGACTTGTCTTATCCGGTCCTACTGAGAATTACCGAACATATGAATGATGGTGTATGAAGTTCGTACACCGCGATCAGATGAAATGTGGATCTTAATCAAGATGAATCAAACTATATCTACAAAAATGATCGTTAATAAGCTGCATGTAGAAACATATAATGAGGGGAATTTATACTTTGATTAAAAATGATTCTTGCACATAAAAATATACAACAAAAAAATGTGGTTTCCAAGGAGAGTAACTCCTGTCCGCAAGGATTAGCTTATGCAACAAACCCTGTGAGCCAAGTCCCACGCAGTACTAACGCGACCCAGGATTAGCCGCCCTGGGAGCACCCTCTCGGAGACTAGCTCACGAGCTGCATAAGGCAAGCCCTTCACTGACAACAAATAATCACTGTTCCAAGGATAACTCCTACATGCCAGTGCAAGGTATAACGCACAGCAAGCCCGTAGCCAGACCTGTTTGAAGGGGGGGTCGTTTCGAAGGCCCAAGGAGCCTGAGGTATCTAAGGGGGTCTTAAAAAAGTGGACCTCGAGGCTAAAAAATGTGGACCTCGAGGCTGGGCGGGGGGGGGAGGTCGTCCGACCGCTCCGAGCCCACCACTACCCCCCCCCACCCCCCCCCACCCCCCCCCCCCCCCTTGGCTACGGGCCTGCACAGCTCCAGGAGCCAACGTATTCGCCCAATGCTAACGCGACCCGGGTTGCTAAACCCGGGGAGCACCCTGGAATACTTGTCTCACGAGCAGTATGTTCCTCTTACACGGCGTCTCACTGTACAAGCTATATCTGAAGCCCGGCAAATTAATTGTGTCCAGTCTCCTAGCCTCTACCCAATACTGGCAGAAATCACGAATAGTACTATGTCTACTATCTCTCTATCAATATCTGTAAATATCTTCTCTGAAGCTAGCTAGACAACCCTACAATGCAATCTACATCTTCAGCCTGCTAGTATGCTACCGAACTGGACTATTTAAGAGTCCAATACCAACTGCCGACTGACGCTGCGTCAGTCCTTATATACCCGTGGAGTTATCCCTATTGACTTTCAAGTCAATTAGCGTTACCGTTCCTGATAAACTCAGAACTACAACAACACCAAGTTGTTTCGAAAACCTACATAAAACCGGTCATTTCTCGACAGTTCCGCATATCTGATGCGGTTTGTGTATCTCTAACAAGAGACAAACGACATCCTGTCTTGAACTGCCTGACATTACTCAAATGAATGAATAATCGTTGAAAAAGTTCAACCCGGAAGTGAACCGGAAGTCAAATATTGTGAATTTCCACTACCGACGCCTGGCAGGGGAAGTAACTCTAACTACCCGGCCGTGCTCGTTGTGGGCCGACTTGGCAAGGGGCGAAAACGATCACTACATTACTAATTGATTATATATGTATAGAGGGCACTGGTAATGTTTAGAACTGGTGGACTAGTGTCACAATTATACACTTATTGAATTAATATAAAGAACATTTTGTATCTACTAAGTGGGCATGTACACTGGTCGCAAAACCCATTGTATAGTCCCATTTCGTCAGTCATAGCCATACATCATAATTGTATTTGACATCAATACAGAAAATACAGGGTGGCCTATTATACAGGGTGGTATAATCGGCGTATTATACAGGGTGGTTGTTGGTGACGTGTGTGAACGTCTCTGTGTACAATTTGCTGTATGATGATTGTTGGTGACGTGTGTGAACGTCTCTGTGTACAATTTGCTGTATGATGATTGTTGGTGACGTGTGTGAACGTCTCTGTGTACAATTTGCTGTATGATGAGTGTTGGTGACGTGTGTGAACGTCTCTGTGTACAATTTGCTGTATGATGATTGTTGGTGACGTGTGTGAACGTCTCTGTGTACAATTTGCTGTATGATTATTGTTGGTGACGTGTGTGAACTTCTCTGTGTACAATTTGCTGTATGATGATTGTTGGTGACGTGTATGAACGTCTCTGTGTACAATTTGCTGTTAATATCCATGTAAAAGGATGTGCAACGGCTTTTCAACTGTTTCACAACAATTGAAATTCCGGAATATGACCTAGTGACGTCATTGCGTGCACGACCAGTAATCAATATGTACATGTATCTGTCAAATAGCACATACATTATTTATTAAGATTCGAACAGTATGTCAAAAGAGATATAGGCTACAAAAACTGTCCAAGTTCTTTTGGGCCACCCTGTATATAGACATAGAGAGCACCTGGGGCCCGTTTCACTAAACATCGTACGACTAAAATGTTCTACGACTAAAGTGTACGACTAAAATTATGATAGTCTGTAAATTTCACATTAACAATGTGTTCTTGTAAACAATTATTGGATTTACATTTATTGAGAATAGGCTGCATATGCAGTCTATGATCAATAAATGTAAATCTATTAATTGAAATTTCCACACGATCCTAAATTTGCACTTACGAACATTTTAGTCGTACGAAGTTTAGTGAAACGGGCCCCAGGCTAGTGTCTATTGATATCAAGGTTATTTGGACACACGTAGGAATTCCGAGGCTTAAAATACGATCAAGTCAGGCCAGCGAAGACGTGATTAACCACGTGACCAGAATCATTTTCCGGTCTCATAGTCATGCCGGCAAGACGTCGCCTTCTATTGATGATGTTTACAAATGACACCCTATGTTATATATGTGCAAATATTTACACCTTCTATACATTCATAATGCAGACGCCCGTTCGACGTATTGCATTTACATCCCAATACAATTCATTAGACACACGTGACGTTGCGCGATGTTGTTGATTGGTTAACGTTCGCAACGTCACTGTTCCTGGAATTGCGACGAAATGAGGTAAAACACGATTATTGTTCATTTTAACTCCATATTTAGGTTATTTACAGTTTTGAAACTATCAGCAAATTCAGTGTAAATATAAGTAATAAACCATGGGCTGCTGCGTTTACTGTTGTGAACAATACATTTGGTCTGTTTAAAGTTTGTGAGGTGTCTTTCGGACTACACGCACTTTAAACAGACCAAATATATTGTGACCCCAATGAACGCAACAGCCAATTGTTTTATTCCTTAAATACAACAAGTAGACATCTCATAAACTATCAGCGTACGTGTATATTTCTTTACGGCTAATCTATAGCTCGTTATCTGATAAAGCTACATACCTGAAATATCTTCATCAGTATATCTCAAAGATCTCGGTTCTTCCTTCACATACATGTTTGTGATTTACAGTCTTTCGCTATATTCATCAAGATACATACAAAGTAACGGTGAATAAGGATTAGAAAACAAGCTCACGGAGCTTATGTGAATTCTTCTCGTTGAGTAAAGCATCAGTAAATGGGAATGTGGCAAGAATGCATACAGTGTATACATATGTAAGTTGTGTTCATTAATTGAAGGTGAACAAAGAAATATACATGTTAAAGGTCAAGTTCACAACTACATCCAGTACTGACTACGGAGCCCCGCAGGGGACATGCAATTTTTTTATTAATTCGTTCACGATATAACAATTCGTTCGCTCAATTTAACAATTCGTTCGCTCCAATTAACAATTCGTTACCACGATATAACAATTAGTTCTCTAGAATTAATGATTCGTTCCCACAAAATGACAATTCGTTCCTTCAATTTAACAATTCGTTCCCTCGAATTAAACAAAATGACAATTCGTTCCCTCAATTTAACAATTCGTTCCCTCGAATTAAAACAATTCGTCCCCACGATATAGCAATTGGTTCCCACGAATTAACAATTCGTTCCCACGAAATGACAATTAATTCCCTCAATTTAACAATTCGTTCCCTCCAATTAACAATTCGATTCCACGATATAACAATTTGTTCCCTCGAAATTACAATTCGTTCCCTCGAATTAACAATTCGTTACCACGATATAGAAATTCGTTCCCACGAATTATTAAATTGATGGAACAAATTGTTAATTGGTGGGAACGATTTGTTAATTCGTGGGAACGAATTGTTAAATTGAGGGAACGAATAGTTATTCGTGGGAACGAATTAATAAAAAAAGGAATTCTACGTCTGTGGTGCTAAAATGTTCGTAAATGCAAATTTACGATCGTCTACAAATTTCAATTCACGGATTTACAATTATTGAGCATAGCCTATGCTCAATAAATGTAAATGTAATAATTGTGTAGCAGGAAACATTGTTAATGTGAAATTGACAGACTATCATAATTTTGCACTTACGCACATTTTAGTCTCCGAAGTTTAGTGAAACGGCCCCCAGATCCCGATCAGACAGTGCGAAAGCACAGGCAGATCTGGATCTACACTGGTCGCCATATCCTCCGTACTGACTCCTCTCATACAGAGATGAGGGTGAAAGTGGAACTGCTCAGCTCGGCGAAAGGATTCTTTGAGTTCCGGATCTGCGCGGCCAACTCGACCCCCGTGACCCAGGACTGCCTCAACCAGAACATCCTGCCCATCAAAGAGGGCTACATGCAGGGCACGCCCATGAGGTTCTATCCGAAGAGGGCGGGAGATTTCCATGTCACGGTGGCCATCCCGCCCGACCTGGTGTGTGACCGCTGTGTGCTGCAATGGCGTTATCACACAGGTAAACTAAATCATCAGCGAGAAAGGAATATGTGGTTGAATGTAATGGGAGGTATGGTAAACGATGACGCTGTGGACGGAATGGGTACACGTATACTACCACTCACCAGTCATACGTCTAGACAAATAGTATTACCGTTATCACTACGCTTTGTCACTTAGCGATAATGGTAAGACTGATCTTGCTATATGATCAGGACTATTTGTTACATACTCCACTTAAAATTGCATTCAGTTCATCGACTGTTATAACTCTGTTGCCATTCAGCTAGACTTGGTGTGTGACCGCTGCTTGATCCAATGGTGTTACCACACAATATATATTGAAAAAATGTATAGCCACACTGATAGGTAACATTTGCGCAATATATATTTTGTGGTAACACCATTGTATCAAACAGCGGTCTGGTATATAACCGTTGTGTTCTACAATGGCATTACCATACAGGTAAGATTTTCTATCAGGTCAATTGCCCGAATGTTGCATATCACCGCGGCAATTCCTTCCGACCTGGTGTGTGCTCGCTGTGGGATACACTGGCGCTACCACACAGGTAGGACTGTGCATCAGGTAACTTGTTATGTGTTGCCCGAATCTTCCATATCAGGTTGTATGCTACACCGGCGTTAACATACAGGTAAGACATCGCTATGTATTGACACAATCTGCCTTATTAGTGTGGCTATACCGCTTGACTTGGTGAGTGACAAGTAAAACTATGCTCGGAGAGTTCTATAATCTATATGCGGACGTTATTCCTGTAATGGGTAGTATGGTATATGTGACTAGTCTGGCTCATAGTATACTAGCACTCTCTGGTAAGGCCATGCCATTGTTTTTCTCTGTTAAGCGTCCACCTGGATAGCAAAAACCTATCCGGTAGAAACAAAGAAGGCTTTGAAGAAAAAAACGAATGTAAATTTATGTTAAAAACCTTCTCAATCCTTTGCAGGGTTGATGAAGTTTTTTAACATAAATTTAATTTGCCTCTAAATAATAAGAAAACACTCTTATTAAACTTATTAAATGTAAATTCATGAACGGATTTAAAACATAGACAAGTCACAAATCAATTTGCATATTACTTCACCAGTAAAGAGCGTAAACTATCATACACAGTTTTTTCATATTTGTTTTCATAGAACAACTCTCAAATCCTACCCGCACGCGAACGCTTAACAGAGGAAGAACATGCTATGGCCTAATGTGATAAGTAGAAAGAACATCATTACCGTTATCGCGTAGGATAACAATGTTCTTTATATGTGCTAAGGAATATTACTACATACTCTCGGTTCTTTATGCCTCATCTGTAGCCGATTTCACCAACATTGCAAAGTAGTCTTTTCTAGCAAAGTAAACCTTGAGGGAGTAATCCATTTATTTTTCCATATATAGAACTAACGACTTCATATGTTTGATGATTAAAAGTATGCAGAATTATTATACTGAATTTATTACATTATCACAGCCAAAATGGCTGTGATAATGTAATAAATTCAGTATAATAAAAAATTATAAATTTATCCTAAAATTGAAAATTTCACCGTCAAAGTATACTTTGCTAGAAAAGTATACTTTGCAATGTTGGTGAAATAGGCTACTGGTTTACAGTGTTGGCACATGTTGGCTTCATGCAGTTAATGGTTAATTCACCTTACAATGTGACAATGTATATACATGGTTCTAGGTAACAGCTGGGGTACGGACCCTACATCACGACAACAGGGATACGGTCAAGGCTTACAGGAGGAGTTTTACAACTGCGCCGATGTCAGGATTGGGGGCCCGGTCCCTATCAGCGTCAAGGGCAACATGTTTTTCAGCCCGGATAACCTCAACACGACCTTAGCTAACGTCAGCAAGCCGACGGAGCGGAGAATGGAGATGGCCGCTATGATGGCACCTGGTATGATGATATAGCCGATATTGCATTGTAATTGTTTGCATAACGTGAAATAATACACGAGTGTACGTCGGCATCTGCGTAAACAACGGATGAGCGACGTAAACGAGTGTATTATTTAAAGCTATTCAAACATGTATGGTGGAATACGTGCACGCCGGTGATTACGGATGTTTTCTTCACGGTGTATTATTTCTAAGTTGATATTTAGTGGTTTTCTCTCACACAGACAAATCCATGCATACTAGCTTGAAATGTAATAAATTCGTGTATTATTGTCTAGTCTAGAGTATATGTGTTTGACAATATCACTAACAATATAATTGTTCTATACTCAAACACACTTTCATTCTGGATGAACACTGAACACACTCATTACTGTAGAACATGTATTAGAGAACATTATTATTATATAACATTTATTATAGAACATTTATTATAGAACATTATTATTATAGCATCATGAGCTTCTGTAGGCAGGCCTACAGAAGCTCACGATGCTATAATAATAAAAACAAAATTGTTTTCTTGTTTTTTAATGTTTTGATTATGTATATGTTTTAACAGATTGTACTTTAAGTCATTCAAACAAAATGGCGGCGTCCACGCTATGTAGATTCGGCATTGTATTTGATTAAATCTTCGATTTATTTACGAGGAGCTTCAATATTGGCTGGCTTTAGACTCCACATTTGTCATAATAAGCATTAAAATCATGACGGTTGTGTCGCATATACTGTAAAAATTGGACAATAAATTTGAATCCAATAATTGTTTACAAGAACAAATGGTTAATGTGAAACTTACGGACTATCAACATTTTAGTCGTACGAAGTTTAGTGAAACGGCCCCCTGGGGCGTGTTTCACTAAACTCCGTACTACTAAGAAGTTTGTAAGTGCAAAACTTTAATATACAACAACGTTCGCGTTAGTAGGTAAATCGTGATTCCTATAAGGAGGAACTCCTACCGTTCATTTACGGCGTCACGTTCGCCCGACCATCCAAACATCCACACATCTTATTCAGGTCTGGTCAAATAAATGTATACAGAGAAAAGTGTTCAGACTTATTCACGGCATAACACATGCATATTTGTCAAACACTACAACCTCAGATTACAACTCGAAAGGTATGTTCTCTTATTTCATCCTACAACATAATCACTGTACTGAAAGCTGTACGAGCCGGTAAATTAAGACACCCTCACGATTGCGGATGTGAAAAGTAAGTGTTTCATTTGTTACTGTTTCCCCTTTAAAACTAGCAAAAATCACGAACTAAACGTGATAATTGTGTGTATAAATGTTGTCCTAACCCTCGGTTGCTTTTGGTATGGTCAATCTCTCGCTACTATAAGTAGGAGCAGTCACAGAGTTATAGCAATTTGAAAAAATTTAACGTAAAACTTTAACAAAATGTTTAGAAGTAATTTGACCTTGACGTTGGGCTCTAGGGCAGCATGGGTAGGGTATATAATGAACATATGGATGATGATAAATGTGTATAAGAAGTTTCATGTTGATACCCGAAGCAGTCACAGAGATATAGCAAGTTGAAAAACTTTAACGGAAAACTCGGACGGTGGACGGCGGACGGCGGACGGCGGACGCCGGACAAAGCGGTAACTAAATGCTCCCCCGGATACAAAAATTCGGGGAGGATAATGAAACGAGGGAACTATCATACGGCCATTTTTGCATGGATTTTGAATCTGTCACTTGATATCACATCATTGATTTATGCATTGGTACAATTCAATTTGTGTTGAGTCCAAACGAATTCTGGAACACAGCGGGAATTTAGCAAAGACAAATTCTCACTAAATAATTACCTGTTTCTGCTATTTTTGGTGTTAACAGAAGCATTAACGTCTGTATTCTGTAAATCCATCGATTTGTATCGATGACATTGACCTTTTATGTGGTTTAAACACTGTCACGCCAGGGTGTCACCGAGATGAGTTTATTGCTAGGTTTTAACACCAAGCACGGTGTAGAAAGAGACAACAAAGTATAAAGTTACAACGAAGATATATTAACAAATGAGTTTTTACACAAAATGAATGTTCATGTCAGTATGGACTACGTCCTCTCGAGGGTAGCCAACTACATAGGCACAGTCACGATTCTTGAACAGGTAAGTATCGTATAGTATATATATTGTTCAAGATATGAACTAAGATTGTCTGATAACTACTTCAGGATTCCGTCATGATGGCGTTCATGTTATATGACGTCGTTCAGTTATTTGTTAACGATAGCTATTTGGGCGGACGGGGTCGTTACATCATGGCTTCTATGGGTAGACGCCCTTAGAGATCCTTGGACGGGACGACGCCATCGCATTAGTAGCCCCACTCAGGACGCCCTGGTATACACAGAGCAGAGTCCCCGCTGATACACGGAATCGTGTCGTGGACCCCAGAATCGAATAGATTCACCGTACATGTTCTACGCTATGTCACCAAATTGACGTGCCGTCACTGGCTGGGACTAAAAGACGCCAACGGTGTTGTTACCAGAGTGCAACGTGTTATAGTCTCCATTATTGTCACGGTAGTACACAAGAAATCATTATTATGAATACATAAAGCAGCAGGGGGTGGGGCGAATGCAACCCTCCAGTGGGTAGCCGCGGGCGCATTGCGGCAAGCTGCGCCCCCACGTCCCTTTCTGGGGAAAAAAGAGGCCCGTGGGCGCGAATGCACCAGCCCCCTCCCTCGAAGCACCCATGTCGCTTCCTAATTATAACAGAGTAAATGATACCCCCACGAGGCGAGCCCAATGGACGGCCAAAGCCCCTCGACGGCCAAGGGCTCGCCCCGATAGCAAGTCGGGGACGATGCACAAGTGGCGCTGCGGCTACAACAATTCTGGTGCGAAAACAATCTTTGCAGAAGGTTTTATGCTTCGTAAGCTGGCGCCGACGGAAATGTGCAGCTCGGGCAATATGGCGGCTGGACCTCCTGCTACTGCTGCTGCAGACACGCGAACAAGCATATTACGTCCCGAGGCGGGCGAGGAGAGTCTTTATCTCGTCGGCCCGCCCCTCCATGACGAGTTTGTTTACGCCGTCATCTCCAAACACCTGCGGATGGTCCTTGGACCGGATCGCACCCTTTAATTCCTGGTACCTGGCCATCTCTTCGATGACCAGTTTGAACTCACTATCTGATATATCGTTGTCGGCTATTGCTTTGAACATGATAACGCCGATACTGTTTTTCTTCGCTATTCGATCTTGCTTGCGTCTCTATCCCCCTGAGCTTGCGGGCCACGAGTCTGCTCGTCATACAAAGCAGGCATGCCCCTGCCGCGACCGCACTCAATGCCACCGCAATCGGCGCGGCAACGATTGATGACAATAAAGACACATTCCCCATCTCGCTCACAACGGAAGCTGAGGCTAGCGTGGTGTTCACCACCTCGACGACATTGACTGCCAGCCTATATGTTATTGCATGACCTGTCCGTGTCTCTGCCTTATCCTGGATAATCTGTGTCTGCCGGGTTGGCGGTTACAATAATCAAATGGTAATTGCTACCGGCCAACAAAAGATCGGTCATAACGGGAACGTGAACACAGCTATCATTCCAGGGCTGGCAACTGGAACCGACACCGATTTCATAAAACCGCAAGCACCGCAAAGTGCCACAGCACTAAGTACCAGAGCGCAAAGTACCACAGCGCAAAATGCATAAACACTAAGTGCAACATCGGATCACGAGGCTGAACAATTAGGGCTCGTCGTCGCCCTCGTGGCGATCGGGCTATTCGCACTTTGACCTAAGCCACTCTCGGGCGGCGAATAGTAGGAAACCAGAGACCGCGACGATTATAGCCCAAGCATTCTCGTCAAGCCATCCACCTTTTTTTGACAATATGGATAGCAAGAAGGAGACCATCCCATGCAGTGCGGCAGCCGCTGTTCATGCTAATTTAGCCAGGAGACTGGCGAGGGCTTTCGGCTGCTTTTTTACCCACTCCTTGGTTCCACCATGTGCGGGTGCTGGCGCGGGTCTGGCGCGGGTGCTGGCGCGGGTGCGGGAGCAGCCGCCGCACCATCGCCCGTGAGAGCTAGAACTAGGATCGATATAGTCATCCCGAGCCCTGTGAGGATGCTTGCTATCGTGATGCCCTGTTCTCTGAACAACGTGTGAAGGCTCTCCCCGAGTGTCGTGTCCTCATGCAGGACGCGCAAGATTGTTTCGTTTATCTGCAGTGCCTCACGTTTAGCCGAGTCAGCCTCCAAGCGACATTCTCTTTCATCACGCAACGCCCACATGCGTTCAGTGATCCGCCGCTTATCTTAGTCATCATGGGCTTCTTCCAGCTTTCTTTTTTTATAGTGGGATATGTTCATCCAACACCGAGAGTTTGGCGAGGTTAATGACCAGTTTGCCTCGGTATGTCTTCAGGGCTTTGTTAAGTCCCTGGACCATCTTCGTCTATCACATTTTCGCTGAACGTAGTCTCCATTGTGCGAATAGCTTCAATGGCTACACGCGTGGCCTCGCTGAGCTCGACTGTTTCTATTGCGGCGGCCTTCTTCGTCATTGTCTAATCGGTATACTGGAGGGCTTTTGCCATTTTTTGAGACCGCTGCGAGGGCTCGATACTCCAAGGGCTCGAGCGAGGAGTACTCCATATTTGTTCACAGAAGAGGCGCTGAGGAACCGGGCCTGGTTGTTGTTAAATGTCAGCAAATTCCAGTCCTTTTCCCGTAGGTCTCCTATTTTAGGGCTGCGGAACTCCAACGTGGCCTTGATGCCGTATTTTGACACCTCACCCTCCAGTCGTTTCACCAGAGACTCCATTTCCCCGGGAGGCGCCATATCATATTTGGCAATCTCCGCACGAATCTCGGTACCGCCCGCCCAAGCCGGGGTCTCGGTATCGATATCGACAACATCGCCCGCGGCTGAAGTTCCTGCCAGCTATATGAAGGTCGTTTCGTCATCATCGAAGTAATCGCCATGGTCGCTGGTAGTGTAATCGGATAAATCGAAGTAGGCCGTCATGCATCGTTCCAAAAGTCAACCTCGAAGCTAACGACGTCATTGTGCCAGGGACTGTCCGCATCGCTGTCACTATCTCACTTACCTTACGTCCACAGACGCGCGCCGAACAGTCGTTCAGAACCTGAGCCGCGCCATCGTCAAGAAGACAACGATAGCAATTTCTGGTAATGAGGTGATGTCAATCGATGATAGCGACGTCTACTATTGCTACCAAGACATGTGGAAGACCGCACAAGAGCGTGAACACGCAGCCTATCAGTGTATTGACACCAACAACCGTCATAACGTAACCAGGATAATAATCTGGGCTGGTAACGCGGCAACCAATGATGCGAGCAGCGGCAACGCAATTGCGACTGCCTACGGCAAAAGCTTCTACATCCCACTCGACTTTGAACTGCTGGAGTGCCACATGCCATACTATCAGGGCGCTTTGGCTGACTGCCTTGAATACGAACTAACATTCAACGTCTATGGCCGAGTTCTCATAGCCACTGACACGGCATCGACGTGTTCGATCGAAAATGTTTCACTGGAGTACGACATGGTCACGATGCCTGACCTCGCGCGATTGATTATAACCCAGTATGCCGGGCGTGTTGCCATACTTTATAACCGAGTTCTTCACCATCGCAAGATGACGAAAGACAAGAGCGACAAATTATGGAATACATGTATTAATATCAACGTCCCTGCCAGTTCGATGAAAGGCATACTGATGGTGTTCGAGAATGCCCGGGTCGCGCTCCGGGCTAGAAAAGCCGACAAACTGTATAACCCTAAAATCACAAAGGTCGATGTGACAATTGAGGGAGTCCCCAATCAGCTCCACAGTCAGGGCCTTCGCACACACCATCAGTGGGACGATACCAAAAAGTAGTTTGCTGTCGGTTCTAAGCGCGCCTCAGAGGCCGCAGTGGACAAAGACCTGCAGCTCTTTGACGTATCTCTTGTAGAATTCCTGAATTCGAAGTACGCGCTATGGTTGCACATGCTAACCAGCGATGACGACCAACTCCTATGGATTGCATAGATTATCTACGAAAGGATGCCCACTCCGCCATAATATGTTTGCAGACTGGATGCGGAAAAACGGTCTTCATTCTTGACTTGCTTGAGGGCCCCTACCGCGATTCCTTTCGACACATTGTGATCCCATTACGCAAACATTGTATTAGCGAGCCTACCTCACCAAACCCACGGTTACCTATGTAAACAGCGGGTTTGGTGAGGTTGCCGCGCAATAGGTAATGCGGTCAAATAGGTCAGGATGCAGTGACTATTTTCAATCAATAACTTATGTTGTAAGCGATTGTAATGTGTATTTTCAATATTTATATTATTAAAATGTATCATATCGGTACCCCTTTAAGTAATATTTGTATATTTTAAATGTAATGATGTTGTCATGAAGCGCATGAATATAAGTATTAATTAATCCAGTCTATATTGAGGCAAATCACACAGCCTAAAAACATAGTGCTGGAGTATAAACCATAGTATCGTATATTATTCATAAGTATATCACTATTAAACATTAATTACAATATGTATGCATATTATTAAAACAGTAGATGCTACCGCTGTTTCGCTGTATGTGATATTTATAACAAATTTTTTTTTTTTATTCGTCCGCGTACGGATTTCTGTCACACAAAGCGCCATTTTCAGTTCATATTTTGACCTGTGCATATGAACCGGACTAAGTTTAAACAACGCTCGATTCCGTCCAATTCAGATTTCTCTGCAGAATGTTCAGACTAACTACATATTAAGCAATGTTGCTAAATAAGTGTTAACGGCTGGAACATGGTTATCACTAAAAGGAAGAAACCACAGTCGTATTATTGAAAAATAAGATTTACCTGAGACCTCATGGAGGCCGCCATTAATCCAGTGTAAACAATAGACCTTGTGATCCCATTTCCTGAGTAGCCCCCGCTTAGTGAAACGATGTGCTAATCATGATATTATGTTCCCCAATAATTGGAAACGGTTTGAATTTCTCGGTAAAAAACTACGAAAGTCATACAAAAAATAACGATGTATATTTAACATTGGATACGCTTAAACGGATTATTACTCTCATCGGATCGTCAGTTGTCGTCGATAGCGATTTAACGTACTGATCTGGTCTTAATTTATTGTCAACTTTCAACGCCATTTACAGAATATATGGTTAATTTTGGAAATAAATAACGGCAAATTACGATGACGTCTGCTCTGAAATATCTGTCAACATGCGGACGTAATTTAAGGAAATCGATTATATTTTAAGGCTACATCTGTGACTAATTACGAATTTATGTATGGTCTTTGGCTACACCCGACACATTACACAGATCTAGTTGTAAATACACGTCGCTTTGTGTGGGGAAAAAATCGATAATGCGTAGTTGTGTGTGACGAGGTGTTGATTCTGATGACACCACACAGCTGTGACCCTTAGGCAATGTTTTGAAATTGACGTGTCGTTTTGATGTGTGCCGCAACACCTCACTGTCGGAGACAACATGACAATTAACGATATACTCTCGATTATACACAGATCTATTAGACGGCTGGTTATTTAAAATAAAGAGTAGTTCAGTACACCTTCGCCGATATCGTTTTTAGAAAATCAGTAATATTTTCCGTAAATGGTGTTGAAAAGTTGACAAAAATTCTATCACCGTATTTAGTTGTGCCGATATTGTTTTAAAAAATCAGTAATTTTTTTCCGTAAATGGTGTTGAAAATTGACAAAATATATAGCCGCATTTCTCCGATATTCGTTTAGAAAATCACCAATATTTTCTGTAAATGGTGTTGATGACACAAAATGCAGCGTTCACGCGGAATTCAAATAAAATACAAAATAATAATTTAATAAATAGACGCCGATGGCTACTGTGTTTGCGGCCAGTGAATTCTGGTCGTGGTAGCCACAGGCGCAGTTCGAACAGTGTTGTGAGCAGATGGAGGACAATAATTATTTCAAATTCATAAAAAAATGTTTGCTGTCCGAAAATTAATTAATTGTGACAGCCAAAAAAAAAAAGATTTTGGGACAGTAAAACATCATATGGTATAGACAGTATAGACAGTACCTCAAACTTAAAAAAACAGTAACAAACTGTCTGTGTATATATTACTTAAACTTAAAACATCAGTAACAAACTGTCTGTGTATATATTACTTAAAGACAGACACTTTAATTGTTGGTAATTTGTTTCTATCAATTTATAGGTATTTTTATTAAAATCATAAAATTGTGAAAATATTAAAAAATATTAAAATCACAAAAATAATATATATGGAGAAATTGTTTTTTATACCACGTCGAGGTTTGAACCCCCGACCCTTTCGGGAATCGGTAATTAAATAAATCATTGAAGTCGGCGACCTTAACCTCACGACTGTTGCGCCATTTATGACATCACAGTTATACAGAAGTGCTATCAGTATTACGCCACCATTTGAACGTAATAATTATTAAAATTATTTGCAACTCCATCTACAACAATACCGTTACAGAGATACGCTATTGAAACAACATGCATTAGTACCCATAACATAACAAAGTAATGTATCATTATATATCACAGGAGATAGCTTAAAACTATATATCCTAATCATAAACAGAACAATCCGCTTGGCTCGTATGAAAATAGTTCGCGTGATATTGATTATCTCCCTTGCCGAAAGTAGTTCAGTGATTTATTAATTCCAAATAAGACGTGTTTGCGTAATGCCTGTGTCCTACTGTGCGGCACAACAAGATTTATCAGCAGCCCCCATGGAGCTGGGCTGACACTGAGGTCTACGCTGTTGACCCCGGTGACAGGCTCCATGATTACATGCGTGCCTTCTACCAAGTTTTTCAGGGTGAGCCCACCCTGTACGTGATTGATGACTGCTCAGCCAAGGCAGCGATGACCAAGAAGAAAGAAATGCTCTGTGAGCTCGAATTTTCGGGCCTGCATGCGGAGCAAAGCGTATGGATCTCCACTCAGAAGAACAACGCCTTCCCCAAGGATCTGCGCGAGCAAACGAAATTGGTCGCCCTGTTTCATTGCAAGGACCGAAACTCCTTCGATGACTGCCTTCTACAGAATGGCGTCATCCCAACGCGTGAGGAGCGGCTGGAGGTTCGACAGATACTATCAGAAACTAAGCACACCAAACTTCTGTTAAAAACTGATCAACCAACTGCTTACAAAGTTCTAAGCGCAGCTTAGCTTGTGATAAACAGTGCTTAGTTTGTGATAAAAATATGTAGAAAGCAATGTGTTGCTCTTGGCAAGCTTTGCTGTAAGCATAACAGTGATCATAAGTTTCGGGTGGTGCGCTTGGCAATATATTAGACTGACGTGGCGAGTCAAAATAGCACTGCTTAAAATCAAGCACACAATGAACTGCGACGAACTTCTCTATCGGCTGCTGGAAGATGCTGTTCCGACTGCCGGAACAGCTGCCGAAACGACTGTCGAAACAGCTGGACCAGCAGTCGAAACAGTTGGAACAGCAGTCGGCACGACAGACACAACTGCCACTTCGGAGCGGCGCCAACGACTCACTGCACATGTTACAGGGGGGCAGGCCGAGCAGTATCTGGGGCGACGTCACACAGCCTACCAGGTTGATAATATGCCAGACATAGAGATTGAGAAATGGTACGCCCGATACGAATCGCGCTACGCGCGGTGATGACAAAAACCCTAGGGGCAGCAGCCATTTAGCTCTACGCAGCAGCAGCAAGTATGTTTCTGCCAATCCAGAATCAAGCAGAATTAGTCGACGATCTCGAGACTGACCCCTTTGTTGGACATGTACTAAGATCAGCTTGCTACGTAATTTGCCACAAGTTTGGCATGTTCTTAGCACCGCTGACAACTTCGTTGACCACAGCTAAGCACTACCATTTCGGACACGTATGCCCATGGACTATTGAGTCAAGCTCAGAAATAAATGTCGACGCACGACGCACATGAAGAGTGACGGAACGGGAACGCTGGAACATAAATGCCCCAAAAAAGACAGGCCGCAGGGAAGGCTAAACAAGATAAATAGTCGCCGAGCTTCGAGAGGCCAAACTGTTGTTAGTTGTTCCTTCGGAACACCCGAAGGTAGTTCCTTCGGAAGAACACCCGAGCAGTTCCGAAGGCAATTCCGAAGGCAGTTCCGAAGACAGTTCCGGAGGCAGTTCCTTCGGAACGGGCGCCGACGTGCAATTGTGGACAATTGTTAATTAAATCGGTGAAGGGGTTCTTAAGAATAAATAGTAAGAATAATTAAGAATACATAACGTGAATGGTGCTACTAACTTATGTGCGTACGTGCACGTACATGGACTAATGATATCTGCAAGGGGATATTAATCTCAGACTTGTCACTGCTAACAAGTTTAGATCAGTTAACATTGTCGAACAAGTCATAAATGGAGGAGTATGTATTTTTGTTCGGAATAATCACTTTTATGTACATGTCCCCCCCCCCCCCCCCCCCACCCCCCCCCCCCCCCCCCCCCCCCCCAATGTGTATGATAAATTGGGGTTATGGGATTTCTAACCAGTGTACCTTTCGATCAAATAGCAGACTTCCGTAGACAGATAACGAGTTTCAATGCTTGCAATAAGCATGATGGGTGTTTCATTTATGGAATGGCAAACAGTGTAGATCATGATCACTCTGTGTAAATGCACAGGCCTATCTACATATACACTGTTTGCAAAGTCGATAAGCCCCATTTCTATAGTTACAACCACAAATGGCATCAATATGAGAATAACATAAATATAACAACAAGTTTGTTAAGTACAATACATTTATTTCCTGCTTTATAATACCAGTGCTGCAATTCATACAAATATTTTATACTGATTTGACGTTGGGAATTTGAAACTAGTAGCCAAAATGAACAGATACTGTGAAATAAGACAATGCTACATGTATTTTACATTTGTCCCATTATTTTAAAAAACATAGTACATTTTCAAACAATTTAATATAAAGTGTGACTTCGGTTGGCGCTTGTTACTTTTTAGTTTTGCTGCAATATTTTTAAAAACATAATTTCTAAAAGAGTTAGTAGCCAAGAACTGTGACGACCAGTAGTCGTAGGAACGGTTTGCCGGGCGTGCAGTCTATCACCCTATGCACCGCTTTGACGACCAGACCGTGCTCCAGATACCACTTTAGCAGCGGGGAGTATACGATCATCTTCTTAGCGGACAGTGCCCCCACGAGCTTTCTCTGACCTTCGACCCTAGTCCTCCCGGTTATGGTCAGGTAGTCCTTCATGTGCTGCGGAAACTAGGTCGACTTCTCGACGAGCAGCGGCGACATTTCCGAGAACTGATCTGGCAAGGTTTCCGGAACCTCTATATCTAACTCTGCAAATCCGAACCACTTGTCACGTTTGACTTTCCTCACGAAATACTCTATATATGACTGTATTTCCGGGTCGTCACACGTTCATATCTCCTCCTCCCCGCGCGGCATGTACTGCGACATGGTCAACATGTACAGAGCATTGGCGTCGTACCCCAGCACCGCATTGCACATCTTCTCCTCCCGACTCCCTACCTGACCCCTGATCGTCAACCTGCCAGCCTCGGCGTATCTGTAGAACACTATGGACGGACCACCAACCAACCCCTCCTTCATCATCGCGTAAGTCTCATCCTTGGGTGACCACAGCTCGGGCGTGTCCGCCTCCCAATCGATCGACCCACGGAGCAGGCACTGAAGGGAAACCCCCGGCAGAGATACCGCATCCTTGAGTATGTCCACATCCCTCGCCCTGTAGAACTCAGTCATTTTAATCAGGGCCTTCAGGAACGGTCCGACGTCCAAGTCGTTGTAGTATTGCAACCATTGCTGGAACGTTTTCATCCCTTTTTCTCGGAATACCTTCTTGCACTCTTTCCACTCAGACATCGACAGTAGGTACGCACCCTTCAACTTCGAGTACCACTCGGGATAGTCCGGCAGGTCGAGCTTGTCCGCTCTATCCAACAACTCGTATGGGAAGTGGGACTTTACCTTTTTACAGTCGCTTTAACCCACCTGCCGTACGTGGTACCGGGTACCGGATACTGGATGATTTGCGTCGTGTTGGTCCTATTTCCGACCATCACGGTCGGTGGCCGCCAACCTCTTGACAAGGTACTGCTTGATGAGGTTCAGGTCGTACCTGCTGCAGTTGAACCCCACCACCTGGACTTGGTCGATCCACGAGACGATCTGCGCTTGCTGAGGCTTTGGCAGCATCTCTATGTCGTCCGGCAGATACTTCATAACCCCCTCCCTGATGGAATTGCCTCTCCTCTGCTGCTCGGTCACGATCTTCTCGATCAGCGTGTCGGGGTCTCGTTCACAGATGTGGATAATCCCATCATGCATCTTATCCCCCAACGATACCGATTAGGGACGTACTCGACCTCGAAGGTCAGGTCTATGGTGGGTAGCGTGGTTTTCGACTTGCCAACATCTCGCGTGACGTATGTGCTCTCCTGCCATCTCCTCTTCTCTGCTCAACCATTGAATCGACATCGCACTCGCTGACCCCTTTGGGTAGGACTCTTTCTGCCTGTGCATGCTGCACGAATTTGTGAACCGTTGTTGACATACGGGGCACCCGTACTCGTTCGTCATCTTGCGGAGGTTCTTGATGAGGAACGAGTGACCTCCAAACATTCCTATCGTCGTGGTCTTCTCCCCAACCGCGTCGTAATTGGCGGGAGACTTCGTGAGGTAGCACACTCCGTCGTCGGTGAGCTCGTAGACAGGAATGCCCAGCTTGAAGTGCTCTTCGACGTTCTTCAGATCGTCCAGGGGATTCCCTTACTACCCGGTCCGAAATCGTGACCGCGATATTCGCGAGCCTGAGCTCGTGCCTCCTCACAGCAACGGTCGGGTCTCTGTCCGCGGTGGATGCCTATGCACCTAAACAGACACAAGTAGTCGTCGTACGTGTCGACGGAATACATTCCCTTATTCTGTCTTAACCAATCTGGGAGTTTCCCCGCTCCCATGTGGAGTTGTTGTGCATCGATGACCAACGAACGAAGGTCAATTTTATGTCTGGCCTATCGACTTTTTCGATCCCCATTCGACCTCTCTCTCTATCGGCTATCCAACTCTCAGCTTTGGCGATCTCGTTTACCTTACAAGGCGAACATAAATCCTTAGTGACATTGACATTATGCGGTCGGACGTGGGTTGTGTGCAGAACAGGACCCGGTTGCATGAAGCACCAATGACTCATTAACTTCATTAGCGACTCATTAACTAATGTGTCATTAAATTCAATTGTACGAACACTAAGTTAGCATTAAGTCGTCATTCAATTATTATTAGTTAATGTAGGTACTGGACCATCATTAGGGCGCGTGCTCCCGTCATTAAGCCTTCGTGAATTATCCAAATTGGCGGCCATTGATGTCGTTTCGTTAAAAAACAACAGAAAAGACGGATGAAATGGTGGAGCTGAAGTTTCAAATTACTCTATATTTCCTTTATAAAATGCTACTTACATACACACTTATTTATTACGTAAGCAATCCAACAATCCCTGTAATTTATCGGTCCCATTCTGCAACTCTGAAGGGCCTCATTCAGACGTTCAGAATTAAATTGCCGTGTAACATACGCAAACTGCTGTGAATTATGTCACAGACAGTGTTGGCCTCCAAGGTCAAACAACACAGCTGCAGCGAACTTACAGAGTGACGTCACTTCGTCAGCATGCCGATCTAATGATAGGCTAGCGACACTACCTGCACCGTGTATATCCGGTAACATCAAGTGGGGTGATTGGTAATTTCGATGCGGACTGAATTAGAAAATACTGCCTTTTCGAATAATGCATGATGTCTTACATATAAACACAGATGATCTAGATTACAGCAAAAACAATAAAATCAATACATTGTATATTTGTTCCGAAAAATAAAATATGTTGTAATATCTAGATGATACAGTCATTAATGTTATCGCTAACTTTATTTGTTTCATTTCCCGTGATGATATCATTGGAGTGCGTTTTCCCATACAGCGGCATGGTGAATATACTTATGGTTATCTAATATCCGCACCCCAAGATTAAGGTCTCTAATTCCTGCCACCGTGATTTTTTACCTGTCTAATTCCCCTAATATACCCGCCTACCCACCACACCCGAGCGGGGAAAAAGTTGATCTTTGTATGCCAACAATAACATTAGAATGCATTGTGCATTATTGTATGTACGTGACCTTGTTGTATGAAAATAAAATTAAATTCAACATTTAAGTTTGGTTTGTATGTGACTCGCCTGGTACAACTCATTTGTATGCGCCACCAATTTATTTTTTTGGGGGGGATTATGTTTTACCCCTCTCACATTCATGTATGCGTCCGTGCGTCAGTCCGACCATGTTCATTTCAATAACACCTGCACAAATTCCAATAATATTTGAGCACAATGTATGTCTAGGCATGGGCAAGGTGCTTTGTTTCGCATACGACCCGCGCCCGGACACACAAGGCCAAGGTCACCTTGTTTAAAATGTGTTGAAGTGTTTAATGTTTTCTCAATAACTCCTGAACTCCTTCACTAATTTCAATAATATTTGTCCACAGTGTCTATCTAGAGATGCTGCTTTGTTTCGCACATGACAAACACATGCCCAAACTTTCAAGGTTAAGGTCAATGGGGACTTATATTCACATTTTTTGTAAGGCAAATGCGCTTAAGATTTTAATATTTTCTCAATAACGCCTTAACTCCTTCACCAATTTCAATACAATTTGCCCACAATGTCTGTCTAGGGATTAGCTTCGTAATAACGATGCTCTTTTACTACCAAGGCTGCATGTTTGCGGGAAAGGCGGGGGTGGGGGGAATCAGTGTTTTATGAAAACATTTTCTAGTTTATTTCTGACTACGTGCGGCTAATTGTTTAAACACGTCCGATACACAGCGCCTTATACTAATAGGTGGCGATTATTTCACTTATTTCTTTTAAAACGGTCGAATAAAAACCACAATGTGAATTTCTAGAGTTGGCAATGACACGTGCATTCGTTGTTTGTGGAAACTTATTTTCTTTCAGAAGATTGGTGATGTAAGCATGCACAGTTTGGACTCACCCGATATTACACGACGAGCTGCGTTAATATTGTAGTAAATGTAATAGGGACGCTAATTTTTTTTTTTTTTTTTTTTTTTTTTTCGTTTTTTTCGCACTCGCAGATTGATTAAGGAAACAAACTTCAGTTTCTTCCTGTCTACGGCCCCACGACGAACATAAAAGAAACGCGAAGCAGCACAGATTGAGGGGCGATCCTTCACGACAATTGACGAATGTACCACTTGAAGTCACAGTGTAAAATTTGTGTAATACAGTATCATAATCACGTTTTGCAATCGATAGTTATTGATTTATTTCAACATGTAAATTAAAATTTTCGTTTCATCGCGTAGACAGGCCAAGTAACGAATATTTAGAGGCATAAATTCACGTACCGCTATCGTTATTGTTTAAACGATCGTAAAAAAGCACAAAAATTCGTTGCGTCGTGTGCGTGTATGTTCGTCCCGCACGCACCCTCCATAAAAAACCTAGCGGGTCAATTCGACAGGTAGGCGAGTCTGGAATTAAATCGTATATATCTGAATGTGTCAAATGACTATGGACTAGACTCGACATTTCATTCCATGTCGTATCACCGGTTTTCCGTGATATTATAAATGCTGTTAAAAATGTAAATGGTGTCCTAGTAGACGATGCTCATGTGATGCCAAAACGTGTTATTATTCAGAAATCAATCAAATGGGACAAACAAAAATCAATAAATCTGTTTTCGACAACACATGAGAGTCGTCTTAGGAGACGATTCACATGTGCTGCTATAAACAGTTTGTATTAAGAAATCGAACACATGTGAATAAACATCAATATATTGGTATTTCTTAACAAAACAAACAAATTTTGACAAAATATGAGAATCGAAATAGCAGACGATTCTCATGTGCTGCCAAATATTGCTTTATTAAAAAATCAAACGAATGTTAAAATAAAAACGCTAATAAATGCAGAATTATCAATTTATCGGCGATGCGATGATGCGAGCGACTTGCAAGCGACTACATAATGTGGTTGTGGTAAATTTGTTTCCGCCGAATTCTAAATGTCAGCCACACTTTGCACGTGAACCTGGATTACCGACAGATGATAGTAAACACGTGTCGCAAATGTGCTAATTGATGGAAGGTCGTTACTATGATGGTTCGTGAGGAACGAACATTCGCGGCGTTGTAACGAAGTTTAAGTTTATTTAAACTGTGTTCCATCGCGGTGTTGTTACGAAGATTAGTTATTTTTGGTTTCTTCGCCACGTTGTAACGGAGATTAAGGTTCTTAAATTTCGTTCCTTTGCGGCATTGTAGCGAAGTTTAAGAACGTCAATCTTCGTTATGTACAACGTCGCGAAGGAATGAAGAAACGACGAAAAGAAGTGTGGATCGCGAAGGAACGAAGATTTAGAGGCGCTAATTAGCGTGTGCATATTGTTGTGTTCGTTTCTTCGTCTACTACACTACTGCGTACACACCGTCATCCATTGTAATTTTAGGTATACATAAACATAAATTGATTGATCGATTCAGTCTGCAGCTGCAGTCTGAGTCCGGTTACTGTAAGCAGTACCAATTATGATTAATTGTTTACACATTGATACATCGCCGTTTAGTAGACAATGAGCGGGTATCATTCGAAATCGGTACAGGAAAACATAATACTGACGGCATTGCAGCACTGTCACAGGCACATACGCAGTAATATATATTGGGGGGAGGGGCGGGGGGCATAATCGATGGCACAAAGGGCCGGAGTTGCTAAAATATATTTGTACACATCCACTGACGGACCTTGGCGGATTAAGGAGGTGAGTGCGCACCCGTCGCTAATCCCCCTCACGCCCTTGAGTACGGGCCTGCGGTCATATAAAGAATTAAAGATACCATATATTCGTCATCGTAGTACATGTACTTTGCGCGTAACGTTCACCGGCGGTTATATTGCACACGGTGATTTCGAATTTTAGCCTACTTACATGACGTTGACATGACGTTGCTACAATACTGTTAAAGGCGTCATGTCTGTGTGAGTTTCTGTTGAATCGTCCAGTTGCAGCATGAAAAAGCGCGCCAGTCATATTGCAAAATTACAGAAACCGAAACCAGAAAACTGGGATTTGACTGGTTGACGTGTCTGTTTACAGGTTAATGACAGCACGTCATTAGTTAATGAGGAATCGGTGAAGCGGTGCATACGCTATTGAATAAACAAACTTAAACGTTAACGGATTTGCCTGGCAAACAATGTGATCATAACGTCCTCAATTACCTTCACCTTAGAAGCTCGGACGTGGGTCGTATGTAAAACGCAACACCACCCCTAGACACACATTGTGGTCAAATATTATCGAAATCGGCGAAGCGATTCATAAGTTATTGAAAAATTAAGGGTGTTACTACGTACGCACGCACGCATGTACGCACGCACATGGACTAATGGTATATCCCCTCTTGCCTATACTATTGCTTCGGTCTCCACGCACATTAAACACACCAAGTGTTTTAATACTATGATATTACGGAAAATAAACATAATTATATTTAATTGTGTAACAGTTCCACTATTTCGTTTAAAACAATAATAATCCACGTCGTCTGTATGTACAGTGGAACATCTCTAAACCAGACACCTCCACGGAGCTTCCGGCTTACAGATGGTCCACTGTAATTCAGGCAGATGAGCACTCCAATACATGCATAACACAGATAATAATAGTAAACGCAACAGCCCATTACTTTATTCCTTAATACAAAGTTATGCATTACCACGTTTTGAATACACGTGAACATAATGAAGTGCACGTATGCTACACGGTAGGGTGGTTATTGTAAAGAAGGAACTACAGTACAGTTGTCCTAATATATATACTGCATACGACCAGGAAGAGTAGCGTTATATATATAGCGCGATTAAACTACTAGCTTTAGTATTGACGGCATATAGTGATGTAGATGGACTGGATATGAACGTTGTTTATATTGACATAGATCAACTGGATTTGATGTGTGGCTAAACATGAGGATAATAACATTGGACTTATTGGACGTTAATCACGGCTCTAATTTCTACACGCGTGAACATTTTGGCATTTTCATAATACCCCAACCCGACAGTTCAGTTAATAACGCAGGACGAATTGCATTACATACATAAATTTCTGGTTAATAATACCATTGAGTTTCATATCATCATGTGCATACTATTTCAGCATCAGCACATGTATTGTCTCTGATATATCACGGTTTCAACTAGTATATAGTTTTAAAATTGGCACTGTTGCGCTAGTATAGCAAATCAAGGTTCAAACATAACAACGCCGGAATTCGTTGAATACTAGCACAAGGCGATCGCAGGGGCGTATCTCACCCATTACCAACATGACCAATGGGTCTAGATTACTCGAATTACCCTGGGTGGCTAGCTACCAATGAGAGGAAGCTACTAATACACTGTGTTGAACATTCAACTAACGTATCAGGAGATTAATGAAATGTAGACGTACTTTCAAGTGTTAATGGACGTGACCTTTATTACAAAAGAAAGAATGTCAATGTCGCATGCATGACCCGTCGTGGCTAAG
The DNA here is from genome assembly GCA_029237695.1 of Conchocele bisecta. Taxonomy (NCBI): domain Eukaryota; kingdom Metazoa; phylum Mollusca; class Bivalvia; order Lucinida; family Thyasiridae; genus Conchocele; species Conchocele bisecta. The sequence continues at coordinate 91,277,424 of CM055275.1, read as the reverse complement.
TATCAATATAAGCAAACTACTGATGAAGTTTGACTAACATATGAGGATTATGCGATGTTTGGACGTACGTACACAGTTTTGACGGAATTACCTACATGTATTTGCTATCGACTGACATACCATATCAGCATTCAGACACTAATTCACGCTTCCTTTGGGTTATTGTCAATCCATTATGTTTCAGTTTGCTTAAAACATAACTTAACTGGTACATTTGCGATTTTGACTAATCAGCGAACGAGTGTTTATCCATACAAGTTCATGACGCATGTACGTGTATTTGTGTTACTGTCAATCCAATCAGTTTGCTCAATACAGTACTGGTAGATTTGGCATACATTTGCGATTTTTACTAATCAGTAAACTAATGTTTATGCATACAAGTGGGTGTAGGTTTCAGACATTAATGCAAACTGCAATTGACGCCATAATTTATAGAAGTGGCCCGACACGTTTTGATCAACCGTCATTCAATAACTCCGTCGTTTTATTTTGTTTATCATAATTTTTATGTTTATAGAAATAATTGCAATTCGACTGTTTTGGTCGTTTGCTATCTACCCGACTTTAAATGGACTTTAAACAGTGTCATATCTGAATACAGCAGATCGACTGGACTCGTGTTATATGCGGAGGCATATATGGATCAACTAGACATGCACGTTACACGTATGGTCGTTGTTCTGGTGAGTGAATGTGTTACTTTGTTAATATACGACGCTGGGTCAATAAGTGGTGTCACTCGACACTTACCTTTCTAAAAATAACAATATAATTCCTTTGCTTCCTCCAGTTATGAGAGCGCAACACATATATACAAGTACAATATCAGCTGTGAACAAACATGCAATACAAATTGAAATATGTCATGCAGTGTGATGAAATGTAATTAGAGTTATGTAATCAGAACTATTGTCAGTGTAGCATATAGAAGTGTATCCGTAATTAAAAACGTATGGCTTTTGTAAAGAAGCCGGAGAACAAATGGGAGTCAGGGGTCTCCCTGTTGAAAATGCTATATAGAGCCAGCGTTCACAACGGATTGTGTCGCGCCCACTTGCGGACAACGCGATATAGTCGGCACATTCGCGTACGTACGTTCGTACGTACGTCCGTGCGTCCAGGTTAAATATTTTGGTTAACACATTTGGTATGCCCCACTCCACCGAATGGTGAGGGACATATAGTGTTGCCGGCATCCGTACGTCCCACCCGTCAGTCCCGAAAACTTAAAGCTTGGGTAAATGTCTTATACGTTATGTTTCCTTGCACTCGCCTGCCATGTCATTCACATCGTCTCACCCCGTCAAGCCCAAGGTCAATGTCATTGCATTGATGGTCTGCTGCTTTCATGCTTTGACAAATCCAAATTTTTATATTAATGACCAAATTATATCCCCCCCACCCCCACATCTAGCACAAACTTATTTCGCATAATATACATGGTTTCAAATGACTGTTGTTTACCCTAAGTGTATGTATTGCACAATATATTGAGTTTTTGTCGCGCTCGCTTGCGGACAGCGCGATATAGTCGGCCCATAGGCGTACGTACGTACCTACGTACAGTAGGTGGACAGAAGTAAATTCCCACCCATTGAAATCCCATAGACTTACATGTATTTATAGCTATGCTTGTTAGTATGTTACTTCAAATATACAATTAAATAGTCAACAAATTTGCACACCAATTTATTCATATGTGTATTCAATATTCAAAGTATTTTGCAAAATGCTTTTAGTTAAACGTATGAGATTTGTATGCCCCCGCCACGGAATGGTCAGGAGGCATATAGTGATACCGGCCTTCGTGTGTCCATTCCGAAACCTTAACGCTCGGGTAAATGTATTTTAATTTGTTTCCTTGCACGGATCTGCTTGATATTTCACACTCGCATTGTTGTAATGGTCCTCTACAATCCTGCGACAAATCCACGATCGTCCCGCCCCTGTTAAGCACAGGGTCAAGGTCACATACTATGACGTCGACAGTTTATGAATATTCCCAGTAAATGTAGAATTCTGTCTTATTTATATGTCCGTTTCATACTGGCTTCACCTATTCAGACGCTTCAGTATAATTGACTAATTCCAGGACGTTTTAAGGATCTTATACCTCAGATTTGGCATGCGTATGCCGGACAAATATAGAAAAATTAGTAGTAAGGTGAGATTCTAAATAAGTAAGGTTCTTGGGAAATCACTAACTCACCACTGGTTAGGTTAGTGAATCGACGGTGCTCTATTTGTTTCGCACTATCTGTCTGTCTGTCTGGCTGCCCGCCTGTCTGTCCGTCCGTTTATTTTGTGAAAGGAGTTTCTCAAATCACCTATAATTTGTGTATGCCTTCAGCTAATAACTTCATATTGCATACATGCATTACTATGTAACTATACATCATTGCACATTATTACAATTGCCCTCGCTACTGATCGTAGGTCCGTCCGTCCGTTTTTGAAAGTTTTTGCAAGAGTTTTTCAAATAACCTATAAGTTATCTTTGCCTTCAGCTAATATCGTCATATTGCACACATGCATTACGTAGTAACGATACACCCTTCCACATCAATACAATTACCCTCGCTACTGACCGTACGTCCTTCCATCTGCCTGTTTATTAATTGACAGTCTGTGTAACAGTTTCTCAAATAAGTGAGTCGACAGGCCGCATTTTCTAGTTTTTCTCTGGGCCTGACCGGTCTAGTGCATCATCGATATGTGGATCTGTCGATCTGTTTAATGGTTCCAAAGTGACGACGATCTAGTGTTTCCTGCGTCCGTATTTCTGTCCGGAAGCCTTAACTCTCGGATAAATGTCTTATTATTCCTGTGTCCTTGCACGGATATGCTTGATATTTCACACACACATTGTTCTAATGGTCCTCTTTCGCCCTGCGATAAATCCACGATAGTCCATCCCCTGCTAAGTTAAGGGTCAAGGTAACATGCTTTAGAAACCTTAACGCTCGGGTAAATGTATTATATTTCTGTCTTCGTGCATGGATCTGCTTGATGTTTCACACACACATTGCTATGATGGTCTGCTTTTATACAGTTTCAAATCCACGCTTTGTTGGCCCTCTGTGTTTTCAAATGTGCCTCGTTTTCTTTGGCTGTGTAATGTCTCATTGTGTGGATCTGTTGAGTGAATGATATAGGAACAACTCATTGGTGTGGTTAATAACCACATCTGTTATATTTGCTTACTAAAACGCAAGTGGTTCAATTGGTACCAGAGGGCTCCCGAGTTACTCAGCAGTCATAGATCAATTTAAGCCACGCCTCCATACAGTACATCTCTCTCCTAGTTATATTGATGATACGCGTATACATGGCAAATATAATTGGAAAAATAAACATATTATTGTGTCCTTTAGAAGCTAGGTTTGGCTGCTAGTTCTGATGACTGTTTATTTAATACACATGTTCAATTACAATCGCTTGACAGCAATATCATGTTGAAACTACCAGGTCGTAGTAGGTTAATTATACTGCAACTATATGTATGTTTGTTATTGTGATCTATCCCATATGATTGGTGTTTTGATAACACGCTTGTTCCTCTGGTTTGGCACCCTTGGTGGTATGTCTGAGTAACTGAGTAATGACTAACATGTCGGCGTAACATGTAGCCAGCATTGGTTCTCATTAGAACCATCGTTACCTTTTTTTTCACTTCAGTTTCCTCCCACGATGGTGAAGTTTTGGTTTGGCACAACGACGTTTTGTCCGCATTTGAATTGTCTATACGAACTCAGTTTGTTGTTATTTGCGTTGGTTTTCATTTTTTGTTTTTGTTATGCTTCGCGTGATTTCAAACTGCTAGGTACAATGGTTTTGTTATATTGCGGTAGCTTGGTTTTGATTGTTCGATTGTACAACAATTCTGCTGGTGAGGCGTTGGTTGTACAATGTGCCGTTGTTCTGTAATGTAACAGAAATGTATACAGATTTTTCGCCAGCTTTTCTGTTCGAGCACCGCAGTGCGAATCGCTTTCTTTATCGAGTTGTTAATGTTTTCAACTAGGCCATTAGCTCTGGCCCAGTATGTAGTAACGCGCGTATGTGTAATACCGTTTTCCTTGAGAAAATGTGAAAATTCCTCAGAAACTAATTTACTCGCATTATCAGTGACCAGCTCATCGCCAACTCCCATCAAGCTAAACATTGCTCGCAGTTTGTTTATAATCGAAGCACTTGTTGTCGATTTCAGAATCACGACCATTTGGAAATCGGGAATAGTAGTCAATGACCACCATTAAATGTTCGTTATTTCCGTAAGGACCAGTCAAATACATGGTCAGTTTTTTCCACGGACCGCTTGGTAATTCAGTGCTATCGGCGGTGCGTGCGGTGGAGATGAAACCATCTGACATGCATGACTTAACTGAATCATATGTTCCACGTCTTTGTCTATGCTGGGACACCATACTTTGCCGCGCAATAGTTGCTTAGTTTAGACAATGCCCATATGTGACTCATGAGCCAAGTCAATGACACTTTTTTGAAGTGAATTCGGCATAATTATCTTCGTGCCTTTAAGAACAACATAGTTTTATACCGTTAATTCATTTATGATTGCCAATGGGTAATATGATCGTAAAATGGGATATTTCGGCCACCTGTTTGTTTTTAGACTTTCACAGACGAGTGACAATGTTTTATCGTTTTCGGACGCGTTTTGCAATTGCTCGAGCGGGATCGCAATGGGAAGACTGGCGTTCAATATGTAGTTGACATAAATATCTGTACCAACTCCATAATCATCTGTGTCAGGCTGTGGCGATCTTGATAACCTATCAGCTGCGTTCATGTGGCCCGACAAATACTTAACTGTGACGTTATAGACTTGCAATTTGAGTACCCATCTCTGGATTCGCTGGAGGCGCTTCGTGCGAACTTGAGAACATTTTTTTGAGTGGGTGGTGATCAGTATAGACCGGAAAATCCATACCATACAGGTAGACGTTAAATCGTTGGATTGCATATGTAACGGCTAACGCTTCTCAGTCAGTCTGAGAAAACCGTCGCTCTATTGGCGTTAACGTTCTGCTGGCATAAGCCACCGGTCTAAATTTACCGTTTGATTGTTTTTTACGTATAATCCGAATGGAGATGCATCGACAACAATATTTGTCTCGGCTACTGGATTTTAGTATGCCATTACGTCGGTTGTTGTGATTGATTTTTTCAGCGTGTCGAATGCATTTTGCTGTTCTGAGGTCCACTACCATTATACATATGTTCTCGTTAATTTACGCAACGGTTCTACGATCGCCGATTGGCACAAACTTAGCGCAAACGTTGACTAACCCCATAAATGACTTGACCTCAGTGTGGTTTTGCGGCGGTTTTGTTTCCTTAACGGCATTGGCCTTGCTTTCGTCAATTTTGATTCCGCCTTTGGACAGTGTATGAACTTTAGTTCGATTTTATTAAACTCGCATTTTGATTTGTTGAGTGTCAGATTTCGTTCTCGCAAGCGTTCGAGTAGTAGCTTGAGAATATTTTCATGTTCCGTTTGTTTTTTCGCAAATACAATTATGTCGTCTGCAATGTTTTTGCAAACAGGAATATATTGAATTGTGTGTTGTATAATTCGAGGGTGCGTTTCGGGTACGGAGTTGATACCGTATAATAATCGTTTACATCGGTAGAACAAATTATGTGACGCAAATGTGGTAATATAGCGCGGATTTTCTTCCAGTTCCAACTGTTGGAAACTTTGTTTAAGGTCTAATTTGGAAAATACGGCGGAACCGTCATTTCCTCTAACGTTTCATCAATGTTTGGCATTGGGAAACGTTCGCGCTGGACAAATTGTTAGCTTGGCGCATATCTACACAAAGTCTGATATCGCCGTATTTTTTCGGTATCGGCACCAATGCACTGACACAAGGCGTTGGGCCGTTGACATTTTCAACGATGTCTAATTTCTCAAGTTGTATTTGTTTTTGTTCGACTTGTTTGCGCATTTTGAAAAAAATCTTTCGAGCAGGCTGTGCTACTAATTTGGCCGATTATTCAATGTACAAGCGTAGCTGAAAGGATTGCAGCTTTCCTATTCCCTCGAATCTGTCAGCATATGAACTGAGAATCTCATCAGTCGTGTCCGTCGTATTTGCGGAGACGCTGTTGATCATACCGATATGTAGAAGGCCCAGGTCTGTAGCAGTTTTACAACCTAGTTCCATTGATGATTTGAAATGCGACCTCGTGTATTTTCTGTGCGAAACAGACATGCAAAGTTGTTTTCCGTATAATTTAATTGGTGTTTTACTACCGTACTGATATATTTTGGTGTCGGACTTTTCTAACGGTGTATCGGCATCGAACGTTTGTCGGTCAATAACATTGACAGACGAACCAGAATCAATTAAAATATTTAAAAGATAACCTTCGATGTTTAAGTTCACACTGGCCTCATGTATTTTTCCGTTTAACACAAATATTTCATCCGAAATTTCACCACTAGAATGATTGATTGCAAGCAAATTTTTCAATTTAGATTTACACATTTTGGCAAAATGACCTTCCCAGTCATTGCAAATAACCCCTCTTGATCTAACGCAGTCTTTTCCATAATAACCAACAGTTCCACAGCCATAACATATTGCTTTATTTTCTGAAGGTGGACCTCGTGTACGTCTCTGCGTCTGTTTCCTCCAGACGGATGTGTACCCCGTGGCTCCGTGTTTTCGTCCAGGATGGCTATACCCCGTGACTACTTGTCTTGTAATCGAATCGATTCGTTTTGGCTTCCATAGTTTGTTTACCTCATTGGTTGTTTGACGATCATTCATTGCCATTTTGTTGGCATGTGTCTCGGAAAATTCGTACGTCCGTGCTATGGATTGTACCTTTTCCAAGGTCAAATTCGACTCTTTCAGGAGTTTCTTACGTAGTTCCTGTGATTTGCTATTTTATACGATTTGGTCACGCACCATGTCGTCTTGGTTTGTGTATTCACATGGCACTGCTAATTTGGATAGTCGTACGATGAAGATGTCGATTGTCTCGTCTTCTTCTTGTTTTGATTTCCGCAACACCTGCCTGTCATACGACACGTTTTTCCTTGGTTGGATGTAAGTGGATAAACTGGTCATTGCCTGGTCGTATGTAGTCCCAGTGTCCGGCAACGTTTCGAAGATATCATGCACTTGTTCCCTGTATACGTGTATCAGGAGTGCCCGTTTGTGTTCGTCTTTCGTGACGCCACATGCTTTGATGTAGTAGTTGAATCTTTTGAGATATTGTTCCCACGATTTGTTCAGATTTGTATGTTATCCTTTGAAATTGAACTGTCCAGGATTAAATATGTCTAATTTCGCTGCCATTGTTTTGTTTCTCTAGTTTTTGGTTTCACACTAACAGTCCGGAATGTAATCCTCTGTCATGTAATATTGTTTACGCTGGCAGTTTGATAAATCCACAAAACATTAATTAAATCCTTGTTTCACACGGTTCATACAATTTCTCACTTCTCGTCGCCAATGTAATGTCTCATTGCATGGATCTATTGAGGGAATGATAATTATAGGAACAACTCATTGGTTTGGTTAATAACTACATCTATTATATTTGCTTACTAAAACGGAAGTGGTTCAATTAGTACCAGAGGGGCCCCCAGTTACATGCTGACTCAGCAGTCAGAGATAATTTAATCCACGCCCCACCAAGGCGGGTTCTATACAGTGCAGGCTGCCAGCGGGGGAATTCGTGTGCCAACAGGCCACATTTCCAGTTTTCGTTTTAGAAACATTAATCTGAATTTAAACAATAAACGATACATTCAATAATTCGAATATCTAAATTGAATGCAATATATTTATTTTTTACAATTTTTATTATTACAAGTTTTAACAAGATGATAATGTCATGGTTGAACATTACTCTATAATTTGATTGAAGAGTTGCAGTCAATGGGCGTGGCACTCATTTGATCTGGAGAATAGGAGTTATTGTCCGTTTATAACAACATATTAAACTACATACAAGGGATGCGCAGATTATTCGTTGCTACCAGCATTGCATTTTGACACGCTTAACCCAGTGGCATATTTCAGTTAATCAGGCTTATTGTGCGTGATTAGTCAGATGTTGCGACGTGTTTCTAAAAATAGGCGCTAAACACCACGTAATTTTCATATGGGTGAATAATTAGTAATTAAAACGAAACACAAAAGTAAACTCAATAGCAATTACAATACACACATTGAAGTTGCAACACATATTTTAACTTGTTAAATCCATTGTCAGAAAGTTTGTACAGTATTGGTGGTCGTCTTGGATGTTATTTTGCATCTTAAAGCATACGTGTAACGTTTACAGTACATATATTACAGCATGTTATAATATAATACTGAAATATATATGTATTTCTGACGAATAACAATGAAACACCTGGTTTTGCTGTTTGAGCAGCCATATCGGAAGCCACCTTGGATTATGGGAAATGCTCAAGATTGACCGTCAGATTATAATAATGTAGGGCCTGAAGATGCAAAATTGCCAAAAATCCATTCTATATACGCCAAGTCTGGGTCTCTTGGTAGTTCGGCAGGACTATTAACCATAACCATATTGGACGCCATCTTGGATTATATAAATGCTCAGGGTTGACCGTCAGATTCCAATAATGTAGGGCTTGAAGATGCAAAATCGCGAAATACCCATTGTGTATACGCCAAGTCTGGGTCTCTTTGTAGTTCGGCAGGACTAATAACCATAACGATAGTGTCTCACATTTCCAACCTGCAAAAACCAGAACCTTTACCTGAAATATAGAAAATTGGGAAAGTGAGAACACACCCAATATGCATACCCCATTATACATTGATTGGTTAAACATACGTGTTGCTAGCTTATATTCTACAACATATATCAACGAACGTTCTAAAATGGGAATGACCTACTATGAATTAGCATTTTCTCATTTACACCATACTATTAGACATGTTCATGTGTTCTTTTTAATTGCAGGTAATAGGCCTCGCAATCTGTACGTGTGTGTGTGGAGATGACTATGTCGTCTATGTTGGAGATACAAACACATTCAAATGTTCCTTGACTGGCGATATAGGTTCGTCTTTCAACTGGAGAGGTCCACCTGGAGGTGTTCGATATGTAAGATTGACATACGGAATCCCCACTGTCGATACTGTGTTCAACAACCATTCAGATCGTATTTCCGTCGGTGGGGATGACAATACGGACCTGATTATCAGTGATGCACAACTGTCTGACTCTGGCCACTACTATTGTATAAAATATTTGGAATTACAAAACCATTGGTTGTACGTAAGAGGTGAGTATGCGTATTTTCCTCTTTGGCAAACTTTTCCGAAATAAAATTAATTTGTCACTAGCACACGCCTCATATAACCAGGAGTATAAATGCCTTAAGTTACCATTGGATATTGTATCTGGCGCTGACACGCTGTCACCCTGGGACATTTTCCAAGATCCAAAATGGCAAAGAACACAATCAGAAATACATGTCAGTTCATGTTTCTATAATAATATAATGGTAGTATATATTGCTTTACCTACGTCAATTTTTTTAGTCGTTTTGGTAACATGACCCATACCCGTAGAATTGGAGAATTCTTGCTGCATTTTCATCAGAATTGGGAAAAATATAATATTTTAGAAAACAACATCAGTTTTAACTTTAACAAAGTCTTCAAGATAACACTGAACATTCGTTCGGCCTATATGTAAAGGTTCACATGAACAGTTATAAATGCATATATAAGTCGACACTTCCATTAATAACGGAAACACAACTGAATACTACATAACTCAGACTACTATCTATTCCACGTGTTGCAGCCGAATATCTTTTGGCCATTAAACACATTAAATCTTAAAACTATTTAAATGTAAGTACTTTTTCATCAATATCTAAAAAGTAATTTTTTATTATTTGATGACATTCTTTAAAATATTGATTTTATTGCGAAAAAAAACTATTCTCCTATGGGAATTTAACATGCGGGCTAAAAATAGATGTGTATGCCCCCGCCACCGAATGGTGAAGGGATCATATAGTGCTACCGGCGGGCATCCGTCCCGAAACCTTAACGCTCGTGTAAATGTCTTCTAATTTTCCTTACACGGATCTGCTGGATATTTCACACACGTATTGCTCTAATGGTCCTCTACGATCGTCACGCCCCCGCTAAACACAGGATCAATATCACTCGAAACCCCTCGCTTCATTCCGTAGTAAATGGAGAATAATGTCTCTGGCGCCAATGATAGGTCAAGAGGGCGTCCGGGTGACCCATTTACCTATTCGCACGCGTTCCATACTGTCACTGTGGTGGAAACTGCAGACCGGTCCCTCACACTGATATGTACATTATTATGGGTATATACAATAGCAGTACAGTCCGCGCACATACCCCGGTGTTCTGCAACCTACAGCCGGGCGGCACCGTGGTGGAAACTGAAGGTCTGCCCCTGACACTGACAAGTAAATTATTCAGGGTATATACAATAACATTACATCCCCCCACAGACCCCGGTGATCTCAAACCTACTGCCGGGCTGCACCGTGGTGGGAACTGAAGGCCCACCCCTGACACTGAAATGTACTTTATTCTGGGTATATACATTACTATTACTGTCCGCCCACACATCCCGGTGATCTCCAACCTACAGCCGGGCGGCACCGTGGTGGGAACAGAAGGCCGGTCCCTGACACTGACATGTACATTATTATGGGTATATACAATAACTTTACAGTCCGTCCGCAGACCCCGGTGATTTCCAACATACAGCCGGGCGACACCGTTGTGGGAACTGAAGGCCGGCCCTTGACACTGACATGTACATCCGTTGGAGGTTACCCAGCTCCGAACGTCACCTGGTACCGCGGCTCCACACATTCTACGGCCCTGGACAGCTGGAGCACGGTAACAGAGGAAGGAGATCGGTATACTGTAACCGCCAACTACACATTCACACCGACCCGCGCCGACGACGGCGATGTCTATAACTGCCGGCCGTCGTACTCCTCACCTACGGTAGATCTCCTGGATCATGTCACCATGACAATCCGCCTCAATTGTAAGTGTTCATCCTCACATTGACGACCATAATGTCAGAAGAAAATAATTCCATTAACGTGACGTGTAACTCGGCTCATGTCTCATATGATTTAATATATAAAAGTAGCAAATGTTTGCAGTTATATATGAACTAGCGTGATATATGATCAACCAATGGAGTTTATAGTGACCTAGATATATACGGACAGGGTTTACTACTATGTTTCGCAAACATTATTTAATACATAACGGTTATAAGTGTTTTCAGATATTGATATATGAACTATCCATATATATGTTTTCATCGACCAATAGTGCTACCAACCTGGTATTATCATTGCTAAATAGTTTGTATTATTTCTAACTTGTGTACAATGTCTCTGGTATATTGATTGTCTGAAGTAAAGCATCTAAATTATTATTATTTTTATTATTATTAGTTGTAGTAGTAGTAGTAGTTGTAGTAGTAGTAGTAGTAGTAGTAGTCCTGCTGGCATCAAAGTCATTTCTTGACAACAAATAATGGGAACGCATTTGAATGACGTATGGAGAGAGACTCCAGCATGAGAGCTGTGCCGAGTTGTGTCATCACGTGCATGATTTCCCAACAGATTTTCCCATTAGCAAAGCTCCATGTTTTAATTGCTCTTCGTTGTAGTATAAGTCGTACATTAGGTGCTTGGAGAGGTCGAGGATGATCATACCCACATACACAGATCGATTGAGCACCAGGCGGCTCATGTGCATTTTGATCGCTGCAAGGTTATCATCGAAGAAGTCGGCCCGTGAAAAGGCTGGGCTGGCGATAAGGCGCCGCAGATTGTCTTCCTCGTTTGCACACACCAGCTTGACATTAGCTCGCTTGCGGATGTTCTCCATGGTCTTCCCGAATACAGAGTTGTTCACGAGCTTGTCCATGTCCTTCTCGAAGTCGCTGCTTGCTCCGTTCCGGCGCTCGGTGTTCATCCTGATGTATGCTCTTTGGTCGAAGCGAAGTGTTCGGTGTGTCTTTGTCCCTATCCCCTAAGGGGTCCGCCTGAATACTAGCTCATCCGTTTTTTGGGAATTCCGGTAGCTGCATGGAAGCATGGGATGGAGTAGTCGCATCTTCACCTCTTCCGGATAGGGCTCATCCATGATATTCTTGACAACGTCATAGAGAGGCTCGGGTGCCTGCATTTCCACAAGCAGCTACTCGATGAATTCATACATAGTAGCCATGCTAGATGGGTATACCTAACAGGGTTCACGTTTTTAATTGGGAATTTGTATAACCACCATGCTGGATCTGCATACCTAACAGGGCTGACGTTTCTAATTGGGAATTTATATAACCGCCAACCGGGCAAAATCTTTGTGGATGGCCCTAACGCTCCGCTTGCAATCTAGCATGAACGCACGACTATACCCACACCCCTGACACAGCAGATATCGGTATTTAACACCCTTGCCACACCCAGTACACGACTGCGTTCCTGGACCTTTCCGCATCCTAGCGAGATGCACCTTACAATACTTACCTAAACAGCTACTTCCGCAGATCTCTGTGGAGCTCAGCATGAGTCACTGACAATTGTTGTTACCTTTCATTATCTTCAGGTATACCTGCTAGTACGGGTATGTCTAAGAGGAGGCCCCGGCCGACTTATTGTAGAGCCATGTGCATCGTTCGACTTGCTCTCCGAGCGACGGGGGCGATCCCTTTGGCCGGCGTTTGGTGTGGGTTGTCTCTTGTGCTCGCCTTGGGCTCTCCATTGTATTGTTGTAATGATATTATTAGTACGCTACATGGGGGGGGGCGGGGGGCGGCTGTGGGGTGGGGTGGGATGGGTGTGGGTCTTTTAAGACCTATTGCGTAAATGTGGTGGGGTCCATGCCTTCGGGGTTGTGGCGGGTTCTATGAGGTGGATGGCCCAGAACATTTAGTGTTTTGCGTTTAGACATGGGGGTGGGGTCCTGCCGCCTGCGGGGGTGGGGGCAGTATGAGGGGGTGGTCCAGAACCCCGCTCATATATACTACACGTCTTGTACACATATTGAAGATGTGCATTTTGGTGGTTTTATGCCGAAAAAAATAGTTTCTAGCACGAATATCACCTTTTTAACTTGACCCAGGTAGACCATGGTGTGCATTGACCTGCTATTCTCTAAAGTGAGGTCGTCACTTCCCACAGTGGAGCAGGTCGATAATTCTTCATAACATCGACCCAGGTAGACGCTAGTGTCCATTGTACTGCTATTTCCTACAGTGAAGCCGTCACCGCCCATAGTGGAGCAGGTCGGTGTGGCCGTAGCAGGATCCAACGTGAAGGTCCGCTGTACAACATCCAGCTTCCGTCCCGCCTCCGATATCGCCGTGGCTTGGACATACAAGGGCAGTACGATAACACCTGTAGCGGCACCGTCCATCACCGGTACAGACACGTACATGGCGACGTCCACAACAGGGTTCCCTGTACAGAAGACGGACAACGGAGGGAGGCCCGAGTGTACAGTTTCGCACCCAACACTGGTGACAGCACTCACAAAGTCGACCGCCATTGACGTCCGCTGTAAGTATATTGTGGCTATGTAACAACACTGTACTAGTCTGGAGTATTACTAGATATTGACAGTACGTACATAATTTACATACTTACAACGGCACCAGCCATGACATACACAGTGGCTTACTGTAAGTATATTGTGGTTATGTAACAACACTGTACTGGAGTATGACTATATATTGACAGTACGTACAGACTATACACACTTGCAGCGGCACGGCTGTCACATACACAGTGGTGTACTGTAAGTATACTGTGGCTATGTAACAATACTGTACTCGTCTGTGTTATGCAACAACACTGTACTAGTCTGGAGTATGACTAGATATTGGCAGTACGTACAAAATCTACACACTTACAACCTCAACGTCCACCACATACACAGTGGTTTACTGTAAGTATACGGTGGTTATGTAACAACAATGTACTTGAGTACGTACATACTATACACACTTGCAACGGCACCGGCTATCACATACACTGTGGTTTACTGTAAGTATATTGTGGTTATGTAACAACACTGTACTAGTATGTAGTATGACTATATATTGACAGTACGTACATAATCTACACACTTGCAGCGGCACCGGCCATCACATACATATTGGTGTACTGTAAGCATATTGTGGCTATGTACAACATTGTACTAGTCTGCAGTAAAACAAGACATTAACAGTACGCACATAATATACACACTTACAGCGGCCCCGGTCATCACATACAAAGTAGTTTACTGTAAGTATATTGCGGCTATGTACACCACTGTACTAGTCTGGAGTATGACTAGATATTGACAGTACGTATATAATCTACACAGTTGCAGCGGTACCGGCCACCACATACACTGTGGTTTACTGTACAGGGGGTGGATAATGGAGCATAATGTGATCTGTACTGTTCGCCATTCCATCAATGTATTCACTTGTCATAGTTCTCCCAGTCAATATAGATCGTTGCCAGGCTACAGAAGTGTGTTATTGATCTACACTGGTCACAAGTCCCATTTGTCCAGTCACAGACACAAATGTGTAGAGTGTGTCCATGGAACACCTAACATGTGCCGAAATATATAGTGACTAATGTAGTGAAAATAAAAGCAATTGTAAATTTACGATGCATCTTTGTTTATTAGCTCAGAATTGATCCAAGAAAAAAATTGAAAATAGGTCAACAATTAATAAAATGTATTTTACAAAATATATTTTAGACACCATGTTAAAATCCCACAGAGAAAAATATATTTGTTTACAATTTGTTCACCGACCTTCATTTTCTGCTTCAGTGACATAGTCATATTCATATTAAGTGTTTGTGCTAAAGTCCGTTCCTCGCTCACAGTAACAGATACAACCACAAAACTTATAGACAATATCATCTGCTGATTGTGTACACCAGAATCTGCCGTACCCAACACACTTTCTAAGCATCAAATGTCAACCATTCATCGTTTGTATGCCCACCACAATAGTGGAAGGGGGAATTTAGTTTTACCATTGTACGTACTTCCGTCAGTCCGCCACTAACCTTGTAACTCGTAAAGCTTTTAAACTGTACTAGCTACATACCTGCAACTTGGTATGTAGCTTCCTTATGCTAAGCAGATGCGCAAAGTTTATTTAGATTGCTTACTCAACACCCGGGTTTTGGATTATTTTCATCTTTCGAACTGGTACATGAGTAACGACGAGTATTGATGTCTACGTACATCGATATAATAGGTATACAGTATGTATATATATTTCAAAGTACGCATAATCATGTTTCATACATTTTGCCCACACGTATGGTCCACTTACAGCCAGCGGAGCAATCACCCATATGTCTCCCTGTATTGTATTACAGATGCTCCTGAATCGGTCAATGTGATCGGTAGTAGTCCATTCACAGCCCACGGGCTGCACCAGCTGACACTAACGTGTACCTTTATGGCTGGTAACCCGGGGTTGACGTCCATCAGTTGGAGACGGACGTTCAGGACGGGTACAGTGATTCAGCCAGCGTCTACCCAGACGACCCTGGTGTTGACGCCCACGCGGGACGACGATGGTGACACCATCACGTGTACGGCCAACAACGGTGTCCGGGCGGTGACCAGTGGTCCCTTCACACTGGACCTCCACTGTACGTATGACTTATTGTATTCTCTGTTTTAATGGAGAAATATATTGTTATATTGCATTGTATTTTACCTGGGGAAATGTACATAGTTATTTTGTGATTTCAAGGTCACATTTTGATTGGTTTACACTATTCCGTGTAAATGTTCAGAAACTCCACAATGCAACTGATGCAGCTGATTATGTACGTACAATTATTTCATAGACGGGATATTGTATTTATCTTTATAAAACGGCGCTATACAGACAATTCGTGAATGACATCGCATTATAGTATGTCACTGCGTAATATGACGTAGTGATATGATCATCATCACATATTTAAAGCGTCATGAACGTAGTGCTGAGCAACTATAAAACTAGTATCGATATTAACCATGGATCATCTCAAACAATTTGTGCTTGTAATTTGATAATGATACATTAATGGCTGAACAATGGTTTCCACTCTGTCCAAAATAAGTTGAAAATGAATGCAGTTGACGTCATTAGTGACGCCATATTTCTGGGACATCATATGTCACTCTCTTTGGACTTAAGTGCGACTTAAACGTATTTAATAATATCAGTAATACATAAATCAGTATCGACTTTGCGAAGCTTCATTATGCCCAGAGGAGGTTGATGTGTCCCATCCGGTTGCCTAGCAAATCAATTATGAAACACAAATACGGTTCCATTGTATGGGTTTGGTTCCGACATTGGATGGAAACGCATGTATATGCCGATAGCTGATCGCCAGCTCAAACTAAAGTGGTGCACCATGAACATATACATTAGAAACTCCAACCATACAAAGTTCGTCCAATTGTGATCGTTCACCGATCCAAAAAACACTTTTTTGTCTAATTTCGTTCGGTTGATGGTTGAAAAACGTGAGAAGGAACAATCTCTGTTTTACACCCTTGTATTTCTATACGTGCAATTAGCGGGAGTTGACGTAAATTGTATGTTGGTAACAATGAACCCAAACCACCAAATATACCGAAATAACCGATAAAACATCGAAATATAAAGCCGTCTTCAAGAACCTGTGGTTCGAAGATGCATTTTGCAAAAAAACAGCTGAAATATATAAATTACTATTCTATGAATATTGCCGTATCTTGTACTTGGTTGTAAATACATGCTTGTCGGCTAATTGTCACATTTGTCAGCGTTCGATGTGGTAAACAGCAAGTCACGGAAACTCCATGCCTGGCCGTACCTCGGGAATCAGTAGTGACATAATACCATCCAACAACTCGTATACGACTGCCTTGTTGTTGAATGTACGTCACATCCGCTTGAAACGCTTTTCAAAAGCTGCATTACAACATATTTCCCGTAACGTGAATTTGTATATATTCACCATAAACACTGTGAATACTTAACGCCTGATGTACATTCATGATAAACAAATACCGAATATATCAACGTGAGGACGGAATGTAATATCGGATGTAGTTGTTGATGTAATATGTGGCTGTTACTGGAAAAATGGGGTTAATGCTATTTGTGTTGATCATCAGTGTTGCTCCTGATCAAATAGCACACTCATGTAATCTGGTAATAATATATACTACTTGTTAGAAGCATGATAGGTGTTAGATTGACTGTATAGTAGTATAAGGGGATCAGTGGTATAAGGGGATCAAAATGATACCACCTCCTGTAAAATTGTCATGTTTCTCATGTGAGCGAGAATGATAGAATGATAGCAGAGATAGTGTCATATATGAGGTGTCATATATGAGGTGAGGCATATGTGATCAAAATGATACCACCTCCTGGAAAATTGTCATGTTTCTCATGTGAGCCAGAATGATACCACCTCGGTCATAACTATCAACCCATAGACTACTAATACGAACAAAAAGACCCCCAGGGAGTTCCGGTGAGAAAACAAAAACTAAAACAAAACACCATAAGCAAGCCACATTTCTCCAGTCACAGCCACATATCAAAACATATACATGCGTAATGACAAACGTGTTATGATCTAACACATCATTACATGTGTGCATGTGTGTGTTTGTCTGAATGAGGATGTTAATATGTGACTGATAGTGATATTTATTAATTTTAGAATAATTTCAGCAAAGTGCACATTGTCAACAAGGGGCTGGTCGAGCTGGTTATTGTTGTCTCCTCATCAGCTGCATGTACATGTAACGTGTGTAGGCAGCCTGCTATGATTTCCACGTGTATTTGTTGAGCATCAGAATAATCCATTTGCTGTTCTGCATACAGTAAATATCATAGTCAGATAACATGGATGTGGAGGTTCATCTGGTTGGCATACATGCCACCATGGCAATATATGTACACTCCATATCGTCCTGATGTAAAGTATTCTACATTATTAGAATGGTTGGCTAGCTAACGTATGCCAGCATGTGGCTTAAATCTACGATGACGGACATGTTGAGGATGAGTTGTAACCGGTACTGCACTTCGCACCGGTGTAAAATGTTTCGCACCCGAAAAATGCACCCATTTTATGATGAGATGCCACTGAACTATAATTAGAGCTATCGAATAAATTCATTTTTCGTCTAGTAATTGGCGCAAATGTCTGAATGGTAATTCACTGGGAATCCGGCTCCTACTTCGGCGTGAAGAATTTTACACTGGCGCGGAATGCAGCAAATGTTTTGTGAGAAACTGTAATTAACTGGTTTATGTCCACCTTTTATGAAAAGTCAATATTCTGTCGTATTTGACAAAACAAATAGATTACACAATAAGTATACATGTGTCCAACATGATTCCTACACGTGTCAAACATAATTCATACCTGTGTCAAACATAATTACTATGTGTGAAACATTATTCCTACCTGTGTCACATACTTCCTACCTGTGTCAAAACATAATTCCTATATGTGTCAAACATAATACCTACCTCTGTCAAGCATTGTTCCTACACGTTTCAAACACACATGTGTAAAACTTAATTCCTACTTGTGTCCAACATAATTCCTACCTGTGTCAAACATAATTCCTGCCTGTGTCAGACATTATTCCTACATGTGTCCAATATAATTCCTACATTTGATAAACATAATTTATACCTGTGTCAAACATAATTGCTACCTGTGTCAAATATAATGCCTACCTGTGTCAAACATTATTCCTACATATGTACAACATAATTCCTACATGTGTCAAGCACAATTTATAAATGTGTCAAACATAATTCATACCTGTGTCAAACATAACTCCTACAGGTGTCAAACATAATTCCTACCACATTATTCCTACATATGTCCAACATAGTTCCTACCTGTGTCCAACATAATTTCTACCTGTGTCAAACATATGTCCTACATGTGTCAAAGATTATTCCTACATGTGTCAAATATATCTCCTACATGTGTCAAACATAAGTCCTACATGTGTCCAACATAATTCCTACCTGTGTCAAACAGAATTCATACATGTATAATGTAGATACCACGTGGTTACATTAAAGACAGCGCCGAGGCCGTGATCACAGTAACGGTGGGCGCCCCAACTACTGTCCTGGCGTTTATGGCCACCAGTATAATGTAGATATCACCGTGGTTACATTACAGACATCGCCATGACAGTTATACTTGGTGGATACGTCACAGTAATGGAGTGCGCCCCAACTACTGCCCTGACATGTACGGCCACCTGTATTATGTAGATATCACCGTGACTAAATTACAGACAGTGCTTCAGTAGCTTCAATCCCGGGTGGGGACTTCAGAGTAACGGAGGGCGCTCCGACTACTGCCCTGACACCATTGTAATGTAGATATCACCTTGGTTACATTAATTATAGACAGCCCTGCGGCATCGATCCCTGGTGGAGACATCACAGTAACGGAGGGCGCCCCGACTACTGCCCTGACATGTACCGCCACCAGTAAGCCGGCTGCCACCTTCACCTGGTACATGGTCGGCCAGGCTACAGCACTGGAGAGTGGACTGGGGACCGGGATTGGCAACCAGTGGACATACACATACAATATCCCGGATGTACATCGCGGTCACGCCGGCCGGTATCGGTGTCGGGTCGATAACGGAGTCGGCTCAGTGGGCACCGCGGACATGGAACTGATCGTGCAGTGTAAGTTAATGTCCACCTCTCTGTCACAGCTGTGTTTGAGACGTGTTTGTGCAGGACTGCAGTACAGATTACAATTAATTAAAGTACGTACTGAATAAATTTCTGAATCATGATATGTTTAAATATATGTATCTGTTTTTAATTCCAGATTCAATGAGGAAGATGTCGGATTACGATTATTTGTTATAAATTGTGTTTTGTTAACGAGACGTCCATTGGTCGCACAAATCTAATTATTTTAGTTGGTTACTAAACTAGGCTTATCTACATGTAGCGTGTTGGGAATTTTCGTTGTTCTTTTGTTTATTTATGCTCGTCAGATTTAGATTTGTGGTATATGCACTACATGCTTGTGTTGGCGATAATGGTTAATGTCTACTATCAGATCCCCCAGATGTTGTGGCCACGGCGACGTTAAATGGTCATTTTGTGGATCTGACGTGTTCGCCGTCCGGTGTTCCCAGCATCTACCTGTACTCAAGCTGGGTACAGACGTGGCCGGGGTACGGGGAGATAACTCGTCCCATCCTGGAAGCTGCCGCAACTCTCCGTCTGTCCAACCTGTCATATGCACATTCTGGTGTATACACATGCCGGGTCAGTAACGGGGTAGCACCGTATGACACCAGTTGGATCATCAGGACAGCTTCTACTGTGGCTCTCTCAATCAAATGTTCGTGCTACACACTTATAGAATAGTCATGTTATAACAATACGTTATAACTACAACATACGATTATTTCAGTTTGCTTTTGGAGACTTTACAAATTATCAAATAAACAGTTCAATAACATTATACGAATGTTCGCTCTACGGTCAATAGAAATCCATAGACTGTGTGTTGCGTGATGAGGAGCAGCCATTACATTACATGACCAATACATATTAAAGCCTTACATAACACCACCACCGCACATTTAATAGAAAAATGCACGGTCCTAGAAGATAAAATTGTACATACTGAAATATACACGACATACCATGGAAACGCCTGGTACGTGAAAAAAGTAAATCATATTCACGTAGTGCTAAGTATAGCTGTAGCGGACAAAATCGGACCCGTTCTATACATAATAATCATCTCATTCAAATATAATTGCTTTGTAAATGTTATGGGATACATGTATTACATAGGTGTTGACATTCTACTGTAGAGTTTATGTGTTTTATAAAGAAAATGGGAACATTTATAAGCTTTGGTATTGACTGAAACTACATGTACTGGATATGACACATACATATTGTGTTTAAACATATAGCGCTAAATGTTATCACTTTATCTGTCACATCCTGAGCCACCTGTGTCGAACACTACAACACGTGAAACTGGCCGATTGATGGTCCAGGCTAACATAACTCAGATGGCAAATCAATGCACAGTATACTATACAATAAGTACAACAGGGTCAGTCAGATACAATTTATACAAATATTCATTCAAATTTTCGAAGCTTGTGTCTTCGAAACAACATATGGCGTTCTTTGACATCAGTCCTTAAGACGTTAACATCATAACTTGACACAGGTTACGTTGTTTGACCACATGGGCGGATCGATCGTAAATTGGTACTGTAACCATGATAGAGTTGTACTGGTTGCGGAATTGATACCATTTGCTGGTTATAGTTTTGGGTAGCGGGCCGAACAGTCCATGATCCGGAGATACGGATGTGCAGCAGCTACATGTACTCTGCCATATTCTGCTTCTCCTGATAGACCCTAACCATAACCCATATAATTTACTAATAAATACCACGTGTATGTTTCAGCACGTCCAGTCATCATTACACCAAGCAGTACGGTAAATTATATAAACAAGTTTGCTGTGAAGCTGGGCCACCCCGCCAGTGTTACCAGCATATATTACTCACCGTCGACATCGACGCACGTTAGCTGCTACAAAGTTATCGTCAACGTTCGACAATCTCCGTCCGTTGGTACCGTGACAACAGAGGCGACACAGATAAACCTGCATGTATTCAGTAGCATGATGCCGACACTGGGAACCAAATCAACTGTCACGTGGACAATTGTGGCAGAGTCCGGGCTGGGTGTCTACGACATTGTCGTAACCAACGCGATAGGCGAGGCGTCTGTTTTAATTGAAGTTGTTATGGAAGGTAAAAAAATCCACATGTTGGTGTTAGGCGAACGATAAGTATCCTTATCCATAGCAGCCGTCGTAGATGGGCGTTTATAAAGTTCCGATACGGACGTTGTATCTTGTAGATATATGTGTTCAAATATGAAAGTCGTATGTGCATGAGACATGCAAGCAATAACGTAGTTGATTAATTTGGATTGGGTTGTATACTCAACCATAGAACAATATACTCCTCTGAGACCAATCGACACAACAAAACATAAAACAGTTCTACACATCCCAACTTAATATTTTACGGAAAACCGTCCCAAATGCAGAACAACGTCTCACAAAATGTATTCACCATTATTGACGGGATGCTGATATTGCATGTAATACGTCATACTAATAAGTTATTTCTTTGTTTATTGGTGTTTAACGGCTGCCTATAAACAACTAAGGTCATGTATTCGATCACCTTTTAACCTGCTGCATGGGGGATCCGAAATTCAGAACGAAATATTTACATCGAGAACAAATAAATTCAGCCCTGAAATTAGAATAACCTGACCTGGTGCCAGGTCCGTACTACACCAAAGTCATTTGGCCCCTTCCACTAAAATAGGATTACGAATAATCGTAATACTCATATAAGGGGTATAACCAGATTAAACTGTCACATACAAAATGCCAAACCAGGTATCCAATCGGTATTCCGGTAAGGATGAACCCCGATAGTAGAATTACCCCTCTCGTGCTCCCGACCAACCACCCACCATACAATCAGTACACCATACATCAGTACACGCAAATTAAAAGCATGTCAAAATGCTTTAGCATAGTCTATATTCCTGAAATATTACTAGCCCCCAGTTATGAGCGTCTTTCATACACTTTGATTATAAAAATCTTAGTGATTTAATATTTGTCCATGGAAAGTTAATTCACTGTCAGTATCGCTAGTATATCGAGTGTCTACTATGTTATCATTTGTTTTCCATTGATCCAACATTCTTCTTAAGTTTAGTTGGCCTCTTCTGCAGGACCACCAGACAACCCAGAACATTTCAATGTGTTAAAAATCCAACCTACACGTGTTGATGTATCCTGGCGATCGGGGTTTCACGGGGGCTACCCACAGACAACTGTTGTACAGTACAGCACAGACGGTGTGACCTGGACCGACGGTCCCTCACTCGACACGGGTGTCAATGTTAGCCGAGAGCTGAACCAAGTAACAGTGGCCTCGCTCCGTCCCGGCACTCACTACTGCCTAAGGATGTATGCACACAACCAGCTGGGATCCAGTCCGTATACATATATACATAACGTGACAACAGGTGGCACAAAGGACGCGCCATTGTCAGGTGTAGTATACTTCTTAACTGTAGTTTCATAATTGTTTACAAAAGCTCCATGAATACTTTTTAATGTATGTAGGACCATTCATAGTACATGAGTATGTATACACAATTCCTCTCCCAGGCCCCAATTAGAAAATTAACAACACGTCCACTTGACTGACGATTCCTGTACAAAGCCTCGCTAGTCACCTGCTCGACTCTACTCGACTGCTTAAGTCGCCTACTGTCATCATCGCGTAGAAACCTGTCCTATGGGTGGAGAGTGCTACACCAACACACACTACATTAAACAGATCATTATTAAGTTAGCCGAGAGATGAACCACGTAACATTGGCCTCGCTCAGTCCCGGCACTCAGTACTACCTAAAGATGTATGCACACAACCGGCTGGGAGTCAGTCCGTATACAGAGATACTCAGCGTGACAACAGGTGGCACAAATGACGGGTCATTGGCATGTGCAGTATGTTAACATTCCGTACTTAGGCGATATATTATATATTTAGACTTTGCTCCGTATCGGAACGAGAAAAGAAACAGAAAATATCCTTCAACTTGGTGTACATTTAAGTTACTGCAATGTTGCTTGAAATATCATCCACATGTAGTTTAGAATTACTACAATGTTGCAAAGCTACATTAATGTTTGAAAGAGTATGACATTTAATAAAATTATAGTTTGATTTGCCCCGCAGTCGGTATTTCAGCGATCCCATGGCAATTGGTTCACATACTGTCTTTAGTAAGCTTACCACACTGATCGCAAGTATGTTTTATACCGGAGAAATATACACACTGTTATGCTTGGGTGTGTGATAGTAAATTATCATCGTATATCAATATATACATGGTTGTGTCGGCTACACGAGTAGTATATACAAGGGGGGGGGGGGGGTTCTGGACTATCCATCTCACAGTGTCCGCCTCCAACCCCACGGGCGGGCCCCCACCCATGTCGTTTGCACGTTCTCTCAGTTAATCGTGATTCGTAAAGACTTTCTGTCATGTTCCTGTCACAGATGCTTCTGGCGTGGCAGGGTGTTCCGTTGGTGACAGTGCCGCCGCTGTCGGAGGTACAGTGGCGGTGGTGATTGTTGTCGGCAGTATCGTGGTAGGCGTCTTTTACAAAAAGGAATACCGAATCAGGAATGGTAGGTAGAAGAACATGTATGTGCCATGTATGCAGCGATTACTATCTCCAATATTATTGTATGAGTCTTCCGCCCTCAGTCCACTCGTCCATCCATCTTCCATAAAATGTAAGGTAGTGGATTAAGGCCTTAGGTATTCCCATAAGACTACTTCGTGATATTTCACACAAGTTTCGTAAGATGGTCCTCTGTCATGTGAGGAATTAACGACCATGCAACACCCGCTAGATAAAAGTGATGGCAATATAGTTAAATAATTCCCAAAAACCGGACATTAGGGACATTGTTGTTGTTTCTGTTCACAGACACGCTTGACATTACACAAATACTTTCTTGTCTTGGTTAGGTACTATGTTTTCACTAACACACGATCATTTTACTCTGACGTTGCACAACGTCAAAATCACAGTCTTATCCGTTCTCAACGGTTTACAACAGGGTTACTTTCATATAGTGTCTGTTTCAATTAACTTAATTAACAATAGTTACCGTTACACATGCATTAAAATCACAATATGCAATTGTTTGATAACAATGAATGTTAGACAAGCCTGTTGCTGAATAAATACTGAAACACAACATATTATCGATGTAACTCCTTTAACAATCGACCGCTGTACATCCATACAATGGTTACTGTACACTATATTGCACTCGCATACTGTTTGAGTTAGTGGATACTTTTGGTATATATGAGTTTGCCTTTTATTTTACTTCCATAGGTAAAGATGGGACGAAATACACTGGCAGGTAAGATGATTGTATGTAACTGTTGTATCCAAGGTGTAGGTAATATCGGGTGAGGGTGAATGCTAAAATGCAGGTTACTACATGTAGCAAAGGTGGTCGTCATTCAATTAATGGTTCAGTGGAATATGGTAGCGTACTCCCGTATGGAAACAAGCGTTATACATTACATGGTTAACGAGAACATAAACATCACCCGTTGGTCATTATTTCGGTTGATTGTGATACGTGCTTCATGGGTAACAAACTCACCGTTACTACCATAGCGTGTTGCGTATATAACGTACTCTTGTAATACATCGGTACGCCATGATTTATGTAAACTGTTTGTTTCCGTGGACATTACAGTGAGCAAACCTACGTGAACGACACGATGATGGACGAGGTACAAGGACAATGCAGTAAGAATATCCTTTTGTTTTATCGTTAAATTGATTGTATATGTTCCTATTTCTTAAGCTCAACTGAATATTGACTGTTCCTGCACTGTCAAACATATGCAAATTATCAACAACATTAGTCGGTAAAATTCCCCTCCTGCACGTATGTTTCTTTTACCGTTGAAACTGCCATGTCGTTTGGCATCATGCTTCCGTGAGTAGCTGGCACATCTACCATACGATCGTTTAGCCGTGCAAACTGTAGCTGGGAAATCCACCATACGATCATTTATTCATGTAAACTGTAGCTGGAACATCCACCTTACAATCATTTATTCATGTAAAATGTAGCTGGAACATCAACCATACGCTCATTTAGCTTTGCAGCCTGTGGCTGGAACATCAATCATACGATCGTTTAGCAATGTAAGCTGTAGCTGGGACATCCACCATACGATCGCTTAGTCATGTAAACTGTAGCTGGAACATCAACCATACGCTCATTTAGCTTTGCAGCCTGTGGCTGGAACATCAATCATACGATCGTTTAGTCATGTAAACTGTAGCTGGAACATCCACCATACGACCGTTTAGCTATGCAAACGGTAGCTCGAACATTTAAAATACGATCGTTTCGTGATGTAAACTGTGAACCGCCATCTGTTCAGTCCAGGGTCGAGTCCCGGGACAATGGGGCGCCATTTTGTTACATATGCAGTATTTATATATGAGCCGCGCCATGCGAAAACCGGGCTTACTGACATTTTTTTCAGTTTTTACTGTTTTACGTATTCTGCAGTATACCTCTTTTAAAGGTCATATGCCGCAAAAATTATCAATGTATCCCAATTATTTTTCATTTTATAAGTATTGTTATGACGCGTGGTAAAAACGTATATAACGTTTTAGATCAATGACGTCGAAAATACGACGTTGTTATCAACGGCTTATGTGAGTGGTGTTTATAAAATACCCGGAAAAGTCCCATCGTTGTGTCATCTATTATCGCATTTCAACCAAATTTGGATATCTCGTAGCCTGGCAAATTGTTTACCTTTAACCCAAGACAAAGTATGAACATAATGTTCATGGTCAGTGTTGCAGTAGTAATGGTAACGTCATGTTTGAATTACGACCCAAATAGCGTAATTGTGTATGCACATTTTAGAAAGAACGCGGATTTAGAAGGGCTTGCGTTTCCGAGTTGTTCGTTGTTGGCTCCAATACATTTTAGGAAATGATAGCGACATTACTTAATGTTCCATACGCGACGACTTGTTTTGAAAAATGTGACGGCATGACAGGAAATAGCATAGTTTAACGATTGTCTGCTCTGTCTCATGAGAACATGCCGGAAGAACTAAAATGTGCTATTAAATTCTGCATCGTAACGCATACATCAATACGAGATGATGAAAGTGAAAGTGAAAGTGCACCACCGGGATGACACTTTGCGAGCAATATAGTCAGAAATGGAAAGCCACAAATGGAAGTCCAAATGTGACGTTTTGAGATGTTGTAACGCGAAGTAAAAGTCTGGTTTGATGGTTAATTGTGCGTGAACTGTGAGATCGGTTGAACTCACAGCCGCTATACTCCATAGAGCTATATGGATCCCGATGATGTTGAACATGGAGCAGCAAACCATTGATTGTTACCAATTGTGCGCGAGGTTTACGATATTTCTTTTTGTCATTTCTAATCGAGTGCTTACAATGTATGCATATATTATCAAATATCATGGATTGGAGTTATTATTCCATCCACCATAATCGCCAAATCCTGCCATCTGCAAGGGAACCCACTTCGACGACGTCAGCAGTCAATAATGCTACTGTCGGTATGCCAGCCAGGTGCTATGTTTGAACAAAGGTAAAGTGCATGACTAGGCCGCTGTCGGAAGTACATATACATGTAGTACCGTTGTTTTTATTTTCAAAAATAATAATTAATTCATTGTGTGAGCACGAAATAAAATAATATGTATGTTCTCCTTCTATTGAACAATAATGAGCATAACATTTACATAACTTCGGCCGCATATCGCGTGATGATGTTGCGTTGGTAACGATAACCATGTCCATGCTATATTTATGAGTTCTGAATAGGAAATCGATGCAGCATTTATCAATCATCATGTATGTGAATTTTCAGACAGTTAACACAACAAATATGGATTTTACAGAACTTGTCCGGATATTTTATTATCCCCGCTCGTATATGGCAGAACTAATGTTGCATAACGTATGGCTGTAAGTACAATACATGTGAAAATAAAAGACAGAGTGATAGTTATTCAACCAACTCTGGAACTCGAAAAACTCTTACAAACAATATATCCGCGATCATCGGGGGCTGGACATGTGATGTCCTTGCAGTTTTAAGTTTAGCCACACGAGTGACTTTACAAATGTCTACTTTCTAAAATTATCTCGAGGCATCATAACCCAAACCGCGAAATTGTAATACATAATTAGAAGTTTCAGGGTAGGCATATGGAGTGCCGGGTCTTCCCATATAAATCCGCCAATGGCGGTGGCTCATTCTAAATACGGGTGACGAATGACTTTCATATGCGAGAATGAAGTTCACTCTAGTTACGCCACTTAACATCGTAAGCTAATAGTGGCACACATATTAATTTAAACATTTAAATACACAAATATGTTCATCTTCCATCTGACAAGTGTTACTAATCAAATATATAACAAATTCACGCCGTGAACAGGGAATAATCTTTATGAGGGTCAGTCAACATAAGTGAGAAATATGTAATAGGTCTTGAACTAGTTAAACAATCGCTACTATGAAAATAGTTTATCTAGCTATAATGATCGCTATGCAGCTAATTGCAATGGTGGCATCGTATGTGTAGTTTCTCGGCCACTCTCGACAACATTATGTACAAGCTCAATGGACTGGACCTGGTGCCGTTTGTAATATTGCTATAGCCCCGTCGGTCGGGTATTTTTTTCCTATTCCAAAATTATATCTTAATTATGTGTATGGAACGGCTGCAAATGTAGTATTTGTGTGTAGACACTGCACGTGTACATCTGCAGTAGGCCGCTTATAACATTAACAACACGACGTCGGCAGATTTGATAGCGTGATACCTTATATGTGTCGCCATGTGTTTTTCTTGAGGATCTCACTGCATTCGCCGGATATACATTATTATGCAGTCAATTGATAAACTGATGATTTTATACTAAATTTCGTGCGACAAGCAAGTTTATGACCATCAAATTACCAATTAATGTCAATACTTTTCGAAAAATCCGCCGGCCTCACTGTGTGTTTTGTGCATTATGCATTGCTTACACAGAAACAATCAAGAACCTGCATTAAAATCACTGATGCTGAATATATTACATACATTGTGTGGCATTTGTTTCGCCAAATTATATACAAACAAGGGATATATATGTCACAATAGCTGCATTTCTACCTCCGTTTATGATAACATGAGTGGCACCCGGTTTACTAAATGGCATATCATTTGCCAAGTACTGGCTAGCATTGTTCGAAAGTTTCAACTTACCACGAGTATAGATAGCACGATCGGTTGGCATACAGTAGGTTGTTCATATTTAAGATTATTTAGCAATCAAAGTGCAGAGTAAACGATGACATCGCTGAGATGCGGCCAATTCAATTAGGCGTTCACCATTTTAACTTAATAAGGACAAACAACGAAACAGAGTGACAATGCCAAAGAACGATAGTTGTCTAATGGACAGTGCTTCAAACATGGCTAATAGAGAATAGTAGGTTACTGACGTGAATGGGAAAACATATCTGGCAAGGCTTATGAAACGGGATGGGCGAGGCTCTGCAGAGCAAATCCCGTTTCCGTGCCGCGCCAGATATTTTTCCCATTCACGGCACTAACCTACTATTCTATTTATCCCGTCAACACCTACAAATGGCTTTAAAATGCGAAATAAAAACAACCACAGCCACCGCACATATTCATACGCAGTTATTAGGTCGTACTGACAGAATATCAAAAATGTTTCACGGCACCGTGTTTCGCGGCACATACACACTGTGTTGACGGGATAAAGTTATTTATGTTGCGAGTAACTGGTGTTGTATCCTTAGTATACTATTTTTGCGCGCCACCATGGCCATAACGCCAAACATGGTTTCTCGTTCAATAACGTCATAAGTACGCGACGTCACGTCATGACGTAATACTATGTGCACTTACGTACAAGTCATCACGGAACATATTGGTGAAAGTTTCAATAGGTTATCACTTTCCGTTTTCTGCTACCACTCAATTCAACTTACACCCGTAAACGTAAATGTGACGGCAAAATGTGATATTTTCCGACGTCGTTTGTCGCTTTTCACGACGTTGTCATTAAGCCCGGTTTTTGGTATGGCGCGTCCCATATATATTTAGCCATGCAAACAGTAGCTGGGACATCCATCATACGATCATTTAGCCATGCAAACTGTAGCTGGAACATCTACCATACAATCATTTAGTCATGTAAACTGTAGTTGGAACATCCACCTAACGATCGTTTAGCCAATCACACTGTAGCTGGAACACACATCATATAATCATTTAGCCATGTAAATTGTACCTGGAACATCAACCATACGATCATTTAGCCATGCAAACTGTAGCTGGAACATCTACCATACAATCATTTAGTCATGTAAACTGTAGTTGGAACATCCACCTAACGATCGTTTAGCCAATCACACTGTAGCTGGAACACACATCATATAATCATTTAGCCATGTAAATTGTACCTGGAACATCAACCATACGATCATTTAGACATGCAAACTGTATCTGGAACATCCACCATGCGACCGTGTAAACTGTAGCTGGAACATCCACGATGCGATCGTTTAGCCATGTGAGCTGTAGCTGGAACATCCACCATACGATCATTTGGTCATGTAAACTGTAGATGGAACATCTACCGTACGATCATTTAGCCATGTAAACTGTAGCTGGAATATACACCATATGAATAGTAGCAAAGAGCCGTGGCTTTCTGCTACTACTCATACGATCATTTAGTCATGTAAACTGTAGCTGGAACATGCACCATACGATCATTTAGCCATGTAAACTGTAGCTTGAACATCCACCATACGATCATTTAACCTTGTAAACTGTAGCGGTAACATCCACCATGCGATCATTTAGAGATGTAAACTGTATCTGGAACATATATCATGCGACCGTTTAGTCAACAAAGTAAAAACTTGTTTATTCCCGGGCTACCAGTCATCGTCAATACTGTGGCTCTGAGCGCATCTATAAGCCAGCACATGCATTCTCGTCAATGCCATGGCTCCAATTTGGTGTTCATCCGTGTAATATTGACCCCAGTCTACATTCGTCAGTGATCATTATTGAAATAAAACGCAGGACAGTGCAGAAAAGCCACGGAAGTGTGTAGCTATTATTTTGAAGTTGGTGGCTATGCTGATTGTCCCCAGCAAGGTTAGTTTTATGATATGGGAATGCATAACACATTATGATATTGACACGTTGGCAGTCGTATATGAAAATGTAAATGATAGGGAGTGTATGCAATAAATATTCTTCATGAGAAGCTATGACCCTGTTGTGGCTCATTAAGGGCGTAATTTTCCAGACAAAAACTATTTTCTAAGATGAAAATACCTGTAGGTAAACGTAGTAAACACACAAAGCAAATTCATATCCACTCCAGTCCACTCCATCATGTGGCATATACAATGTCCAGATTTATTTGAATTAGTTGTTTTTGGTAGAAGCATGCACTGAAGAGCTACTGTGGATGTTGGGTATCAAAACAAGAGCTATTATTCGCCATTACACCTGTGTTTATAAATATCCCATTAAAGTACATATTGCGAATCTTCCTGTCAATTTAAATATAAATTCACAATGCCGTTACATCAAACATATATATACTAAGATACTAAGATCCAATATTAAACAATTACACTCCGGTATTTGCCAAACCTTCATCGTTGCAAAATTTGCGTGTCGGCCAGCTTGGCCATCTTGGATTTCGAAAGATCGCTTATGACACGATACTGTAAACTAATAAAATGTGGTACTACATGTTGCACGGATTGTTTACAACGTTACATGTATATAAATTATCTCCTGCCAATATATACACCACGATTGCTACAGCGGTTATAAATAATTATGGTATGATACTGCATATGTATAAACTCCAGTAAATAGTCAGGCCATATGGTTGAAGCTTGTGCACTGCAACATCCAACATCCACCACCAGGATCGAAATCAGCAAGCATAGGAAATAAGAAATAGTAAATGTACAAAGTACATGTTTTGTCCGAAAAATGTACAACCCTCTGAGAATTATAGTATGTTTATGAAACCCAATAGTATTATTCAATTACATAATCTCTAGGAAATTTTTGTGGAACCATTGATGTTATAATTTTAATGATAATTTATGTCAATTGATCATGTATTAAAGCTATTAAATTAGACACTATACTTATGGGCTGCTGTTGCAATAAAATACCAATTTACATTATTGACATTGTGTGGTCTATCAGAGTATACACCAGGTTTATTATAACAATCAACATAAAGGGTGAAGTTGATACATTCATGTCCATTTATTAAAATATTTTTACAATACATCAGATAGATGATGTCAATGGAATGAAAGTGGAATCAAAGAATACATTCTCGTTTCTATAAATATCAGATCCCACGAGTGATTGAAACAACATTCCGGCACATGTATCACATGTATTTTGGTTTATGTACGTTATACAAACCACTTCCGGAGACGATATTCTTTGACGGACAAAAATACCAATATGTACATTATGGTACACAGTGTAATAAGCGGAACAGATACAGACACACTTGGTCCAATAGATAACATAAATATATATTTAGAGTTGAGGCTATGTTATTGACCCCAACATGTGCTTCAACCTTTCTGGAAAACAAATACCAACGTACAAACATATTCCGGAGAAGGTATTTTTGACGGATAAATTGTCTTATGGAAACATTCAGATTATCATAAAAAATGAGTTTCTAACTGAATTATTTCTTATCATTCACTACAAAACCCGTCTGATATGCGAAATAATGCCTGCATTCCCCATTGCTTCATGAATATTTCATTATTTGTGGAATTACAAGTATATGACAAAGGAATGAGACGCCCAATTTTCCATTAGGAAAACAGTAATTTAATGGTCATTTCGTCAAAATTTGAGATGTTTCCATAAAACAAACTGTTTTTCAAGGTTAAACATAAGTCTCTTATTTTCAAAACAAGATAATCACATAGCATGCATACATAAGTTGTCCATAATAGCTTCCTTTATGCAATAATTCAAAAGGTACCCCTGATTGTGAAACAGCTTATCGCCGATATTCGGCAGCAATGCCATTCAAAGTAAGTACGGTTTATGTTTTGTAGATATTTCTGTCATATGTTTCAGGAATCGATTCAGCAATATCGGATAACTACATAGTCCCCAAAAGGTATTACATTTCGTATTAATGATATGAGTGCTTCCGTTAATTTGAATTACAACAAGTTTTCTTATCTTACTGTGACTGGATAAATGTGACGCATGTTTTTCGATCATTGTAAATCCAAATCAGCGTTTGCACCCGCACAGTCTGATCAGGATCTGCACTGTTCGCCATTACATCCATTAAATGCCATGAGCGTGTTATTTGATCAGGAGCTATCCTGGTCACAAATCAAGTAAGTTTCATTTCCACAGCCACATATCGATTTGGCAAGCGTACCACACCCACTGTTGCGTGGACATCTACATTTCGTGTCGCAGCCACTTCCGACAGCTCGTTTTAATATTCGACAGTTAAGTTATTAACCCACATCAATGGCCCTGCATACATGTTTGCATGTCTGGAGACATTTTGGAAACTTTTATGCGTTCACCAGTGTCGTAACAATGCAAATAAATGTAGTTTTTACATAATCGTGAATGTAATACGAAACGAATATGTATGATCGCTCAATTGTGTGTAAATGTATGTACAACGTAATTCCGTAATGCCTTTGAAATATAAATTTCAGCATTTAAACCGGTGGCATGATTAGTTTTACTGCTGTGGTTGACATCTACAAGTAGACGCTACCATATCATAAACAATTGACGTTTCTGCCATTTAATCAAACCTTTTAATTAAACATTTTAATGGCTATGCAGCGCCCGATTAGAATTTCCGTATCTTAGTAGAGTTTATGAATACAGTCAAATATGTGAATAAAGGCCAGCCATTGAAAGTGAACAATCTGGCCTTTGGTCACAGGTGGTCTTTATTCACAGGGTCATTTATATAATAATTGTGTCATTGGGACAACACAACTGTGGCATTTACATCCAGGTGATGGCTATTCGCTACTTTTAGCGACGGGTCAAGCGGCAATAACATCGTCTCAGCGTATAGTTCGGAGAAAGATACCGTTGGTTTCGGCAATAGATAGTTCGAACGTATGATATTAATGTTAATATATACTATATGACATTTCCATATAAGCCATTATAGTATGTAGCTCTGTCAAGGTCATTACCAAGGTCAGTAATGACAAACGGTCTTCCCTGTTATTGTATGGATCGAGTCCAGTTCAAAATATACAACGTTGTGGCAAGTATATGGGTGACAAGTAGTTGGGATGTAACGGATGGGCTTGAGTAGACTAGGATGTGTTAGTCACTTATTATTTACAATATAATACATGGGGGACCAACATGAATACATGCTACATTGACATGCGAACATCATATTCCAGTACACCGATACTATTCAATTACACAAATATCTTAATTGAATCGATGGTTATACTCTAATGCAACTTTTGAGTTGTAGACGAATTGACTTCATGTATGGTATATCAATGATGTTAGTGTACAAGTACTCACAGCTGACCATCTTCAGTATGGCCAGGGGAAATATTGGCACATTCTGCCACTTGACGGACAAGTTCTGATTGTCAACATCAACCATAGTTGTATGGGGATGGAGCTGTGCATATTTAGTTACGGACACATCTACACATTAATAACTTAGAGTTCACATGGGTGATCTATTATTATCAGACGCTATGCTGGTCACTAAAGTCAATTTTGTCATCGAAGATCACATATGGGAGTAGTTATTCCATTTTACATTTTGATTGCATGCACATGTACTCTATCAAAATTGATGATCAAAACTAGTTACATGTTTCAATGCGTACACCAATTTAGCAGCGAATAATACCCAGTTTAGAAAATGTCAGCCATTGTGGACGTTATCTTGAATATTGCTGTTGTCATATTCGGATAGCTCGTTTATTTTTGCAATGATTAAAATAAAGATAGTCAATTTCCATATTATTTTGTCACCATTCTGTGAGAACCGCCGTTCTTACGTCGAGGACGAAACTAACGACACACGCAAAACAGAATGTGAAACTGCGTCCGTGGATGTCCACACTGATACCCGTGTACATATTTACAGCGACAGCGCCCCCGCCACGTATGAAATGCTGGATTCCTCCGGGACCGTCAACTCGCCTACTTACACTGATCTGCGATTGTTTGGTTAGTACAGTATTGATTCAGGACTCGAATTTGAAACGGTACAGCTCGATATTACCTTGCAAATATCTGCGATATTTAACTGTAACATATCGTATCTGACTGGAATTCAGTGTGTATTGGCCCATGTCATATCATAGTGGTATGTACGTAAGTAAATGATAGAAACAAGTGTGATTTTGATATATAGCTTACTAGTCTATTGATATGGCATATGCTGTCGTAGTGCTCATAATAACTATATACAATCGATCAGTAGACATGTATTTACATTCCTTCAGGTTGATCTGTAACTTAATAACAATACAGACAATAAGAGCGATATTATTATATTTATTTTTCAGAATCGACGAATACACAGCAAAAGGAATACGAAAATATAAATATATGAGTGTTCTCGAGCTGGTGTCTGAGAAGGCCTGAAGTTAACAACAATTCGGGCACGATAATTGATAAGTGTACCTTTGTTGCATACCTAACAAATGACACATTGCATAAATTAAATAACAGACGGTTCGTGTGTATATATACACATGCCTACGACCGTTTGCCAATATGACTGTACACATATATACATTACACATGTGACCATAGTTAGTTCAACTTCAAACACTGCCTACTTGCCTACAGTGGTATACAGTTTAACGGTCTCGTGAAAGTGTTCAATAGCATAGACTGTAAAAGAAAGGAAACATTACATTATTTACAGATAATCGATACGTATATTTTACAGCTCACATATTGGTTATAGCTCATGATACCATAACAGTGGGGTTACCGTATGAAGTGCAGACACGCGTAATGTGTGCATCTGGTGTTCGTCTCATGCCGTGAAGACACCTAGTTCGTGTCGTGTTGGTGTGAATCGTGTGGTGTCATACGACATAAATTCGAAGATACGTCCCGTGTTTGCAATGCAGTGTTGCCGATATACACTGAATTTGTGCCGTGCCACATGTGACGATTTGGATTAACCAATCAGACTGTCCGGTTAGAGAATGCCAATGTGTGATAGACACTGTCTGAAACCGGTAACATGGAGGTCCACCGATTTCATATTAATGTGTGTATTTATACACCCATTTGAGAA
The DNA here is from genome assembly GCA_029237695.1 of Conchocele bisecta. Classification (NCBI taxonomy): domain Eukaryota; kingdom Metazoa; phylum Mollusca; class Bivalvia; order Lucinida; family Thyasiridae; genus Conchocele; species Conchocele bisecta. The sequence goes on along the minus strand of CM055275.1, from coordinate 91,241,226 downwards.
AAAACGGGGCGTAAATGTAACGCCTTTGTACGGGCGGGTGGGGTGTGGGCAGGCACAGCTTGTCCACATAATAACTAGAGTTGTACTTCACGAATCATATAGGCAAATTTGGTATACATGTTTATCACGGCAAGACAAAGAACCCTATTGATTTTCCAAAAAAAAGTATAATGACGTATCTCCCCTTGGCGGCCATTTTTATTTTTTGCATTTTATATCCTTGTCTACGCAATAACTCATTTCTACTTGACATATCATAACCAACTTGTGTTTATCACAATGGCAAGACGAAGAACGCTATAATTGCTTTTCACAATTATCTGAAGATTTATCTCCATTTCTTGAGTTATCTGTCCTTGTTTACTGGCTATGTGTCTACGTGCGTGCGTATAATGTGACATTTGCTTCTGTTGTTAAATGTAACATTCGTCCTTGTCCTCGTGATATCTCAAGTTCTACTGGACAGATAGTTACCAAATTCGGTATACTTATTTACCATGGCAAGAGTGCGTTATCTACAATTGTTTACTGGCTATGCCTTGATGATGGGCGTTTATTGTGACATTCGGCACTCCTGTTCCTACATTCAATTACTAATAGCAGTGTTATTATATAGACCCACTTGTGTTGTATATACCAACAAAGTCACTACAGTGTAACTTTTGAGTCTTTAGAATGATACATTCAGTAGTTTGGCTCTCGATTTGGAATGATAGACTGATAGCGATCCAGGCAATGCACAGATACATCTGTCCCTGTATGTAACGGTCAATAGTCGGACTTGCCCGCCGGTTAGACTTCAATATAACACTTCAATGCGCAGTCCGGCATTGGATGAGTTGTAGTCCCGTTGGCAAGATAACCACTATATAGTTATGAACATACTCGCTCTGCTGTGCCCTATACCACAGGTCCTTGAAGAACGGTTCATATGTCCGTGTTTTATGGGTTATTTCGGTATCACAGTTGGTGTGGGTGCATTCTTACCAACATACAATTGACTTCACCTCCCATGAATTGCACGTATAACTATTAAGTACATGGGTATTTTGACAATATAAACGGGGCCTGAAAGTTCGAAACGGTGAATGTGTAGATAGTTCACAATTTCTGTCGTGTGTACTGTTTCAGCAGTAGTAGTTGCACAAAGCTATGTAAATTACCCAAAACCAACGAAACACACCCAAATACACCAAAATACCCATACAACACTAAAATAATGACCATCTGTTCAAACATCTGTACCCGATACGCAATATACAATGACACATCTGATGGAGCTAGCAAACTGTAAATGCTGTATTGTAATTATGAATGCACATGTCGTAGCATGATACACACTGTAAAACATGCACACGTATTGTTTAATTGTTAATAAAAATGACTGCCATGAAGTTTCAAAGGTCAATATGTATTTGGTCAATAATATCAATACCACATTTTTACCTGAATCTTCAAACTACAATGAACTTACAATAAAATAAACTTCAATATTGGATAAATGGGACATGTGGATTTGACGATCATTATAGATACAGATCAGTCTGTACATCTGCACATGATCTGCAGTGTTCGTTGTTCATCAATGAAACACCCGTCATGCTTGTAACAAGCAACACAAATTTTTGTTAGGCTACAATAGTGTGCTATTTGAGCAGGAGCTACACTGGTCATGAATCCCATAAGCCCCCTTTGTCCAGTCACAGTCCTTGAGGAGCTGGCACCAGATCAGGTTATTCTAACTTCAGAGCTGAATACAGTAGGTCGTCATTGTAACTACGTTTAGTGAATTAGTCAGTCTACAGTTTTTGTATGGTACTTTTTCATTTTTGATATTCCATTTTATGAGAAACAGACTATGTCATGAACACATCATTTTGACCAAAACTATTATTACATGCCCCGACATATGCATGTACTGGCTCGTGTTGACCTGTAATACTATGTATATAGATTAACAGTTTTAGTATAACCAACAGTATTGTATACTAACCAAGTGTGTCTATATCCAACATAGTTCGTATGCATGTACTTATACATGTGCTATTTATGATGTGATTCCTATACAAGCAGCATGCTGTTATAATATTATTTCCTTGCAATTGTGGGTGGCAGATGGGAGCGTGCTAGGGGTAATAAAAACGATATGTATTCCATCTCACCGGAATACCGACCGAATACCTGGTTTGGTCCTCATGTACATCTTTGGCTTTATTGTATGTGATAGCTCAATTATTCGAGTAATATGACTATTCGTAATCCTATTACTTTTAGGGGAACGTGTCAAGTGATTTAGGTGTGGTACGGACCTGACAACATGTCAGGCTGTTCTAATTTCAGGGCTGAATATATATTTATTTCGATGTATATATTCCGCTCTGATTTTGGGATTTGTCCCCCCAATGCAGCAGGTTAAATACGGGATCTAAACTGTAGGCCCCGCCATCTTGTACATCTTGAGCAGTATGTATCAGTCACAGTCCCTCATTGGGTGCCAAATGTCACAGGGTGAGTGAAATGTGCACCGACCAGGGACTCTAACTAATTGAGCTAACGGGGCACGAATACACACGTTCTCACAATAGTGAGTTACGTACCGTGACACCTGATTTCAGGTGACCATTGCCAAAAGCCGTTCATAAACGTTGATAATCTAGGCAAGATTAACGCCAGCGGTTGTGTAACTAGGTTCAATAGGGCCAGTCAACTGGTTTGTATACTGGTAGTTATGTTTTTTATACTGGCCGTTCCAAGGTGGAACTATGCATGTTATACCCTTATCATTTAGATGTGTTCTTAGCCGAGACGAGAATGTTGCAAATGAGTATATTCCCAGAATAAGTGTTTTATACTTTCAACATACATAGAAAAGAAATCACATTCTACTATTGCTCATTATATTGCAACTATAAAGTAATTTATTTATCCACAAAATTCGCATCAAGTACATGTATTGGAAGTTGCTTAATGTGGGTGGAATAATATTGTACAATTTAAACTTAACAAGTAAATTTGTTGCCAACATAGAGTATCATTTGAAAACTCGCTTGTCCATTTTTTTTCCGATTGTGTTTATTCTACATTAGTTCGGGTCGTCTGTATTACATATATTATTTTATTTACATATTTGCTTTTATTTACTCTATATATAAGAGCTTCCGATTTTGGCTGTGTGTTAATATTTCACTGTTTATCTTTTCTACCCATAATGGACTTATACTGTTTAATATAATTTGATACTTGATACAATTTTCATTTCTTATGTTCAATACTGCTGAACAATCAGTAAATCGTAAAAGTTTACTTACCCGATAATAATAAGTGTATATTTTCAATCCTTAGTAATATGATTTTATTTTTATGTTTTAAATTTGAGTTGTTCCAAATTATTTCCTTCCAAACAATTGCATTGTTTTGGTAATAGCTACCTTGTGCCCACGCTTTCACGATATTATTTACACAAATAGTTTCTTCTGCGATATGTTTTACATTTGTTTTTAAATTGCATCAAAAACAAATGTTCCACCATATCTTCCAAGTATTTGTTCATACATTGATTTCCATTTACCTAATATGTTTGTTGCGGCACATATCCGTTTGACCCACGATTCTCTTATTGAAGTTTTAAAACTATCTATGTCCAAAATGTTAACCCCCTCACCCTTCATATTGTTGAATAATGGTGCTTCTTGGACCTTTATCTGGCGTATTGTCCTATAACGGACGTTGCTGATTATGATAGCTTCTAGCCCACAGGCACTGGATAAGCGAGGATAGCATACATACTATCCAACACACTTGTCATTGACTAACTCATACACGTTGGTAAAATAATATTTCGCAGTAGATTTGTATCGGTCTTCTGAACATATAATTATGACCATATGGGTGACCTGATACAAGACAGTAACAAATATTTTGTTATTAAAAACATAAATATAACATTCATATTTCCCGTTGATGCGCTCGAACTTAGTAGCCACGTGCTATGACTCAATACTACGTTATCGACTACGTCACCTATAGTTCTCGCATTTTTAAATTCGGTTATATGTGTATAATCATGCACGTACATAATGTGTAAATGTATTAAAGTCTTATGGTTATTATATAGAAATGTGCAATGCTTACCAAAGCTTTAAATAAAGATTCGAAGCTTTTGAAACACGTGTGTCTTATCAGCAGCAAAGCGCTAGTCAGTGGTAACATACATCGATGAAAGGAATTACGTCACTATTCGCGTGGCTTTTTGTGGACAAATGCGATATTTATGATCAGTGACAAGCTGCGACTGTATTCATACAACATTATAATGCACCGAAAATAGAAAGCACGCATCTGATTGGTCAATGGAAATTACAGCCTATGCAATATGAAAAATCACAGCATATAAAATATGCGTGTTACCAGTCTGTGTTTTACAACTTGACATATTTATGTAACCCTACGCGCTTTTGTAAACAATGGCCAGCGGCGGGGAATCCAAATATTTCCCAAATCATTTTCGGTACATGTTCGGTTAATCATTCCGCCATGTTGACCTGTACAACAAACATACAAACTTGACCTCAGGGTGGTACATCAACACATTCCCAAAACTATTACCCCACCTACCAAAACACAGAAGAATATATTAAACTGCTCAAACATCGCAAATGCAAACTCTATATGCCAGTACCAGCCTATAAATTTACGAATTTCAATGTGCACATACTTGACTATACATAATAAACTGTATTTTACATGAGCAATCACATGAATTATTGTCTGTTTCGTGGAATGCTGCCCAAAATTTATTGCTATCAAAACACGCCAAACTTATATTTTGTTTTCATAAAACTATCCAAAGCAGTTTTTTAGAAATGAGCCTCCTTTTTATTTCACGAAAATCCGTCAAATAATTAAGTTATTTAAAAAAAACTGCCACGGACGGCATTTGCCATACAAATGTCCGTCTGGTTTGCAAGAATTGACAATTTGACCGATTTTCAAAATGTCAAGAACAAATAAGCAACTATAAACATAATGGAATCGGAATGAGACTTACCTACTGCACTTTCTGAACATTCTAAATTGTAATTACACATTTGTTTCTAGTTGTCAGTTAAAATAAATGTCCTAAATCTGTTCTGTTTTGAATGAACCGTCGGTGTTTCTTCGTGTGTCAAAACAAGATGGCGGTAATTCCGATGTGGACGAGTCCAATGGTTATGAGTAAGGGGTCTTCGCAATCGAATATTGTGAAATTAAGTTGGTCAGTAAATGTGACAAACTGGGTCGTATTTTTCAATGGTAATAAGTTTAGAATTATGGTTTTGTCTGAAATGTTGTTTGTTGTCATCGCTGTAGCCATTCAGATGGAACCAATGAAGGCAATTGAGAGCGCACAGGCGTTTGTAACACAAGTTATTGTGAAAAAGCTTTTCAAAGGCCTTGTTTGTTGAAACTATACTATAGATATGTAGATCTCTATGTTACACTAAATACAAATTACGTTTTTATCTGATGTATATTTATGTTTGTATAGATCCAATTATCTATTTCTCTCATTGCAATCCCTTTTTTTACTTCCGGTTCTTACCGCGCATGAAAGAAATCGCGTGCTTTTTTTCTAAAATAAAAACGTTATTTTTACAAGATGGCCGAACTGAAAGACGTTTTGAGTGAATTGAGAATATTTTTCTCATCAGAGAAGCGAGTGGGTCATGCCATGTATTTGGATGGCCCACTCAGGCGCATGGAGGAGGCCACGGGTGTCAGCCGGCGCACTCTGGGTAGATACATTAACCCCCAGGAGGTAAGTATCAGGTTATTCTAACTATTACATCCCTATGTACTCGCCGTAGAATTTCCTGCTGTAAAAAAAGCAAACAAAATACAGTACAGTACCGACAGTACAATGATGATCCAAGTTACAACTGTATGCCCCTTCCACGAACACAGACTCTCCTCATTTTTTTTGTAAATTTCATCTTCCCAAATCGTATGCACTGCACAATAACCAATGACAAATACGACCATGAGGAACAATGCTTGTCTTCAACATTATTATGCCACCGGGTTTCGAAGAAACGGGTGGCATATAGTGTTTGGTCTGTCCGTCTGTCCGTCTGTCTATCTGTCTAATCTTCAAATAGGTTATGGATCAGTATGTAGGTACCCAGTAATTAACATAGGGTAAATGACCCCCCCCCCCTCCCTTCCCCCACAAATACTCAGGTACATATAGTAGTCGCCACCCCGTGATTGCATTCTTAGCTGTATATATTATAATTAATGGTCATTGAAATTTTTTATTAGATCTAATAGAACGTGAAATATAAATTTGAAGTATGAGAATCAGACAGACAACCAGCGATGTGATAATCATATAATGTAATACCCATCAATTAATAGTAATACTCCGAGTTCACAGTCACCGCCACATACACGACGCAAACGTAACGCGGCAACACTCCGTACTCAAATGGACGGTGTTATATTAACCGATTTCAGTGTTTAAGGGTGTATTCCTTCTTGATATTCGGAACAAGTCGAAACGTATTGGCGAACCATCACAACACCTTATCACAACTATAGCTATATATTACTTTCAAGAAACAGTTCCAGAGTGTGTTATTTTGTCCTTATGCTTGTATATATATGTATTTATTGCACTACCCACTCAAACACACCCGCATCATGTGCTCAGTTCATTCGTACAGCAGCTTGCCCAAGCTAGTTTGACAAGGAAAGGAATGCTCCCTAATACTGCAGTAATTCGCTTAGGCCTACACACGGCAAAAATAGACTATATACACATGGGCGGATCATGGCGGAGCTATTCCCGTCGCACGCATGCCTCCCCGCCCTCGTTTCGGTTTTGATACACACAAAAGGCAAAACTAGTACGCTATAATAGTGATAATTTGCACATTGAGCAGGGTATCTGCACCCAGTAGCCATATTGATAAGAGTCGGATACACATTGAACTTCAATTAATGTATTAGCAGAATCCACGCACCAATGTTCCAATAAGCGTGAATGCTAGGTACGCCTCTGCTATTGTGATATATTACGACATAGATGCCACACGTTGCTGTCGAGTAGTTGTATTGTGGACATGGGACGACCAGTCAATTTCGCATTATTATGTACACTGGAAAAGAAACTCGCGTGCAAATGTACATATGATATATGTCCGTCGGGTCATCTTTTTCGGCTACTTTCAATCTGTGTTACTGTCAGCATGACCTTAAACTTCATATACTTTTTTGTCATCCATAATTCCATTATATAAAAAAATGCGGCATTTTTTATCCACGTATTTTCCATGAAAATTTCCGACGATCTCTGTAATGTTAATTATATATATTAAAGACGTTTCCACATGAAAGTTCGTATGCTTAATATACCCCACGCAACGAGTTGTGGGGTATAGTATATTGGAGTCATTTTGTCCGTCCGTGCGTCACTAAACATTACAGCTCGGTAAATGGCTTATAATTTATGTTTCCTTCCTTGGGTCTACTTCACTTTTGACACAGGCATTGCTGCAATGGTCCTATACCGTAATGTGAAAATCCACGTTTTTATTGAACAATATTTGCGGAAACAGTCACATTTTCAGTAAATAACGTCGAAAGTTTACAACATTTGCATAGCAAATATTATTCCGCATTTGCTGTGAACTTTTCGTCTGAATTCAACGTCATTTAACGAAAATATCGTAAAGTTTGTAAGTAGCTTCCTCACATTGATAGCTAACCCGTGGTCATTCGAGTAACCTTGCACCTTGTGGTAGTGTGTGTGACACCTTCCCGGCGATCCTCTTGTTCTATTTAAAGGCCTGCATAGATCACGAAATAAGTTAGTAGATAATAATTGCGTTGTAATTTCAGACGGACGTGATATTAAGTGGTTGTACAACCGAGAGGAGAAGTACCAGCAAGCTCGACGACTTCGACAAGACGGTAGTCAGGAACAAGATCCACGAGATGTACAGACGGAACGAGGTAGTGACGCTGAGGACGCTTAGAGTGAAGTTACTCCCGGAGATCGCGGTGTCGCTGTCCACGCTTTGGCGGACGCTGCGGACGTTAGGGTTTAGGTAATTAAATGCACTGATCTAAGATATACACAGAAATTGCTGATGACGCAATGTTATATATTCTTACAAATTCAGTTATTTTCGCACTACATCTGCATACGCATTGTGTCTGCCGTTTTACTTAAAGGAATCACAATAATTTAATAAGCTACAAATTGTTGCCGTCGGCACAGCGTGTTTGACGTATAAAACGTAACATTGGCATGTTCGCGTTTTTCATAATTCCCTAATCCTGGTAAGTAATAGCTTGTAATAGATGTAGTATTATCAAATTATCTCATCTGTTTAGCACAGTCTATGTGTACAATAAATAAACATGCACGTGTATCCGTAGCTGTATTTTAAGCAACTCTCTGCTTGAGGCACGCGCACTGTGCCAGCTGCCCAATGACAGTTAATCGGCGGTTAATCGCAGCGTCATATGCCCACGTCACTCAACGCGATTGCTGTAGGTTCAGCAACTCTCTAACTCGTAATGGCTGCTTGCATAATTACGATATTCTGCAAATAAGTGGTAATATCGCGAACAAAGACTGGCAATAACAAAGTTACCAAACTTTGCAGGTTTTTGAAGAAAGATGCTGGCAAGCGAATCATCCTGGAACGAACGGATGTCATTACACAGCGACACCAATATCTCCGGGAGTTACGTAGGGCACGTGAAAGGGGTCAACACATGATTTATCTTGACGAAACTTGGGTGAATGCAAAGCATGCGTATGTTGGCGAGTGGAGTGAAAATGTGGATGATTCGGCTGCTAGGTTACTTGGTGATGGATGTGGTGATTGTGGTCGGACGGTGCAAGGGTAAGAGGATTATTGTTCTTGATGCCGGGTGTCGGGACGTAGGACTTCTTCCATCAGTTGCTGACGTGTTCGTGGCCAAATCTGACAGTGGTGACTACCACAGTGAGATGAACCATGATCATTTCATAAACTGGTGGAGGAATACTCTTCTTCCCGCACTTCCGGGACCCAGCACAATAGTCCTAGATCAGGCTCCATACCACTCTGTGCTGACGGATGACAGCAGGGCGCCGAACAGCCAATCGAAAGTACATACGATACGGACATGGCTTCATGATAAAGGCATTGCTTTACAGACGACCTTCTGAAAGCCGAGTTACTGGAGCTTGTTCGCCGGAACAAACCTCGACCTCGTTATATTGTCGACCAAGTAGCAGCTGCTGCTGGTCACAAAGTCCTTCGTCTGCCCCCACGTCATTGTGAGCTCAATCCTATTGAGCTGATTTGGGCGCAGATTAAGGGATTTGTGGCCCGACATAACACTACATTTAAAATTGCGAATACCATGAAATTATTCCATCAGGGGAAAGCACTTATTACCCCTAATGTATGGAACAAAGCGGAAGATCATGTTATACGCAATTTTGAATGTATGTTATGGGAGGGAGACAATGTGCAAGATCGAGCGATTGATCCTGTTATCATTTCCTTGGACGAGGCTGACGACGACGACGACGACGACGACGACGACGACTTTATGTACGCTGAAGACTTTCAGGACGACGCATGTACGGACACGGTGGTACTGGACTTGGGAGACATACTTGTGAGTGACGTACGGACCGATGAGACACGCGACGCATGCAGTGATATGGAGACTGATTCGCTTATTTATTGTCTGGTGTGTGGGAATGAGAGTGATCCGCCAGCAAACATTGTAAAGAAGTGCGCAAGAAGAAAGAAAGATCGAACGGGAATCGGCAAGAAAGAATGTATGGAGTTTCAATGGGTCCAGTTTGATACATGTGATAAATGGGCACATGTGGATTGCATTCCGGGGTGTGACACAGATGGATTGTTTTTCTGTCCACCCTGTAAGTTAAAATTGCACAAATCATACAAATAACAAAGGATGCAATACCGTGTGCTCATTTTTAATATGTATTACCTGGCATGTGATCCGGCATGACAATATGGGACTGATCGATACTATACATGTCTTGCTCCTGTCTTAAGAATGTTTATTTGGTATGGATCTATATTGTTCAATATTAAATTACAAACTCATATGGAATTTATGGAATTTATGGAATTTATGGAATTTATGGAATTTATGGAATTTATGGAATTTATGGAATTGGTTTAATCGTATGACTTTTAATGTGGTATTATCTGTAAAAACATAACGAGCAAGACACCCAATAACGTCATGCCGCACCACGTGTGAGTATGTCAATGAGTGTATGGTATTGATGGTAAAGAAAAGTTACTTTTTTACTTTTGAGACAGGTGCAACCACGGAACAATATTCATTATGTAAACGCATACAAAGTTTAAGACAGCGTAAACATGGACAATTTAATGACTGAATAGCAGATCCATAGATTATTCGCTGGTTGCACATGTCACAAACGTAATTCACTTGGAACTTTTGTTTACTGTCGGTCCATGTGACATTCCTCTCACGTGCCCCGTCCATGTGCGTCACTGCCTCACTGTATCATTGAATATTATAGATCTTGTTCTTGATTACTGTCTTACAGTCGATCTAACGGCGGCTGTTATCTCATAAAGCCGCACCATTGGCGACCGTTGAATATCTCATATCAATGGAATGGCGGTCAATTTAACGGTTGAATATAATTTTTTTCCTCTGGTGTTTATTCTTATTATCTGCATTGCTACATCCTGGCAATGCGTAGAGGTATGCATATGTTTGAGCTAGTTTGTGCTGAGCAAACATTCGGATTATCATCGTACATATGTTTAATTAGTTTGGTCATGCGGTCCTAGCTATGTATGTTCATTATAAGTATTACTGTGTGTGTGGCGCATAAAAGGAAAAGAACAATTAATATTCATACACGGCGTTATTGCTACAAATAGAGAGCAGTCATCACAGGTGAGCGTCGGAAATACATAACTCAACACCGTGAACAAGAACTGTGTTAAACAACGACGAAATGGGATAGTCGATACGCACATGATCGATATGTGAACATATACAAGACAAACTCTCAAGAGATTCAAGATAAACGCCGAACAGAAGACGATTAGCTCACCAACCGTATGAATAATATGTGAACATCTACAAGACAAACTCTCGAGAGATTCAAGATAAAAGCAGATCAGAAGACGATTAGATAACCAACCGCTTGACGTACATACACATGTTGCACACCGGACCTTGTGCATGTCATTAGCGTACAAACGCATCAGAAAAAAGACACAATTATCTCAATGAACAGCATAGCAAAAAGCTAAATGAATACCGATGCTAAACCGAGTGTTTTCTCAGCCCAAATTTGTCTCAAACATTTATTGATCTCGTCGCTTCCAGTATGGTAGCCATTCAGATGATGAGAATAGTAACACGATATAGTAACCACCAAGAAAACCGTATCTTCTCCTCTCGGTGTATTACGCCAATAAATACATGTAGCTGTGGCTGGAAACATGGCGCTTATTGGGTGTGTGTGATCAGCGTAGATCGTGATCATGTTTCTAACAAACATGTTGCATGCGGTTGATATTGGATTAGGGTCACACATCCCATAAGCCGAATTCGTCCAGTCACTTGAGATATGCTTACTGTATGCAATCATGAATAAACATTGTTTTACAATAGTATGTAATCTGACATAAGCGGACTATTTTCATTTCCGACCATTGAATACTGGGACCAGCCAGCGTCTACGCGTAGACTGCTCAGGTTCTTCAATGGTAGCAATTATATTAAACAACTGTCAGTGAAATCGTTAGCCTAAAATGTGATCTGTTATCTAGCTGCATGTGTGTTGGAGTTAATGTGGATCTAAAGTTATGAGAAACGAAATAAGCCCGTTTTATTTCAGATACTGACCAAGTATTACTGAATGTATTGTTCTACCGTTATTTTATCCCCTCGCTGATGGGCAAAATGGGATATATCGTTAGTCCATGTACGTGCATACGTACGTTAGCAACACCTTTCACTTTTCCAATAACTCATGAACCCAGGACTTATGTTAAAATTAGCTAGCCACGTTACGGTTAGTAGCAAATTAATAACAATCTTCATATAAACTTGTGTTATCTTGCAAGGTTTACTGATCTTTTACTGGCCGAATGGTTTGGCCCTCAGGTACGTTTTTATCTTTGGTGATTCTGGTGTGGCGAGCACCCTGTAATCATATCAGGATTATTCTGATTTCAGGGCTGAATATATATTTTCCTTATTGTAAATATTCAGTTCTGATATTGGGACCCCCCCCCCGCCATTTGTAGTTAATATATGGGATTTAGAACTAAACCCATTGACCGGACCTTAAATGACCTTTGCTGTTGATAGGTCGTTAAACCCCAACAAACGAACAAATATAGTGTATTAATCATAGTCTGACAGCTAACAATACAGTTTAATTGGAAATTAACTTGTTATGTCTTGTTTGCTTATTTACTATTGTTTGCTGGTAACAGTTAACAGGTACTCCCTATGGTAGGCTGGCGATCATAGGAGACAGATTCTTAATATGGTAAAGAAGAAACTCATTCAGTCATCTACAGGATTTACTTTCAGGTTACTAATTACAAGTGCACAACTTAAAAATAATACATTACCGATTCTGTTCGGCATTGTGATATGGTGTAGAGTTTCTGTTATATGGTGTAGACACGGTATATATATGTTGACACAAACACGTTATCATAGGTATTTTGAGAATGATCGTCGTAAATCTTATTCATTTCTCCGTCTGTACACACCAGATACATTGCTGATAATGTTCTGTAAGTGTAACATATTGAATTAAACTGACACTTACTGCTGTCGTCCCGCGACGCCATCTTGTCAGCATGTATAGAACTTGTCTACACCATAGTACGGAAACTCTAAACCATATCACAATACCGATTTATATTATTTCACAAAAAAAATCACATACATTTTTTTATTTACTTGTACATGTACTGCGAAAATGTCAAATTATACCAAACAAACATATCTCCCCTGTTTATCACAGTTTCTGATAGCTGAGCATGTACAGGGGCGTAGCTAGCCAATTTGAATCTGCAGGCCCGTTTGACGACTTCGAGCACCGTTGGTGCGAGTAAGTATGCTAGGTGTATCTGGGGGCATGCCCCCCCCCCTTAAAAATCTAGAAACTACAAGGTAAATGACGCAATCTGGCACATTATTTTTCCATTTTCTCGAAAATTTTGCAGGCCCGGGCCTGCAGTGCCTTAATGCAGCTACGCGTCTGATGTACTTGATATATAACTGAATATAACGCATGTTTTTGGGAATGTGATGAAATATAAATATATATATTATTCCATTTACTGTGCCTTACGAGCAAAAACACATATTAGATTTTAGATAAATATTTGAGACATCATCTCAGACACAGTCACATTAAAGGGTAAACAATTGAAAGAAGAAACAAATTCAGCCCTCCACACGAGTTGCTTTGGTGACTTACAGGTGCTTTTTAACAGCAGCTAGCATTGAACTTATAAGTATTTGGACGTATGACAAAGTTTTTGCTTAACATGTTTTTGCAGAAAATAAATTGATGATTCTGTTACCACAAATTCAGAGAAGTTTTTCCAGGCTTCCACGAATTGGCCATAATTTGTTCAAATTTCACAAGCTCAGTATAATACATTACTGTTTATGTAACAAATTTCTAATGATTGCATCTGAAAAGTTAACAGTGTTCATAAAAACAATTTCCACGCCAAAATAAAATTTGCAGTACGCTTACTGCTTCGACAAAAAAAATCGCAGGTTCTCCCCTCCTGCGAAATGGACTTGCTTCGAGGCCAGCCGCCTTCACTGAATTCCAGCCAATCAGCGCTCAGTTGTCATCTGTTGTCACGAGTAACAACAAAGATTGGAGATATTTGACCGACATCATCTTCTAAAAATTTTCACCAAATTCCAGAAATTTACTAATGTAATTGATATATAAACACCGACTAATGGAAGCAGGATGCGTATATTTTTCAGAATGGTAAGATTTGTTCACATAAAGCCGATGTTATTGCAGATATTTTGATGATGAAATCCAGGAAGCTGTTCGACAATAGGAAAATGTCGAAAACTGCTCAGCGCGTGATATTTTAACATTGGAGACCCCCATTCACTTTATCATTTCGGGCTATTACTTCATTCTAGGACCGAATTTCGAAAAAAGATGGCTCATTGCTAAATTTTGCTGAAAAATTATTATATGTTTTAGGGTGTTTAAATAGGTTAAATATTTGGGCAGGTTAACGTGAAACAGACAGTAGGCGTAACGTCCTGTGAAATCCTGTTGTCTCTTACTTGCATATCCTTTTTAAAATTCTCACGAACCCATAGCAGGAATGATTAAATTTATTTAATGAATAAAAGCAATAACTGTTGCAACTACATATAGAAAAGCAACACAATTGTTAAAATAAACATTTATTGTTTAATTCAAGTATATATGTCTTAGAAAAAGTACCGTTGGCGTGAGGCGGCCATCGATGACGACAACCACCTCCTGACGTATTGACAAATATCACTGTTCGTGATATGCTACGACGTAGCAGAAAGTAGGGAGCACATTACATACCAGACTAGTATAAGGATGTTAGTGGAATTCTGAGCGGACATTCAAAGGTACATAATTTTCATGAGATATCGCACATTTTCTTAGGTACACAATCACATGGCATATCTCATATGTTTGCTAATGGTGGCAGAAACGGACATAAACTGACGAAGTTCAATACATACAGTATCTGGACACATTTGACGTGTTTACATGTTGGCCCTCATACCTTGCACATATCCCAACTGTGCATGTATGTACATGTAATATGTACCTTTGTATTTGTATGCCTCATCATGGTAGTCGATGAGGCATTTAGTGTTACACTTGTCAGTCCGTCCCATCCCGACTCGTGCGTCCATCCCGTGCGTTCTTCCGTCCGTCCGTCACAAACTTTAACACTTGGATAGATGTCCTATAATCTGTGTTTGTTTGCTTCCATCCTCTACCACACTGTGACAAATCCACGCTCGGGTAAATGTCTTATAATTTCCGTTTCCTTGCACGGAGCTGTTTCACATTTCATAACATTTCTATAATGGTGATAATTCGCGCTGTGACACATCCACGTTCGCCACGAACCCGCTAACGCCGGTGTCAATGTCACATACTTGGTGCATCAACCACTTTAACGCTCGGGTAAATGTCTTATAATGTATGTTTCCTTCCACAGATCTGCTTCACCTTTCAATGATTTGACAATGGGCCATGGATTATCTACCTCCCCTCTTTTGGACTTTGAATGTTGCCTCCTTTACTATCAGATAGATATTTGGGTCTGTTTGTGAAAAGCGGACTTAATAATTCTGTCTTTAGGATTTATATTAGCGAATTGGCGAAGACGTTAATGATTTGATTAATTGGTTAGGGTTAGGTATTTTAATTAAAGTGGTTAAAGCATTGACATTTTGTTGATTATTAACCGGACTAGTATAAGGATGTTAGTGGAATTCTGAGCGGACATTCAAAGGTAAATATTATTTCATTTTGTGTACATTATTTGCTATTGTTTTCCAGAATTATTCCGCAAATGTGTGTCTTTATAATTGCAATAAGAAGTCTTGTAGTATTGTGTATATAAAATTATGCTTATTCGGTTTTACGTAAATATACAAATAAAAAGGCATGACCTAATGTATTTATGTAAGACCGTGAAAAGGCACTCACACTCAGCCTTTTTCACGGTCTTGCATACAGGCTTCGTGCAATATGAGAATGAACTAGCTAGGTTAAATTAACCGCCTCATTGCCTCATGCATTTAATGCACATATACCGCGATTTTGACCTTTGACACACTGTAGTCAAGTCAAATTGGTCATACACTGGTCGTTAATGACCTGCATACCAAGTTTGAGGATCCTATGTCAAGATTATTTTGAGCGCAAACCAAGTCGCTAACAGACGGACAGACGATAAGCGCCCTAGTGCTGTCTGAAATCAGCTGGAATAGCTCAATGGGTAGAGCATCGGACTCCGGATCGGGAGACCCCGAGTTAGAATCCCGCCACTGGTCGATTCGGCGTGTCCTTGGGCAAGACAAGGCCCATTCGTGATAGCCTCGTCCTATAGGACGGGGACTTAAATAGTCGGTATCGACATGCAAGGTCATCGAGCCAGTGCCGTCGTTAAATCAAAGCATTTGCATTTACCTTGTCTGCATGCGTGACATGACTTTCAAATAACCCAGCGAATATGCCTGTTCTATTCTGTTTTATTTTATCGCACTGTTATCCCCCATTCGAATGTTCAGGTGACATAAATTCCGGACCGGACCGGAGACGGAGCGAACGACTGCGGGGCCCTAAAGACGGCGCACGCGGGCATCTCTATATCGGAGGCCGAGGCGACAGTGGCGTCACCATTCACCTCCAAGACAGCCGACATATCGTGCGTCCCAATCACTATGAGGTATAATTTACATAATTTTCAAGCATATATTTTGGGATTATTTTGTAAGTTGGAACATGTTTGTCATGTGAGGCGGTTTCAATTACAGCCGATGACTTTGTGTACCACCACCAGGTGGTCACAGGAGATTGAATTTATCTGTTGTAAACATTTTCATCAAATAACAATTTATCAATTTAACCTATATTTTAATTAGTGAATATCCAGAGCAGAAAGGTTGCGGGCTATGGAGAAATATGTCTCTATCGGAGGACAAATCAATGGTGGTAGCCAACCTGAAATATGAAATAGCAACGGTGTCCTGACAATAACCAAATTATCTGCAGAAAATAAATTACACAGTTTCTAGATTAGAACACACCAAATAGTTTTACTATATAATTTAACCGAATCCCATCAAATAAGGCCAGTATCTCCTACTTTCACTATTCGTATGGATGCTGTGGGATCTACTTGTACATGCCCTGCAGCCAGTATGTACTGGTTCTGCATGAATAATAGGTTCACTTACTCCTAAGATAGAAAAATCCAACCTCGTCATATCTTCCAATATTGTTTACATATTTTGTCCACGGAAACTCTGTTTACATCACGTACAGTATTTTCATTTAAATACTACAAATATGCAGAAAAATGGTGTTAAAAGCACCCCAAAATGTTCCTCAAGTGAAACTGGGTAGTAATAGATCAAGATTTGCAAGCAAATAAGGTATGTGACCTCAAAGCGCCCGCACTATTTTTTGTTATACCGAACTACTTTTGTATACCCATTGGGCGATTTCGCGCAATTTGGTATTTTCTAACCTGTATGATTGTCTATGTCTGTTAGACATAGTTGTGAACGGTAACTCTTGCAATATACTCCCATACCGGTACGGGAATAAATTGCAAGAGTTACAGTTCGTAACTATCTTAGACAATGTGTGCAAAAAAAACAAAATAAACAACTATGCGATACTTATGTCATGAAACACGGCATGCCCTAGTCGAGCTGCTTTTGCATTAAATTTCGTGAATATGCTTCTATGGTCTCCGATTTGGAGGAACTAAAATGTGATTATTATTATGTATTTGCCAAAATAGTCTGCCAAACTAAATTGCACATGTCATTACGCACATTATCTACTGGATTGGTTCCAATTAAAGTAAAGCAACTATGTTTTATTTCAGGGAAGGTCGGGCGGCGTTGGTGACGTCATTTGGCATACTTAAGTTCATGGCGTGCTACAGCCTGGTACAGTTTACCTCCGTACTCCTGCTATACTGGGTTAGTATCGTACCTCAATGTACAAATATGGCAATACAAATGTGTTGTGACCGGAGAAATGAGGCTTGTGGGTTTTGCAACGCATGTATATCCAGATCAGCCTGTGCTGTCATAACTGTGACCACAAAACGCCCGCACTATGTAAATTAAAATGTAATGCAAAAGCAGCTCGACTAGTGCATGTTGTGGTCATGGTTACACTGCAACAATGCCAGCACATTTGAGACACTTAATATGACTTTGTACCTTCCGACAACTGCGTAATTTCATGAAATATTTTTACAGAAAATGTCATACTTTCCGTAAATGACGTCGAAGTTGAAAACATTTTCAGGAAATTTTTTGTAAACTGTTGACCTTATTTATGATGTCCAAAAGTACAAAATCCCATGGCATGTCTCATTTGTGTCTGTGACTGGAGAAATAGAGCTTATTGGATCTTTCACCAGTGTAGCTCCTGATCAAATAGCACACTCCTGTAGCCTGATAATGATTTACTTGGATATTGTTTGTTAGAGGCATGCCACGTGTTTCATTGATGGAATGGTGAACAGTGCAGATCGGGATAAGACTGCTGATGCACAGGCTGACCTGGATCTACACGCGTCGCAAATCCCACAAGCCTCATTTCTCCAGTGACAACACATTATCATTGCCGTATTTGTACAATTGATGACTTTATGCCACAGTAGAATCAATGTTACGGTTTCAGTATTGGGTTGGCCTTGTTGGTGGGTGGCAGGTGGGAGCATGCGAATAGTAATTTAACGATGGGATTCGTCCTTACAGGATTACCAACCCTGGTTTGGCCTTTCCGTACTATGTTTTGGTTTCCTTGTTACTTTAGAGTTGAATCAGGTTATACACATTATAAAAGTAGTAAAATAGTATTAATCCTATTTATTTTAGGGGTTGTGGCTAAGTGACGTTGGTGTGATATGGACCTGGCACCAGTTAAGATTATTCTAATTTCAGGGATGAACATACATTTTTCGATGTGAACATTTAGTTCTGACTTTGAGATCCCCCTCGCCAAAATGCAGCAGGTTAAATACGGTATCGAACCCGTTGGCCCGACCTTCAATGACCTTAGTTGTTCATAGGCCCGTTAAATACCAACAAATACAATCAATCGTTTGCGCAATAGGAAAAGAAGTATTCAGTTGTTGATTTAATAATTATACCGTTGTAGTAATGGTTCAGGGGCCCGTTTCACTAAGCTTCGTAAATGTTCGTAAGTGCAAATTTAGAATCGGTTGGAAATTTCAATTGATATATTTACATTTATTGAGCATAGGCTGCATATGCAATATCTGCTCAATACATGTAGATCAAATAATTGTTTACAAGAAAACATTGTTAATGTGAAATGTACAGACTATCATAATTTTGCACTTACATGTACGAACATTTTAGTAGTACGTAGTTTAGCTAAACGGCTCCCAGTTCTCCTCACCGCAGCCCGAACATATAACTTGAATTGTTACTGTTATGACACATGCCATATGTATTACATATTTAAGGTGAGCACCGGACTGTTTCAGTTTCATGTTGACTTTCAGCACGGTGCCACTGTATTATCTACTTGTGTAATGTGCTTAGAACTCGTATTAATGTCGCTATAACTTATATTATGCATACATGTGCCATACACTTTAGTCTCAGATTGATGAATATTGCAATGCTTGCAAAATATTTATACAGGGATCTTACATGAGTGATGATGTAATCGATATATTCATTAAACTCGTTTACTGGTTTCATAAGAAACGAGGCATAGCATGGGATTTTTATGAAATCATTCAAAGAGTTTAATAAATATAATATTAAATATCATAATACATCAACACAATTGTTAACTTCTATTTACAGTCTCTTTAAGTCAAACTACTAATAACTCAAAGCTGTGCTCCCACGTACATGTATTCATATATAATAACACTCGTCAACTCGTTTGTTTCTCGTTAACTCAAAGTATTTTCCTCAGTCCCCTGGGGTCCGTTTCACTAAACTTCGTACGATAAACTTCATGCAGCTAAGGTTTTCGTAATTGCAAATTGAGGCTCGTCTGGAAATTTCAATTGATGGATTTACATTCAATAAATATAAATCCAAAAATAAGAACACATTGCTAATGTGAAATTTACAGACTATCATCATTTTGCACTCTTTTAGTCGTACGAAGTTTAGTGAAACGGCCCCCTGGACTTTGAATAAACGAGTACAGATTGTATTACACATGCACACCATGATACTTTGAAACTGATTACCTAACATGTTTTCTTTAGCCAGCGTATTATAATGCGATAAAGATGCCGAAACGGTCGCGACATGTCTGACATGCGTACCATTGTGTTCACAAACTATTACAGGACAGCCTGAACAGCTCGGGCTTCCAGTTCCTCTACACTGACCTGTTTGTGGTTACTACCCTCAGCATTACATGTACGTATACACTTATAAAAATAGTAAAGGCACTGGGGGCCGTTTCACTAAACTTCGTACGACTAAAACAGTGCAAAATATATATATAAATATATATATAAAATATAAATGTTCGTAAGTGCAAAATTATGATAGTCTGTAAATTTCAAATTAACAGTGTTTTCTTGCAAACAATTATTGGGTATACATTTATTGAGCATATGCAGCCTATGCTCAATAAATGTAAATCCACCTTTTGAAATTTCCAGACGATCCTAAATTTGCACTTACGAACATTTTAGTCGTACGAAGTTTAGTGAAACGGGCCATAGGGTCTCAGATATACCTTGGAAGTGATGACATAGAATAGAATAGGAAAAACTATTTTAATTGTAGATTTATAATGTACTTCTATAAGTCACGTGTAAAATATAACACAATCGGGGATTTGTAAAATAATGTTTTCAACGCTAGTTATTTTTCAGTATTATAATTATAAACATGTTTTTCAATCGATGGTTGCTAAATTATTTTATTTAAATCAATTACACTAGCGTGTATAATGGGAAATTATTTCTAAATGTGGTATAGTATTATCAAGAAACATATAAATGTCACATTTGTTCCTTACAGGTACGTACGCAGCGAAAATGTAAAATTATGCGAAGCAAAGTATGCCAAGCCAAGCTCCCCAGCTTATCACATTTTCTGATAGCATGTACTTGAATGTAAAGCATATTTTTGGACATTGGAACATATTATTGATTTATATCGGCTATTTACTGTAAACGAAACGAACAACCAAATATTGGATATCTGTGACATCATGTGAGACACAGTCACTTTAAAATGTTAAACGTTTCAGTCGGTATGACGTCGGCGTACGAGAAGCTTCATGTGAGTTTCACCTTGGTGAGCCTCATTAGTCTGGCCCCCATTGCGTCCCTAGTCCTCCAGATGTGCATCATGATAGCCATACAGGTCTTCTGGTTCTTCCGGATAAAGGAAGAACCCTGGTAAGTACAGTGGATCCTCTGTAAACCGGACACCAAGAACACATCTGTGATCTTATTTTTGATGATACACTTTGTCATTTATCTCATGTGATAATGTCTATTCGTGATCACATAGCACACAACTATGGCTCAGAATGATCAAATGCCTGATTTACAGTGAAACTTCTCTAAGCCGGACACCCTGGGGACCTCCCAGGGTGTCCGGTTTAGAGGGGTTTCACTGTACTTCCTTATTTACTTCTTCAGATTTTGCTTACTGACCGTTCCACGTTAATATCTATGCTACCTATTTCGCGTATGAATTTTTACTACGGGACGAAACCCCGCTAGTACAAGCGATTATGACATATCGTGTGATGTTGTCTTGTAAGTGTATGTCTATTGCGGACTCGTTGGTTTCATTGTGATCGTTAGCTATCTTCTGTTACTGTGTTGAAAATACCCTTGCGATTATCACGGTTCTCGTGACTTTCTCTTGTAAGTGTAGGTTCGTGCCCTGGGTGGATAATCCGGATGACGAATATGATTACCTGAGCCATGAAAGCACGGCGATATTCTACGCATCAATCTACCAGTATATCATACTCGCCGTGTCATTTTCGCCAAGGGGCGGCCATATAGGAACACATTTCTCTCAAACAGTGAGTGGCGTCATTGTCGTATTCGGTGATTATCGTGTATTATATGACATTATCACATGAAATCCTTGTTATACCGTGTTTTATCCAAGTTCATAAATGTGTTATGACACACGTGTAATAACACCTGGAGCGCATTTGATTGGTTGGCCGCATCACCCTAATTACGTATTCATATTATGCCCCAACGTTATTTTCAAATGAATAACATCTATAGAGACTTTCCAAATGACTTCTGTAATGGCACGACACAGCAATGATGTTTTGACGATGACGTCATCATGTTATAAACGTCATTAGAAGCGTCCGTGAGTCAATTGTCAGAATGCAATTGCTGCAATTGTCAGAATGAACTCCCGTTTGGTAGTATATGTGTTTATCTATTTATCTTATAACCACACAATGTAGCCATTCTCTCATCAAACAGTGAGTGGTGTCATTGTCATATGCTACGATTGTCGTGTATTTTTTAATCCTGTCTTGTAACCATACAGGAAATGTGTGATGCCACTGTCATAATGTGATTACCATGACTCGTTTGAGATTGCTTCGTAACAATACAGGAACATTTCTGTCATACAGTGTGTGAATATCATTGTTAGTGTCCTGGTGTCAATGCTAACATATTTGTATCTCCTAATTAGGACTTACTATCTCCTAATTAGGCCTCGGTATCTCCTAATTAGGAGATACTAATTAGGAGTTATTATCTCCCAATTAGGAGTTAGTATCTCCTAATTAGGGCTTATTATATATGCCGATACTAAACAATAATGTATCTCCTGAATTACCAAATACTGTGTATAAGTGTGTATTTTGTGTTTATCATATGCATCTGCGTGACTACACGTACTATACTAATAACTCATTTTGATATATGTTATCATACCTTTCATCATGTTCGTTTTTCTCGTGTACACATTGATAATAATCTACAAAAGCGAGCAAATAAATAAGCCCTGTCCACATACACATATACAGTTGTTTCTGTCAAAATGTTCCGGGTTTATACGTGTACAAAGTGTTGTGCGTTGCGTATCCGTGGAGTTTCCGTTAGCTGCGTTTCAAACCGTGTGTCGTCTACGTGTAAAACGTTTTCGGCCATGCGTTACGTTTCCCCACTCTTGCGCATGCGCGAAAGTCAAACAAACCGTGTTCAACGCATCGAGTTTCAAAAGCGTGTAATCCGTGTACAACGGTTGTAAACGTATACAACGCTAAGGTAAACCGTTTAAACGATTTAACGCTTTCTTTGACGAACGGTTACACGCTTCTACATGTACACAGCACCGTACAGATGAAACCGTGTTATACGTATAACACGTTTCCACGGGTTTTAACGCATTACACGTTTTCGTATGCCAACCGTGTATCGCGTAGAATGCGCATGCTCAGATCGTTCTTCGTGTGTGTATATATACTTCTAGACTCATTGCAGGGCTTCTAAAATTTTTAGTTTTCCGGTTCTGGACCGATTTTTGAACTCTCAGACCGATTGAGATTTGAAAACTAGTCTTAAAAATCGGTCCGAGAAAAATTTCCAGTCGGCTGCTATTTCGCTATAAACCTTGTAAATTTACCGGTTTTGACCACCAAGTAATTTATGACACATATCCGCGGGCCATATCTGTGTTAAACCAGTGTGCAGCTCGCTGTGTATTCAGTTTCTCCAAATATCGATTAATCTTAACACACGCGGGGGACAGGTGTATAGCGGATTAGTGACTGAAATAGACTGGCTTCAGCGTAAAGATACGAGAGTTCCTAGACTCGCCATTTCTGATGATGTTAAAATAAAATAAAGAAACCATGCATGCACTGTATTTATCTGTTCGTAATATTTAACCCCAAGTAACTGACACGGACTATCGGCCGGGCTATTCCATATTAAGTTAGGAACTGTTACATTACGCTGTATTAGGGGTCATTTTTGTGTATATAAAATGTACATAGGAATGCCGCAGATCCTGATGAGCCGGCTCACGTGATCTACAATTCGCAAACATTTTGATAAACGACAAGGTACATCTGTCGTGTTAAAAGCGTGACTCATTAGGCATCAGGGATTAGGGATCAATTGAAGTGCTAAATCACACCGCCGATGTACTTTGAACTCGATCTGAGGGTATGTATTCGCGATATTTTAAAAGGGACGAAACAAGGACGCCTCGAAGCGATCGGGGCCGAACAGGTATTTGTTTTTGCGTTAAAACGTGTAACCGTTGTACACGTTTCAACGCTTTCATATAGCTACACGCTTCCAGGTAAAGCGTTGTACACGTTTCAACTCTTTCACCTCGCTACATATGTATACGCCAAAGCGTGTTATACGCCTTGAAGCTAAACGTATTACACGCTTTAAAACTAAACGGTTTGACAATGTGTATTACACGTGTACGAACCGTATTATACGTTTAAACAACGTATACAACGCTACAGCAAACCGTTGCGTTCGCGTTGCGTTCGCGTTGAGTTTGCAAGTGTTGTCTACGGTGGAACAAAAACGGAGACTGCACTGTATTAGGTTCTTGACTGTCATATATTAACATATTTTCAGAATTTTTCTTTGCCAACCTCATGATCTATGTCGGGGTGACACTTTGGTTTAACATCTACCCCACGAGCGGTGTGGAGAGTGGTGACTTTATTATGGTAGGTATACATTATCTATAGACTATTTGATTTGTATGTGGATATAGAGTTCCGCAGCGTGCGAAATTGCGCGACTTTACGATCGCAATATTGTTGAGCGGCGGTACGAATGGCATATATCTACATACAAATCAATAACCTTATTATTATATACAGTGGAACTTCTCTAAACCGGACATTATGGGTATCCGGTTTAGAGATGTTCCACTGTAAATCTGGCATTTTACCATTCTGATACGTATTTGGATGCTTTGCAATCGGGAATGTACATTATCATCTGAGATAAATAACAAAGAAACACATCAAATATAGATGACAGACGTTATCTTGGTGTTCGGTTCCACTGTAAGTATAGCACTCGCAATTTATATGCAGCTCAAACTAATCAAAAAAAATAAAAAACTAAATAAATTAGTGATGATTTAGAATGAACTACTTTCCGAGGTGAAGCGCAGTTCTGTTTACTTAGCAATATTAACTCACAAGGCCGCAATGGGAACGAAAGTACGTATATAATAAGTGCACTGACCAATATGAACTCGCGAAACGTCAATATGGAACAAATATTGACGTATTGCGCTCCATTGTGGTTCAATGGGAAACGAAAGTACGTATATAATAAGTAATAGTTACTGACTGATGCGGACTCAGTTTATCACAGTCAATCTTGACTAAACAACTTATGTTACTAACGTTTAATTGATTGATGATGTGACATGATATTACCAAATTACGTCAGAACAATGACACAAGTCAAAAGTAGCAGCACACCTTTCTTAAATGTGTATACATACATGCATCTAGCGAATACTTTTGTACTTGCAGAAATTTATTTAATTCAGTTAAAGCCACCGCCTCTGGTGACGTACCGGTTTTTATTGATCGGATCTGCAGTCGTGAATCTGATGCTGTGTCTACTGCTGGAGGTATAGTAACTTGAATGTTCTGGCTGTGACAGTCAGAAAATTCAGGCTGGATATGTAATTTATACCTAAACATATAGATGCTCTTACATGAGTGATGATTTAATATGGCATTTATTAAACGAGTTTACTAATTTCATAAGAAACGAGGCTATGCCGAGTTTCGTATGATATCAGTCAACAAGTGTAATGCATACTATACTAAGTCAACACACATGTTAGATTTTATTTATTGCATAAGCACATCATCATAAATTGAACCTGTTTTCTACAACAAACTAATTTGCATATTTATTACACTAGTTTAAATGATTTTTATTACACCGCGATCGCCAATTTTATGCAATACAATTATATATTGAACGACTGTAGCGAGTTTTGGACGTAGAATGACAAAACAAATGAAATTACGGCATTTTGAACAATTGGATGTAATGATGTATGAGCGTTCGCACAGTCGATCTGAGTAATGTACTTTATTCTCATGCTCGAAATCACGCAATTTGATTGATCGAGTCTCGACCAATCAAACTGCGTGAGTTCGAGTATGAGTTTGGAGAACATACTCAGAAAGTGTTACTGTGGAACCTCTCTCCCCATGGTTTAGAGAGGTTCCACTGTAAAACAGACAGACAACTACTCCAAGACACGCGTGAGTGCTTTGCTTTGCGAACATACGTAGTAGGGAAAGGCGGGTCCAAAAAAGTCAAGCGGGTTCTGGGACATTTCCCATTTTGAACCATAAATATCCAAAATCCAAAATCAAAAATCAATTTTTTTACTTTTTTCGTGAGGTCCGCCCCTGGAGCATTTACAAATCTGGTTGAATCAACAACGTCACGACGCTGGAGGAGCATCCGGCGTCTCCAGTCTTGGTTACGAAGTTTGTCACGGTCCCGACTTGAACTTCAATATTGTCAAATACTGTGAACGTTGATCTATATCCGGCATGCTTGATTATTTTCATTATCCTTACGACCTAATATATCAACAGTCATTTTTTATTATTAAAACCAATTTCTTTAAACCAATCGCCAATGTCCTATAACGGTACAACATCGTCATCCGCAACGATCATAACTCCTTTGATTATCACAACCTCTGTTTCGGTATCAATTTCTTCAACCTCTGAAAATCTCTGGGATGATGCCTTTCCGAGAGCAGTTCCTCCTGAAGGGCCATCGCATTCGTCAAAATCAAGATCCTTTCTCAAAACAATTGTTTCCTTCTCGATGGCGACAGTAAAAGTTCCAAGGTCTCTGTTCTCATCGGACAACAACCCTTTATTTGCTTCTTCACTTTCCAGTTTATAAAAGGTTAGTCTTCTAGCTTTGTTCACCGGTCGGTCTATCGTGATTGAGCTGAGCTGTCTTTGTTGATGCGAAAATATCCCATGATCTTTCCGTCAACTGTAACTAAAGAATTTGCTCGACGGGTCTGGTGATGATTTACAATCTTAATCTTACATTCAGTCCCGTGGTCAAGAGCAAACACAACTTCGTATTTTGTCTTAACAGGCTGATCATTGGTGTCAACAATAAAAACACTATAAAAGTCTCTAGTAATAGCCATTTTATTCTTAAAAGCCAATTTATTTAAGCCAATCGCCAATGTCCATATGCCAAAGTGTGCACCCCATCCTCCATAATGACACGCTTGTCATCGTTTGAAGACAGTGCTACATTGTTTACCTCCTCCGTGTATATTTCATGTATATGGCTTCTGATTACGTTCATCTTCCTTAACTGATCCTTTCTACTCAACATACAGGTCTTGTAGTCATCGAAGCTAATATCCTTTTTGACCACACTCTGCTTTACACCTTCGTTTTTCTTCCTTACCCTCATACACCTTATAACTGTACAGCTTAGCTCTTAGTCCAACAAACTATTGCATAATCTTGCCACCACATTCATCCTTCATCATACCGATTACCTTCTTGTTCATACCAGTTTGTATACCTGAGGGATGATTTTTTGGTATTCCACTTGTGGCGAAAGTGATTTTTATATCTCCGTTGATGTCCTTATAAAAGTCCTCAGTTTCAATCTCGTATGCTAAACTGTCAGTGTCAGTGAACAATAGCTTAGCTTTATCCCCTTACTTCTTCTTGATGTAGTTGTAGTGGAAGTCGTACATCAAGGTTTTGCTCAAGTCTAGGATAGACATACCCAGGTAAACCGGTTTGTCAAACCTAATTTTGGTCTTTGGTCTTCTTCATGTGAATGGCTACTAGGTTTTCATCGAAGATGGTACAGTGTTTGTAGTTAGGCTTTGCTGCTAGCTTCATAACCTTTCCTTCGTTATTCACCAGCTGAATGTCAATCCTGTTGGGGTTAGATGTTTTACATAGTCTTTCCAAAGACGGAGTTGTTCATGAGCTTGAAAAAGGTTTTTTTCAATGTCATTCTTTGCCTTGGCTCTTAATGAAATGTTTAGAACTTGATACCTCTATGTATCTAGGGGATCTTTAGGCCAAAACTCTCATACATCTTGAGGTTCTCGTAGTGAGCGACATACTTTGTCTTGTCGTTTAGATTAGGTATAATCTTTTCAACCTTATTCACAACGACCCTTTCGGGAGCTAGAGGATATTCGTTATGTAAATCGTGCAGCTCTTTAGGATACTCCAAGTAAACCTCTAAGAAACATGAATGGTTTTCCCAGACATTCAATTCACCTTCAGTCATCCACTGAAATCCATGTGTAGGTAGTGGATTACACATAGCCCATCCATAGAGGTTGTTAGCATCCATATATTGTAGATACTTACTAGGTTCTTTAGGATCAAACATTTCACCCATGTACTTATTGTTTGCCTTTACATTCCGAGTCATGATACCACCCACACCTCCTCTAATCCCCTTTTCAATCATGATCAGCATGTCAGAGTCATTCAACAGCTCCAATTCAACATCAGTCAGCATCTCACGCGAAACCTGGGGCTGTATAATACCAGGCTGGGTCTAGGTTATAGTTTGTCAAGCAGAAGGTCTCAAATACGTCTGCCAGAAGCAATACATCTGACGTAAGATACAGATTGTGATAGTCTCTCATCGTCTTACATTTAAACTCTTTCCAGACCTTTTGTGCATGTACATGGTCTTCATCTGAAATGTCATCACCACTCAACTTAGAATATAACTCTTCCTTTGGAGGTAGATGCGTTTCAGCCAACTTCTCAAGACCATCAACATAGTCATATGGATAGACACCCTTACGTGTTAGCAAACTCAACTGCTCACCTTCATACTCACTTTCCAAGTTTACGAATTGATATTTCTGAAGGTTACCTACCAGTTTATTTTTTTCTTCATGAACTTGAAGCTGTCAATAAACCGCAGCTCATGCTTCACTTCCTTCTCCTCTCCGTCTGTATTAGTAAAACTGTCAATTACATACTTCTTCGTGAACGAAATGTACTTCTCTTCATTGTTAGGATGCAGTTAATTTTATCCTCCTTTTTACCCAAGTTTTTGATGAATATGAGTCATACCCGCTCAGAATATGTGGAATATGACGGGGGTAAACTTATGTTTCTGGTACCTGAGGTGCATTTGTTATGAGCAGCTGCTCGATACTTACCAGTGAAATGACAGTGATCTCTTACCCTATCCTCATCCAAATCTTGTTCACATATCCGGCATACTGTTGCCTGTTCGAAAGCCTTTTGCTAGTTTGATGTAATGATCATATTCTTGGGAAAAATATTTTTTGTGTAGATGTCAATAATGCTTTGTTCTAAACTGTCAACAAAGATCTGTGATATGTCCTCTTCTTCAGATTGATTTGTGTAAATTACAGGATTTATTTTGTAAACATCGTCATCAAAGCACTTGATGTAGTAGCAGAACCCGCTAGGTGTATGCTTTTGATACCGATTAGTGTAACTGTTTTCTGGGTTGGGTTGGGTCGTATCCAACTTTTGGGTGAAGTTCTCAAAGTCAGCATAAACTACAAAGGGTATTTTCATCGACTTGAAAAAGTGTTTAAATTTTAAGGTTGTTCCTTTCTCGGGCATTTCAACTTTTACAGCTTCTTTGAGTCGCAGAACTATTTATGCTTACCTAAGGATTCCTCTGAATTGAAGGAGTTAAGACATCGGAGACAGTAACGTCTTGTAATTTTTTTCTTACTCGATTGGCTGGACAACAATCTACTCTTGATGAGACAGTAATGCTGTATTTCACCATCATCTATAAGTAAACGGTTAATAACATTCTCATGCTCATGTTTGCTAATCCGAAGAGGATAGACGTCTTCGTTCTCATACCCAAAGACGTTGACAGAAATGGTTGCATTTTGTCTTTCAAACCTATCTATGGCTTTAAGGTCAACTGGAAATGTAATTTTATCCCAATTGAGTTCCTCCGCTTGTTGTTTGAAAAGTTTTGTGATACGTTCAGCTTTCTTCTGTACAGGGTTTAACGCTCTAGCAACGCACCACTTGAAGCACTCATCATGCTCGTTTTTCATGTTGATGATTGCCTTCTTCAATGCAAGCTTTGATGGAAGTGTAATATAAGAGTTACCTCGTAGTGGTTCATATTATACTGTATGTAGCTCCAAAATGATAATATTTTTGAAGACCCAAGTACTACCCATCATCTGGAATGTTGCTATATTCTGAAGGATTCTCTCAGTCATTGTGCTATATAGATCATTCAAATATGTTCCCTCCCGGTTAATATTAATTTCATAGTTGAAAGATGCTTCACCAGTTGTTATACCAGTTTTTATACTAGCCCTTTCCATGTTGCAGTTGAGAACCATTTTTACCTAAGTCTGACGGTTATTCCTCAGAATATTAGTAACAATCTTCTTTACCTCAATTAAGAATGACTCTGGAGTAAATCCTTATCTACCCTTAATGATGTGTTGGATAGTAAATTTCCTGAGAGCCGATGCACTCTCCTCGATTTTGAAAGGTTCCACTTTCTTGTATGTTTTTTTTACATGCTCTTTGATCCAATGTTTTGTTGAAGCTTTGTGGTTCTACATAATCACTGAGCCATTCAGTAAAGCGTGTTGCTTTGTTTTGACACTCGAAACTGTGCTTTTGATAAACTGAGGTGTCACACTCGAAACAGCATTCAATGCCGTGTTACCGATTCTCTTAAACATATCCATTTGTATATAAGATATATTATTTCTCATTTTCAAATTTTCTTACATTTCTACCATGTATGATACATGATCGTACTTGATGTATGCCTCAACCTATTTATCGATTGTAATTTCATAATTTTTATTCCAAACCCTACCATCCCAAAATGATATGTTGCCTTGTTGATGAAACGTGATGCCTTGTAGATTGAAGGAAATGTAATCACCTCCCCTGTTTCCACACTTTTTAGGCTAACGCGTCTTGTTTTTTTTCTGATTGTTCTAAGCCTTTCAACTTTTGAATCGATCTCAGGCTTTGGTTTCTCAGGTGTTGGTTGTTCATCTGGTAGAAGACCTCTCCCTCTCACTAGCTCTATCAATTGATGCTGGTTGTAGTGAGAGTAACCTCTTATCGTGTTGTCCTTTAGGATATGCATTAGTTCTAATATTTTGATTGTCATTTTATATATGAATTGTTTTTCTTTAAATTAATTCAATTAATATATCACACTCATCTTGTTTCCGTCTGACTGTAATGATAGCATCTTGTCTGAGATGACTAGAGAAAATGCTTCAGTGTTAAAAGGAACGTCTGCGCCAAACTGAGCCTTGATTTGGATGTATATTACAGAGACCTTCAGCTTCTCGCTCTGCTTGCTCACATCAAACACAAAGAGTGGGTATAAATCCTTGTAATCGCTTGGAGTGATGTTTGACTACTTACCAACTCATCTATGTGATAAAACTTGGATCTGAATGCAGCAGCATCGCCATACACCCTATAAACTGTGTACCACCCTACTACTGTTGTTTACCGAAGGAAAGATTGTAATCAACAGCTGGGTATCTAGTTGAGTTTAACATGATATACATGTTTATCACATTAACGTTGTCAAAGACGGAGGGGTTCTTCTCTTGATCGTTAGCTTTCTCAGTCTGGAATCCAACAATAACCCAAAGAGGTCTCTCCGGTGAGGACTTGACACTCAGTCTCCAGGTAAAATTGGTACTCTCGGGGAATGAGATGCTTTCACATTCTCTCATTCTGTAATTAACTGGTAAAGTCACCTTAGACGCAATCTTCTTGAACAGCTGGAACTTGTCGGCATCAGCTGGTAGCACAAGTGGGATGAACCAAGAAACCTTCTCAAGAGTTATTTTACCAGCGTCAACACCGCCGTCCCTAAATATTGCATCATCGTTACCCTTTCGGACAAGAGTCAGGGTCTGCTTGAGACCGTAGATGATTTTGAGGTAGTCCTCACAAAACCCAAATATGTGTTTCAATGGGATTCGGAAGCTAAATGTTCCTTCGGGGTTTGGAGATTTAATGATATAGCTATGTCTAACAGTAAACCCAGGATTATCTGCAATACTAGCAGCAGCCACAGTGTCCTTGTACGAGAGCTGATTCATACCCTGACTCTTGCTAAATTCATTAGGGTATTTCAACAAACCCAGCATGGTAGATCCTTGACCAGGAGAACTGAGAGATTCAATCTCTTGCCCAGAGAGCTGATATTTGATGTTGCTAAACAAATGCATAATAGCATTGTTTGTAAGAGAAACTTCATCATCATTAGCATATGCCGAGTTGTCCAAATTTGTGAGCCTACCTTCAACTATTAGATAAGCCTCACTTGGATGTGTAAATAGATTTTGTGTCTCAATGTTGATCCTGATCTCACAGGGACTGTTTAATTTTGTTCCAGTTACAGGTTCATACTCATGATATTCATATTCTTCAATACTCTCATATTTTATGGGAGCTTCAGTAAAACTTAGAATGTCCATTTTACACTAGCAAGATATTTTGTTAATTCATTTTCACGAATTAACAAAGTGATTAGCACACCAGATACAGTTGTGGAGATGTCTTCGCATCTCCAAGGTATATACTCCTAAGCTTGACAGATTTTGCTTCACTTGCCTTAAATATTATGTCTGTCTTGATCTTTGGATACATCTTATTATCATACGCAAGCTTTACATTATCCAGACCTTCCTCATCTACTAGGTAATCATTCACCTCTTCCTCTATTTGTTTCATCCTTTTTAAATGTTTGTTTTGACAATGTGATAGGCACTGAGTTGGTAGTATTACCTTCCTGAACATCCTCTATCACATCTTCATCATCAAGCTTCATCACCGCATTATTAATGATGATATATGCAGACTGGTACTTGGGATAGTTGACTCTCTCGAATTTTAGATCATTCATTTTATTAAGAAATTCATTTATTTAAGCTAAATTCAATTGTTACCATTAATTATGTTTTTCCTCAAATTCCACGTAACGATTGAGGCAACTCCCATCGTAGCTAGTGCAACACATGTTATTATCATTCAGTTTTCGAACAAGGTCTTGGGTAGAAATTGCTTTCTGGAGGGCACTTACGATTGCGATAAGTTTATTTGTCGATTTCATACTATCATTGGCATCATCTATAGCTTTTGCTTTTACTGCGTCGGATGCATCATCATCATTTTTTGCTTCATCAATCATTTTCTTAAACGCCTTCTTCATGGTAAGATATAGCGGTATGAGTTAGTCATGGATCTGTCTCCATTTGACTTTGTCTTTGTTTATGAGCATATAGACTTCGTATTGGAGGTCCAATACTTCGTATTGGAGTTTCATAGCTTCGCTTTGGATATTCATTTTATTAAGAAATTCATTTCTTTAAGCTGAATTCAATTTTTTCCAAACAAGGTCTTGTAAATATTAAGAATCATGACTTTGAAGATGCATTTCTTCGACTTGGAGACGATTGATGATAGCTTCTTGGAGATGTGATAGAGTTCGTCCTGGAAATGAATGACTATGTATTGAAGATACCTGACTTCGACTTGGAGTATGACATAGTCTTGGATCTGACTGTCTTCGACTTGGATCTGACTGAGTTTGTCTTTGAGCAGACTGAGTTTGTCTTGGATCTGACTGACTTTGTCTTGGATCTGACTGTCTTCGATTATGTCTTGGATATGACTGAGTTTGTTTTGGATCTGACTGTCTTCGATGAAGTCTTGGACCTGACTGAGTTTGACTTCGTCTTGAAGATGCATGGATTCGTCTTGAAGATGCCTGAATTCGTCTTGAAGATGCCTGACTAATCTCTCTTGATCTTTTTCTATGGCATCAGCATCATATATACCTTTTACTGCATCACCTATAGCTTTTGATAATAGATCATTCATTTTATTAAGAAATTCATTTCTTTAAGGCATATTCAATTCTTTTTAATTCATGTTTCCCACGAATTAAAAAAAAGATTTTTTAATCAGCTGTAAAAGTTGAGATGCCTGACTTCGACATTGTCATCTCTTAGTCTCTCTTCATCCTTATCCTCTTGAAACAGTACAGGATCCTGATCCTCTTGATCCTCTACTGTTTCTAGGAACGTTATGACTTTGTATTGGAGCGTTATAACTTTGTCTTTGTACTTATTGCATTTGTCTTGCAGCGCTATGGCTTTGTCTTTGTACTTGTCGCATTTGTCTTGTAGCTCTATGACTTTGTCTGACTTCGTCTTCAAGATGAATTTGTTCAAGTCGAGCTCGAGCTGACAGTCTTTGAGCTTCATGGCTTTTTGATAGATACGTTGGTTATTCATTTTATTAAGAAATTCATTTCTTTAAGCTGAATTCATTTTATTCCATTACCAAGTCTTTTAATGACCATTAGCCATTAAAAGCTGAAGCTGAAGCTTTTGGAATTTTAGGAGTCACTTGCGATAAGTTTCTTTGCCGCTTCTATTGAGTTTGCTGCATCACCTATGACTTTTGCTGCATCACCTATATCTTTTGATGCATCACCTATAGCTTTTGATGCATCATCTATAGCTTCGAATAATTTTAGATCATTCATTTTATTAAGAAATTCATTTCTTTAAGGCATTGTAAGGAGTAAGGATTCTGGTACTCGGATACAGGTAATCGGATAGTGGTACTGGTACCCTTCTTATTACTTGGTTACCGGTAATTGGATCTGATACAACTCTTAGTGCTTTGAGCGTAGGTTTACCATTTGTTTCACTGACTTTGCTTTGAATACGACTGACATAGCCTTGGAGCGACATGACATTGAGTTTGATACAACTGACTTCGCCTTGGATACGACTAACTTCGAAGACGTCTTGGAAATGACTGGCTTCGACTATGTCTTTGCGCTGACTGACTATGTCTTGGAGCTGACTGGCTTGGATATAATCGGCTTCGAAAAAGTCTTGGAGCTGACAGGCTTCGACTTCGTCATAACGCTCAAAGACTTCGTCTTGGAGCTGACTGACTTCGCCTAGGAGCTTACTGACTTCGACTTTGATTTCGAGCTGAACATTTCTTAGTCTCGCTTGATCCTCAAGTAGACTCTTTTCGATTGCGATACATTTCTTTATCGCTTCTTTGAAATTTTCTATGTTATCGGTATCATCTATAGCTTTTGCTGCATCACCTATACCTTTTGATAATAGATCATTAATTTTATTAAGAAATTCATTTGTTTAAGCTGAATTCAATTTTTTCCACCACCGAGTCTTGTAATGGCCATTAGCCATTAAAAGCTAAAGCTTTTGGAATTTTAGGAGTCACTTGCGATTGTCATAATTTTCTTTGCCACTTATTTTTCTATGGTATCGGCATCATCAATCACTTTCCTAAACGCCTTCTTCGTGGTAAGATAAAGCGCTATGAGTTTGTCTTGGAGCTGACTGCATTTGTCTTGGACCTGACTGATCTCGAATTTTTCTTTGTTTAGGAGCTTATGTACTTCTGATTCGTCTTCGAGCTCCAAGACTTCGTCTTGAATATGCCTGACTTTGACTTTGTCATCTCTTGGATCCTTTTGATCCTTTATGGTATCGGTAGCATCTAACATGTTACGATGATTAAGCAGATTAATAAGCTCAGCTTTTCTGAGCTTTGGATATCAATAAGCTCAGCTTTTCTGAGCTTTGGATATCCTTTTAAACCACAGTCTTTTGCCATGTCTTTTGACACAGTCTTTTTTCATTCAGTTTTCGAACAAGGTCTTGGATAGAAATTGCATTCTGCGTCGCATTACCTGAGCCATCGATGAGTGTATTGATGTTTTGTGCACTTGGATAGACATTACGAAGCATCGCAGACGTCAAGATTACGTGTGCTTTAGGAGTGATTGTAACTCCCCTATCAAGAGCCGCTTTCTTTGCCCCTTCTTTGACATCACCTATAGCTTTTGCTGCTGCGGGGGTGAGAATCTTTGTAACTCCCCTTTCGATAAGATTCTTCCCTGTATCCCAGCAATAAGCTTTCTTTACCGCTTATTTGGCAACATCCCCAATAGCTTTTGCTGCGGCGGATGAAGCGAGTCTTGTGATACAAATACCGAAGGGTTCAAGGATTCCCGAACCACCAATGACATATGGTATTTTAAATCCATAATTTTTGAAGATATACATACTTTTATAGATGAGATAAAATATTTGTATATGAATCATTGTTTATTACTTTTTGACTCTTCAACTGATTCAAGATGGATATTATCTCATCCTTTACTCCTGTATTTCCCGCTGACATGCTACCCCTCAGTAGAGCAAAGCGATCTACCAAAGTTTCAGCGTTACGATGCATGCCTTGTCCGACAAACGATCGATCTTTCCATAATGGTCGTTCCCAAATTACTGTTGCAATTGTTGTTGTCAAGGTGCGTGACTTATCGAGGTAACAAAACGCGTGGCAAAACAGCGATGCAATAATCAATAATGAAACTCCGGATGTCAATTAGAATGTAATCAACACTAACGCATTGCAATTGAAACAGTGCGAACGAATAAAGCATCAAGCCAAATGCACATGCAATTTAGACAACAACCAAGAAGATTTCAAATGTCACAAGCACGAGTGACGAATACAATAACATGAAAGTAAGTTGTAATGGCACAAGTCAGCAAGCATCAAGCCACATAGAATTGTAATAAGACGGATAGAACTTAGAATGTCATCAGCAAGCAAGCATCAAGCCTACTATAATTATGGCGGATATTACCTTCCATACACAACCGCCTGCGTTAATCTTGCCCAGATTATCAACGTTTCTGAACATATACACAACCGCCTGCATTAATTTTGCTCAGATGATCAACGTTTCTGAACATCTACACAACCGCCTGCGTTAATCTTGCCCAGATTATCAACGTTCTGAACATCTACACAACCGCATGCGTTAATCTTGCCCCGAGTATCTTAGTTTCTGAACATCTACACAACCGCCTGCGTTAATCTTGCCCGTATTATCAACGTTTCAGAACATCTACACAACCGCCTGTGTTAATCTTGCCCAGATTATCAACGTTTCTGAACATCTACACAACCGCCTGTGTTAAGCTTGCCCAGATTATCAACGTTTCTGAACATATTATACACGTTTCTGAACATATACACAACCGCCTGCGTTAATCTTGCCCAGATTGTCAACGTTTCTGAAGATCTACACAACCGCATGCGTTAATCTTGCCCAGATTATCAACGTTTCTGAACATCTACACAACCGCCTGTGTTAATCTTGCCCAGATTATCCAGGTTTCTGAACATATACACAACCGCCTGAGTTAAACTTGCCCAGATTATCAACGTTCCTGAACATCTACACAACCGCCTGCGTTAATCTTGCCCATATTATCAACGTTTCTGAACATCTACAGAACCGCCTGCGTTAATCTTGCCCAGATTATCAACGTTTCTCAACATATACACAACCGCCTGTGTTAATCTTGCCCAGATTATCAACGTTTCTGAACATATACACAACCGCCTGTGTTAATATTGCCCAGATTATCAATGTTTCTGAACATCTACACAACCGCCTGCGTTAATCTTGCCCAGATTATCAACGTTTCTGAACATCTACACAACCGCCTTCGTTAATCTTGCCCAGATTATCAACGTTTCTGAACATCTACACAACCGCCTGCGTTAATCTTGCCCATATTATCAACGATTCTGAACATCTACACAACCGCCAGTGTTAATCTTGCCCAGACTATCAACGTTTCTGAACATATACACAACCGCCTGTGTTAATCTTGCCCAGATTATCAATGTTTCTGAACATCTACACAACCGCCTGCGTTAATCTTGCCCAGATTATCAACGTTTCTGAACATATACACAACCGCCTGTGTTAATCTTGCCCAGATTATCCACGTTTCTGAACATATACACAACCGCCTGCGTTAATCTTGCCCAGATTATCAATGTTTCTGAACATCTACACAACCGCATGCGTTAATCTTGCCCAGATTATCCCCGTTTCTGAACATATACACAACCGCCTTCGTTAATCTTGCCCAGATTATCAACGTTTCTGAACATCTACACAACCGCCTTCGTTAATCTTGCCCAGATTATCAACGTTTCTGAACATCTACACATCCGCATGCGTTAATCTTGCCCAGATTATCAACGTTTCTGAACATCTACACAACCACCTGCGTTAATCTTGCCCCGAGTATCTACGTTTCTGAACATCTACACAACCGCCTGCGTTAATCTTGCCCGTATTATCAACGTTTCTGAACATCTACACAACCGCCTGTGTTAATCTGGCCCAGATTATCAATGATTCTGAACATCTACACAACCGCCTGCGTTAATCTTGCCCAGATTATCAATGTTTCTGAACATCTACACAACCGCCTGCGTTAATCTTGCCCAGATTATCAATGTTTCTGAATATAATTATACACAACCGCCTGTGTTAATCCTATGGAAGGTAATATCCGCCATAATTATATGTGACTTGATGCTTGCGTGCTGATGACATTACAACTTATATTCATGTTATTTCATTCGTCATTTGTATTTATTACATTTGAAATCTGCTTGTTGTAATTGTATTTGTCTTTCTTACATGTCCATTCTGCTGATTGCTTTGTTAATTCGTCTTATTTAAATTACAATTATTGATACGTCCTTATTCGTGTCCCTGTTGTATTGCACTAAGCATTTGCAATCGAAAGTAAGAACAAAGCACTTAGCACTTTGAATAAGGCCGAAAGCAGTAAGGACAAAGCCGCAGGAAGTTAGCATCAGGCTACAGTCCGAAAGCGGAAGGCCGCAAGCAGAAAGCATCAAGCTACAAGCAGAATGATGCAAGCAATATATGGGTTAGTAGTGCATCATTATGACGTCAGATGACACTGCTGTCCGCTCAAGTAATTCTCCCTCTAATAAATTATAGTCCGACATCTGATAGGCTGTTCAAGTCACACCTCCAATGCCGGTGTTAATGTAAGATTTCACCCACAATTTATCACGGCATAGGTTAGAAGACACCAAATAATTGTACAATATACTTTAACCGAATCCCATCCAATAAGGCCAGTCTATCCTACTTTCACTATTTGTATGGATGTTGTGGGACCTACTTGTACATGACATGCAGCCGGTCTGTACTGGTTCTGCATGAATTAAACAATAGGTTCACTTATTCCTAAGAAAGAAAAATCCAACCTCGTCATGTCCGCCAATATTGTTTACATTTTTTATTGGCCACGGAAAGTCTGTTTGCATCACATGACCAACACCCCCACATGTACCTCAAGTGAAACTGGGTAGTAATGGATCAAGATTTGCAAGCAAACTGTGACCTCAAAACACCCGCACAATTTTGTTCATACTGGGCTACTATTACCCCCTTGACGATTTCGCACCATTTATTATTCTCTAATCTATATTAACTAAATTGTATACGTATGTATGGTGTTTGACTTATTAATGTGTTTTATACATACACGTATCCTCATAATTAAATTACATATGTACGTAATTGAAAACAATCACATTTTTATAGTATTAAGTTACACATACGGTAACTTACACAGGTTGACTGTCGAACTGGCCCGTTACCGATGCAAACCAATAACCGTCTAGGATCAGACTAAGGTGGCACACCACCATTGATTTTCTCTAAAACACTAACCGGTTACCACACATTTTGCTATTCTCTGCTACTTTCGTTTTTCTTATGGATGTTGTGGGACCTATTTTCCAATAACCTGCACTTATTCTGCTCTGGATTTTGACTAATTAAAATATATATTTAATTATTGTTGAAGCTGGGGTCCCATCTAGTAGGTACAAATTTGTCCTTATGGAAATTAAATAAGTGTATAATTGCAACTCGACCACCACTTTTAAAAATTACGAGTGCCAGCTACACAGATATAATTATTTAGTAATCTTTAATGTACTCATAGAGACTCGCGGTGGTATCAAGCTAGTTCCATATGCAAATGATGCAGTATTTTTAAATTATTTATATCAACTAAATGCTGATTTAATATTTGTATCGACATATCATAAAGTATGATATTGCACATCAAAAAATAAATAAATGGAATAAATAGTTGCTTCCGTTATCATTTTAATGAAACACGGTTATCGCCCCTGATAAATGTATCAAACTGGCATTTCGCGTTTGATACAAAAAGTATAATAATTGTCAATTAGTACGTCTGGTAATGGTAAATCATTGTTCATTTTGCCAGAAAAATGTCAGATTGAAAGAATAAAGAAAAACATGTCTCCCTATATTATAACCTGGAATGTAGCACTCTAGGTTTAAGGTTAGAGAAATTGATGTAACAGGAAGTGGCAATAAAATCATCTGCTACATTGACACCAGTTTCTGCATATTTGAAGCATTAAAAAGAAAACACTGAGCCTGTTGGTCACGAGATGTATGGGCGGATTCAGGGGGGGGGGGGCGGACCCGGCGCGCCCCCCCCCCCCCTAAATTCGCCGAGTAAAGATTGTGTACAAGTTACAAGGAAGGCATGTTTCTATGTTCGCGTTGTGAATTTATTGTTTATTGGGGGGTGCAGCCAGAAAATAAACGCGGGGCAGCAGCAGCAGCAGCAGCAGCAGCAGCAGCAGCTGACAGCACCCACAACAACAACAACCTGAACTACAATCCTACGCTCGTTCGATAATATAGTCAAGTATTGTAAAATAGTTACGCCCCCCCCCCATAACCCGAAATCCTGGATCCGCGCCTGACATGACGAGGTTGGTCCCACAACATCCATACGAATAGTGTAAGTAGGACAGACTGGCTGGGATTTGGTTAAATTATACAGTAAAACTATTTGGTGTCTTTTAACCTAAACATGGCGCAACAGAAAAGGCGGCACCAATCTACATCAACACCGTTAGGGACATGGAACCAATTTAGAGAGCAACGCATTGTAGGACAGGTACCAGCATACATATTAAATACTTTTAGGGAGAACTATTTTAAGTTTTAGCAGCGCACCTGGCGTCATAATGGTTGTTCCCAAATTACCTTTGCAATTGTTTTTGTCAAGGGGCGTGGCTTAGCGAGCATAGCAAAACAACGATGCAATAATCAATAATGGAACTCAGGATGTCACTACCAGTTAAACATCTAGCTACTTAGAATGTAATCAGCACACAACGCATTGAAACAGTACAAATGAATAAAGCATCACGCCACATACATAGAAATGTAATAAGACGGACAGAACTTAGAATGTCATCAGCCAGCAAGCATCAAGCAACACATAATTGTAATAAGACGGATAGAACTTAAAATGTCATCAGCCAGCAAGCATCAAGCCACATATAATTGTAATAAGACGGATAGAACTTAAAATGTCATCAGCCAGCAAGCATCAAGCCAAATATAATTATGGCGGATATGACCTTCCATAAATCTTGCCCAGATTATCAACGTTTCTGAACATATACACAACCGCCTGCGTTAATCTTGCCCAGACCATCAACGTTTCTGAACATCTACACAACCGTCTATGTTAATCTTGCCCATATTATCAACGTTTCTGAACATCTACACAACCGCCTGTGTTAATCTTGCCCAGCTTATCAACGTTTCTGAACATCTACACAACCGCCTGCGTTAATCTTGCCCAGATTATCAATGTTTCTGAACATCTACATAACCACCTACGTTAATATTTCCCAGATTATCTACGTTTCTGAACATATACACAACAGCCTGCGTTAATCTAGCCAATATTATCAACGTTTCTGAACATCTACACAACCGCCTGTGTTAATCTTACCCAGATTATCAACGTTTCTGAACATCTACACAACCGCCTGCGTTAATCTTGCCCAGATTATCAACGTTCCTGAACATCTACACAACGCATTGAAACAGTACAAATGAATAAAGCATCACGCCACATACATAGAAATGTAATAAGACGGACAGAACTTAGAATGTCATCAGCCAGCAAGCATCAAGCCAAATATAATTATGGCGGATATGACCTTCCATAAATCTTGCCCAGATTATCAACGTTTCTGAACATATACACAACCGCCTGCGTTAATCTTGCCCAGACCATCAACGTTTCTGAACATCTACACAACCGTCTATGTTAATCTTGCCCATATTATCAACGTTTCTGAACATCTACATAACCACCTACGTTAATATTTCCTAGATTATCTACGTTTCTGAACATATACACAACCGCCTGCGTTAATCTAGCCAATATTATCAACGTTTCTGAACATCTACACAACCGCCTGTGCTAATCTTACCCAGATTATCAACGTTTCTGAACATCTACACAACCGCCTGCGTTAATCTTGCCCAGATTATCAACGTTCCTGAACATCTACACAACCGCCTGCGTTAATCTTGCCCCTAGTATCTACGTTTCTGAACATCTACACAACCGCCTGTGTTAATCCTGCCCAGATTATCAACGTTTCTGAACATCTACACAACCGCCAGCGTTAATCTTGCCCAGATTATCAATATTTCTGGACATCTACACAACCGCCTGCGTTAATCTTGCCCGGATTATCAATGTTTCTGAACATCTACACAACCGTTTGCGTTAATCTTGTCCTGATTATTAACGTTCCTGAACAACCTCAATCCAACCAAGCTGCTCAATTTCAAGCACACTATTCAAGTATTTTGTATTTTGAAATAAAGAAATTGACAGCTATTGACAGTATTAATTCAGGCAGAAGTTTAGTATATAGTATATATATTGAAGCAGATACGTGTCATTGTTATATGTTTTACCCTTTAACCCCTAATAAATAACTGGAATGAAATTTAATATGTTAATTGTGTAACCAAGCCAATCGTCACAACTTGATTTTCATTCTGGTTCATGTATGAAAAGAGGTGTTTTTTTCTCTCAAAAATATGAAAATTACTTGCCAAAAATGTGGATTTTCGCTTTTTGCTAATACCACTATACAGGCCTGTGGTGTTGAAAGGGTTAAAGAAGGTACATGCCCACTCAGTAGGCACAACATGTTCTTTGTAGGAATTAAATAAGTGTATACGTGTGTCACTATTCCACTAGTTGGATAGAAATTACGAGTGCCCGTTATACAGATATAATCATTTGGTAATTTCTCTTAACTGATAATGACTGGCGGTGGTATCAGGTAAATACGGAGAATAAATAGTAATGTCCGTTAACGTTTTAAAGAAACACGGTTATCGCCCCTGACATCAGTGCGGAAATTTACGTCTGATATAAAATGTACAATAATGCCAATCAGTACGTGGGGTAATGGTGAATGAATGTTTAGTTTGCCAGATAATGTCATATCTACAGAATACAGAATACACAAAACTGTCTGATTTACTTTCTATAAACAATGATAAAGAACACTCTGTGACCTACTGAGTTGGCACGTAGCTTTAAATAACGGCTTATCTATGTCATACTAACGACTTACGTATGTGAAACTATGTCGAAATAACGACTTAATTATGTCGTGTTAACAACTTAGCTATGTCGCTATAAAGACTATACCGCTAAAACTAGATATGTGGTTATTTGAACACATACATGTACGTGACGCACATCATATTACGTACATACGACATTTTACTAATAAGCATAAACATGGCTATATGGTCAGACGTATACTGTTTTTGCTACGCAGCAAATATGTGCAATATGATCAACAACATTTGCAGGAATGGACCTGACGTCTGACAGAACCACGTGACGTGTTCGCGGCCTTATGATTGAACCATGCCCCTAGGTTCCGGCGACTGCGCGGTCACCTACACGATTCTGGTCCTAGGGGACGCCAGTGTCGGGAAAACGGCCCTTCTACGCTGTCTGCTGGTGCACGAGTTTCAGGAAAACCAGCTGCCGCCTATTGGTAAGCACGAGTATCCGTGTAGATCCAGATCAGCCTGTGCATCCGCTACAACAAGGTTACATTCCACCATTGATTGCCATTATATATTACAGAAACCTGTGTCACCGGGATTTATTTAAAATACATATAGAATGGAATACTTTCTGCCAGACTAGCATTTTCATAATATATTACCTTGTGGACAATAACATATGAGGAGAAAACAAGGTGTTAACTATCATGTATGAAATTATGATGACTCGGAAGGCATACTTGATTAAACAAGCAGACGCTCGAAAATAGATCAACGAATGATAGGTTCATTATATGTCACGTATTAATATTTGTAAAATTAAAATTATCTCCATATTTGTGTTTCGGGAGGTAATGTATAATTATTTTCTTCTAATAATTCCAATCCGAATTTTAGCAGCAGCCACTCGATTTACTGGAATGTAACCACAACAGGTTAAAAACTCTGGGAGCCGTTTCACTAAACTTCGTAAAATGTTCGTATGTGCAAACTTATGATCGTCTATAAATTTCAACTGATGGATTTACATTTATTGAGCATAGGCTGCATATGCAGCCTGTGCTAAATAAATGTAAATCCACTAATTGTTTACAAGAAAACATTGTTAATGTGAAATTGACAGACTATCATAATTTTGCACTTGCGAACATTTTAGTCGTACGAAGTTTAGTGAAACGGCCCCCTGATCT
This sequence comes from Conchocele bisecta, assembly GCA_029237695.1. Taxonomy (NCBI): domain Eukaryota; kingdom Metazoa; phylum Mollusca; class Bivalvia; order Lucinida; family Thyasiridae; genus Conchocele; species Conchocele bisecta. Next base: position 91,196,801 of record CM055275.1, on the reverse strand, counting down.
ATGAAGCAAATATGGCTGTGACTGGAGAGATGGGGCGTTTGAGCCTTGCGATCCGTGTCTATCCAGATTAGTATGTGCATCCGCACAGTCTGATCAGGATCTGCACTGTGCGTCATTCCATCATTCCATCAATGGAACACCCGCTATGTTTCTAACAAACATGCTACATTAGTGTGCTATTTGATCAGGAGATACACTGGTCACAAATCCCACAAAACCCATTCTCCAGTCACAGCCACACATGAATAAGTCTTAAAATTAATAATGTCTATATTTCTTTCTTTTCTTTGTTGGTGTTTAACGGCCTATCAACAGCTAAGGTCATTTAAGGCCGGGCAAACGAGTTCGATCCCGTTTTAACCTGCTGCATTGAGGGGGGTCCCAAAATCAGAACAGAATATTTACATGGAGAAAAATATATTCAGCCCTGAAATTAGAATAACCTGACTGGTGCCAGGTCCATACCACACCAAGCCACTTGGCCCCTTCCCCTAAAATAGGATTACGAATAATCGTAATACTCGCATAACCAGATTCAACTGTCACATACAAGAATACAAACGACGTACGTGAGGGCCAATCCAGGTCTCCAGTCGGAATTCCGGGAAGGATGAACTCCGCTAGTTAAATTATCCATCGCATGCGCCCACCTGCCACCCACCCTGAATAATGTCAGGGCAACAACAACAATAATATAATACGTTTATTCAGTCACAGCCACATACATGTAACGTGGAATACATGATACAAGATTCGTACAATCAACATATTCTTTCAAATAGTATAATGATAACCGTTACGAAGATTGTTTTTATAAATATGGCTAGGTTTCGTATCTGCTTTACATAATTCTTTTGAAAAATCTGTTTGAATGTCAATGTATTTGGCCTCCAAAAATAAAATGGCTTGATTTACCGATTTACAGGCGGACAACCTTGCTCAAAATATAAAATCCCACCCCATTGCATGTAGATAGTTATACATGTAGTACATGTATGTCTACTGTCTGTTCACGTTTTGTTGCCGACGAACTTTTGGCTATTAAACACATTAAATACACACTAAATATAAAAAATACTTAAATATAAGTATTTGTTCATGAATAATAAAAAAGTAACCCTCCACAATTTTTTTTATTTCATGAAATTCCAACAAATATTGCGATTTTTATTTTCCTATGGGAACTTAACATAGGGCAAAAAGGGGCTCTGACGAGGAGGGTCAAAAAACGAAAAAAGAAATGGAAGTTGACTCCGAAACGTTATTTTTTTTGGAACCCCATGTTCAGTTAAATTCCCAAAGGAAAATTTGTCACACGTTTTTCACAATAAAATCATTATTTGATGGAATTTCATCAAATAAACAAAATAGGAGGGTGATTTTTTTTGTTATTGATACAAAAACTACAGTAGAACCTCCGAATACCGGACAGCCTCCGGACCGGACAAAAAGTCCGGTTTAGAGAGGTTTCCGGTTTTTAGAGGTTTTTCACTATTCTTTCTCAAGACTTTCTCAAGACTTGATGTACATGTACTGTAGTATTCTATTATCTGACTGAACTGGGCTTACGCTGTTCACCTGATCAGTCTGCATGGCCTATGTGCCGATAATACGGTGCGTAAATGTTTTTTTTACTAAACGTGTACTCCAATTAGCGAAGACTAATCGGCAATTTTGAATGATTATTTGACCTCACAATTACCTTTTATACCTGCCGTCGTCAATTACAGCAGCATCAATAGATTTATGTCTTCAATGGAAAATATCGGCATGTTTTTCGCTATTTAATTCAAGACCAAACACAGCCCGATTTGTAAATGTAAATATCGAGTATCCATCTTTGTTTTGACGAAAGTCGGGAGAAACAATTGTTTTCATTGGTCGGTTTTCCAATATCACGCGTCGATCACATGCTCGGAAATATTTGTAGGTTGTAAGACACAAAACATTCTTTTACAAATAAACAGCCCCGACCATGTGACTTGACTTGTGAACCGTGTCAAATGCGTAACGTCTCTCTTATCACACCTGTCTGACAGGGAATCCAACACGACCATTGTGTGAAATTTATCCCCTGCCGCGGACGCTTGGTGAGTTTAGCAATTCTGATCCGTCCGGTATTCAGAGATAAAATTATGCTGAAAAGTCTTCTTTTTTTTGGAAAATCGTCCGGTTTCCGGAATTCAGAGGATCCGGTATTCAAAGGTTTTTAGTACATTGAATAAAGAAGGAATTAAATCGGGACTATGAAAATTGTCCGGTTTCGGGAGGATTCCGGTATTTAGAGGGTCCGGTATTCGGAATTTCTACTGCACTTTCATTATCCCCCCCATATATTTCGACACAGGAGAAAGAGTAACTAACAAGAATGGGTTAACAACCTTTATTTCCGTATACAAGCACATAAGCATGATAAATAATGATGTAGGACAGTGCGATATTTTGTGTGAATTTTGTTGTTTATTATAGTCTTATTCACGAAAGTGCTAATTGAGACTTGTCATTTAGCTGTAAATGTAATGTAGCACATAGTGGCGAAACCTAAGAATTGTTCACAGTCTAATACACTCGCCAATCGCGAACAGGAAACTGGCTGTCGGTTTCGCTCCATCCCGGTACTGGCGGTACTGGCGGCATAATTTGTTAAGTCTCTTCTGGAGAGAAACGCTCGTCTTCTTAGCTCGTTTGGCCGATGGTTGTCCAGTCCGCTGACGTTCCATCTCGGTGTTCACGGCTGTCTGGTCTTTCTGCAGACAGGAGAGTACTGTCCACAGACTGGGATTACTAACACATTAAGAGCCCAAAACTAAGGTCAAAGATGGACAAAATATCACAATGTGACACAATATTACTTATACAGAAATAAAATAAAGCTTGTTAATTTATAAGTTTATAAGGGGAGATAATGTCCGGGGGGGGATATTGTCCGCCCTGTGATTTTCTACGGGGGGGGATATTGTCCGCCTTGTTTTTTTGATGGGGGGGATATTGTCCGCCCTGTCTTTTTGATGGGGGGGGGATATTGTCCGCCTGGGTCAAAATATACGGGGGGGATATTGTCCGGGGGGGATATTGTCCGTTCCCCATTTAGTCATCTATTGACTTCATTTACAGGAAATATTGCAGTTTCTGTAAATATATTTCATGAAAATGTTGCTCTTAGGTAAAAAATCACATAGAGTTTCTCAAATACATATGAACAATGAAATACCTTATATAAGTTCAGTTTTGGTAAACCACACATACACTTTACCATAAATTAATTCCAGTGTTCGCGGCACTTTAATTATATACATGTAATTATTGATGATGTCACTCATATTATTAAACTTCAATTCCTGCCGAAACACTATCATATTTGGCTGTGACTGAAACAACGGGGTTCATGGGTTTGTGACCAATGTAGTTCCGGATCAGCCTGTGCATCCGCACAGTCTGATCAGGATCTGCACTGTTATAGATGCCATCAATGAAACGCCCGTCATGCTTATAACAAGATAACTATTCGGCTACAGAAATGTACTATTCAATCAGGATATACACTGATCACAAAACACAAAAGCCCCAGTCACATCCACATAATTGAGACACGCCATGTGATTTTGTACCTTCGGGCATCTGCGTAATTTCATTAAATACGTTTACAAAATTTACAATATTTTTCATAAATAAAGTCAGAAGTTGACTCTGAAAATGTCGTCAACTTTTGACGCCATTAACGGAAAATATTATAATTTTTGTAAACGTATTTCAATAAACTACGCAGATGTCCGAAGGTACAAAATCACATGGCGTGTCTCAATTATCATAATTACCATATACCGTAAACGTGGTATGGATTTGGACACTTTATTTTCTGGAAATATTATAGTTGTATGTGTATTACCCATCAATGAATACACAGTGGACGATAACTCCATATAACTGTTAATGACATGCCCGGCTCTGGAATTACCTCCCTTATCGCATCGTCGTATGAGGGATCGTAGCTAGTTATTTCCCTTTGAATTTATTTATAGAAATCCGGTCCAAATTGTATATTTTAGAGTAGTATTGTTTGTAAAAAAGGCGACCGTCGCACGATTTGTTTTGTAAATGAGCCATACTAGTGTTTTGACTAGTGTTGATCCAGGTTATCCTACATATCTGCACAGTCCGATCCGGAACTGCATTCTTTGTCAGATTCATATTTTGCCACTTCTTAATTTTATTGCAGACAGAATAGTCACAGATCAGACTTTCTGATCTGGGTCTACCCTGTTCGAAGTCTTAATTGTTGCACTATGCAGTAAAAAATAAACGCTAAAATAAACCATCGGACATGAATTCTATAAATAGATTTGCAAAGGGAAATAACTACTACGATCCCTCATTTCTCCGACATTCATTTCGAAAATAAGTATTTTGTTCGTAAATGGCGTCGAAAGTCAGAGCTTGATTTAATTGTAATTGCTTATTGATGCTTAAGGACCCATGCGGCCCCTGATCAGCTAATGATTCATGCATAATTGCTTCATAAATGTGAAGGGATATATGCATAACATACAAGTGAACATTCTCTTCTTACTAGTATATCCTATACAGTGCATGGAGTTGCCTTGTCGGCCATCTTGGTGTGTACACGCCATCGGCCAGCTTTACCTCTTATTGCGTTTGGCACATACCACTAATAATATGACAAACACATGAATAAAGTTTGGTACAAAATGATGGGGAGAGATCTGATTACAACAAGCTATGCATTGTTTTCATCAAATTTTTTATACAAAGTCTGATATCTGAAGGTTTATTGACCTGTTGTTAAACTGATTGAGAATTCAGTAAATACTGTGTAACAGTAACAACCGTTGAATACACAGTGTTGTAGATATATATCTGTGTTATACTGTCTGGAATCCAGTGACTTGTGGTGAAACTATCCGATAACAGGTACAAACTAAAATGGCGTAGATGGCAACACAATGCTCTGTATAATATACACTAAGAGGAACAGGGTCAGATATTCTTTATATAGATATCCAGTCACATGTATGACTCAAATGACTAAATTTTATACAAAAGGTCATATTCTATAAAGTCAGTCCTTAATAAACCATAGACCCAATATGGCAACGTTTCTGTTTCAGTCAGTTATCAAGGAATTATTTAACTTCCCGTAGATAGGACGAAATGTGGAAATAGTGTGACTATTTATAAATGCACAATACACCACCGCCTGCGTTACTCTTGCCAAGATGTCAACGTTTCTAACAACTAGCAACTAGCGGGTTGGTCGTCTGAGCCTGAGCTGTAGCACATAATTCCCTGGGTTTTGACGTGCCCGGGCAATAGTTGCGCGTGGCTGGGCAATAGTTCCGCGTGCCTGTGGAATAGTCAAAACAATTTTCACGCTCAGAAATTCATAACGTCGTGATTTTTGTCGAAGACTACGTCATAAAACTGAACGTGATTTATATTGGTCAGTCGACGAGTCCCCCAAATTTACGTGCATTGTGTCACTGTTACTGTTACTGTTAGGCTGAATAATAAAACAGTTATTTCATGGTAATTCGGGGAACAGTCAAAACATATTGCCCCTCGGAGCTGTGCACGACCCGATGCATTATTGCAACAGTGCCTCGGATCGTCCACAGCACATTCCCACGAATGACCATGAAGTAACTGTATACAGTGCAGTCTGCGTTTTTGTTCCACCGTAGACAACACTTGCAAACTCAACGCGAACGCAACGCGAACGCAACGGTTTGCTGTAGCGTTGTATACGTTGTTTAAACGTATAATACGTTTCGTACACGTGTAATACACATTGTCAAACCGTTTAGTTTAAAAGCGTTGTATACGTTGTTTAAACGTATAATACGGTTCGTACACGTGTAATACACATTGTCAAACCGTTTAGTTTAAAAGCGTTGTATACGTTGTTTAAACGTATAAGCTTCAAGGCGTATAACACGCTTTGGCGTATACATATGTAGCGAGGTGAAAGCGTCGAAACGTGTACAACGCTTTACCTGGAAGCGTGTAGCTATATGAAAGCGTTGAAACGTGTACAACGGTTACACGTTTTAACACGAATACCTGTTCGGCCCCGATCGCTTCGAGGCGGCCTTGTTTCGTCCATTTTAAAATATCGCGAATACATGTACCTGTTCGGCCTGGATCGTTTACAGGCGGATCGTTTCGCACCTACATGTACCACCATTCCGCACATGCGAATTATTGTAAGGCAGACTCATTTCGCCCCTGAGATGGAAAATGAATTATACGGGTGTAAACAACAATACATTGCAGCTCCATTATAACGCGATGGTCGAGGTACGTTGTATAGTGCTCGCGATAGACAGACGCTTATTACAATGTATAATGCTCGCGATCAACAGGCGCTTAAAAGGATTAATTGTTAATAAATAATGGTCACGTGTCCTGCCTATTCATGCGGACGATTAGCTGTTGATACGTGCATAATCCCACCGAAATTCCGCATGAACTCTGAATTTTGTGTCAACTTTTCAACACCATTTACGGAAAATATTTTCGAAATCAATATCGGCGAAACATGGCGACAGATCTGCGTATAATCCAGTGTTTTTTTTGTAATCCATTCTTTTCGGAATACACATTTACGGGTATGAAATTATTAAATAATTTATTTTTATTTTTGTTATTTCTCAATGAAAGTATACGTTGTGACCACTCATTTGAACCGTCTCGACGAGACGGTTTAAATGGTGCTCGCGGCATATACTTCTGAGTGCATAGAAGGAAAATATTTTCCCGCAAACATAATCGTATCCTCAGCATGAAATGGGTTACTGCATGATTGCCCCATGAGTCACACGTTCGCGACGTCTGCGGAACATCAAAGGGCGTGTTGACCAATCAGTAACATTTCAAAACATAGCCTAAAGGAGTGGTCACGATGCATTTCTCGTGCTGAATGATGTCATACAATAAGCACCTGTTAGTTGCCAGGGCTTAGTGTTATCGATTTTTTTGCACAAAGCGACACACAAATCTCGTCTGTGTAATATCACAGGTTGAAGTAACGGACCGAGGTCTATAAATACATTAAATATGCCTAAAATTTTCAATTAATGAAGAAAAAAAAAAATTATTTTTATTTTACACCCTCCATATAAAAAATAATTTTGTTTCTTCATTCATTGATGCTTTTAGGCATATTTAATGTATTTGTAGACCTCAGAAATGGCGAATCTAGGAACTCTCGTATCTTTACGCTGAAGCCAGTCTATTTCAGTCACTAATCCGCTATACACCTCTCCCACGCGTGTGTTAAGAAAAATCGATATATGGAGAAACTGAATACACAGCGAACTGCACACTGGTTTAACAGGGATATGGCCCGCGGATATGTGTCATAAATTACTTGGTCAAAACCGGTAAATTTACAAGGTTTATAGCGAAATAGCAGCCGACTGGCAATTTTTCTCGGACCGATTTTTAAGACTAGTTTTCAAATCTCAATCGGTCTGAGAGTTCAAAAATCGGTCCAGAACCGGAAAACTGAAAATTTTAGAAGCCCTGCAGTCTAGAAGTATATATATATACATGTACACACACGAACAACGATCTGAGCATGCTGCGCATTCTACGCGATACACGGTTGGCATACCAAAACGTGTAATGCGTTAAAAATAAAACCCATGGAAACGTGTTATACGTATAACACGGTTTCATCTGTACGGTGCTGTGTACATGTAGAAGCGTGTAACCGTTCGTCAAAGAATGTGTTAAATCGTTTAAACGGTTTACCTTAGCGTTGTATACGTTTACAACCGTTGTATACGTTTACAACCGTTGTACACGGATTACACGCTTTTGAAACTCAATGCGTTGTTTACAACCGTTGTATACGTTTACAACCGTTGTACACGGATTACACACTTTTGAAACTCAATGCGTTGAACACGGTTTGCTCGACTTTCGCGCATGCGCAAGAGTGGGGAAACGCAACGCATGGCCGAAAACGTATTACACGTAGACGACACACGGTTTGAAACGCAACTAACGGAAACTCCACGGATACGCAACGCACAACACTTTGTACACGTATAAACCCGGAACATTTTGACAGAAACAACTGTACTACCAACTTTTTCTCTGATGCGGGTGTACATTGTATATGTAATATTGTCCGGTGTCAGTTCATATACATTGTAAATGAACAAGTAAGTATGTACATAAAATGTAAATAATATCACAGTTGTGTTGAAATCCTATCACTGGCACCGTCCACGGAAACCCGCATTTGTGTAACCTTGACTATTTGCATTGACCTCGACCTTGACATCGTCGGCCCTGAGGTAGAACTGTGTGGCGCCATCTGGCAGCTGCTGCTACTTCTTCCTTCTGACCGAACCTGTAATTTAGTCGCATGTTTGAAAACAAATGAACATTTGTGGCTGCGATTGGAGAAATGGGGCTTATGGGATTTGTAATCAGGGTAACTCCTGTTGCCTGATGACGATCGCTGGTTTGATCTCTAATGTTTATAAAGGTGTGGGATCACGTGTTTCCGAACTGTGTGACGTCATGTGTGTTCACAGTAGATTTCCTTTAATATCTTTCTAATGAAATTACATATTTTTTATGAAATATACCGCAGCAAATGCGGTACACGTTGTCCTTTATTGTATAGGCGGATTTAATCTCATAATTCTGTCGTTTTGACGAAGATTCGCTTACCTTAAATGTAAATAAAAAGTAGGGCACGTGAATGTAAGAAATAAACGGTACTCGATTCTTTGTGAAAGTTATAAGTTAATGTAAATAACTTTCAGAGCACGCATAAAATACATATGTCATCGTATTTGGTGCGCTACATATCATCAAAATCCGTCCGTTTGTTAGGAAGATTTTAAATAAAATTTACTGTAAAACGTACGTCACAGATTACGTCACGTCGGAAAATCAGGTTCGGAAACCACGTGATCCATCACCTTGAACTACATGTAGCGCACTAATGAAATTCAAAGGATGTACACGCATGTCCAGTCCAGGGGGCTATTGCACACACTTATGATAGTCTGTAATTTTCACAGTAACAATGTTTTCGTGTAAACAATTATTTGATTTACATTTATTGAGCATATGCATCCTATGTTCAATAAATGTAAATCAATCAATTGAAATGTACAGACGATCCTAAATTTGCACTTACGAACATTTTATTCGTACGAAGTTTAGTGAAACGGGCCCCAGTTTCGTGAAACATACAGACACAATTGAATGGATTAAGAAGGGGGCTAGCTTCCAAATAAATTAAGGGTGCTAACACCACTTATTCCACTGACCCCGTCAATTCGTAACACCATTATGCAGCCTATCAATATCATACATCCTAGGGGGTCCTCATGGGATTTAAAGCAAGGTAACAAGTTCAAACATCACTTTGCAAACTTTCAAAACCGGACACTCCCAGGGTGTCCGGTTTGAGACTTTTCAAAGCAGACAATTTCAAACAGTTTGAAATCCCTCAAAACCAGACAGTCGCTGACGCTCTGGGTGTCCGGGTTTCAAAGACTTGAACGTACAGACATAATTGAGTGGGTAAGCGGAATATGAAATACTGGTCCTCCAATTTCAAACATTATTTTGCAACCTCTCTGCAACACTCTGCACATGTCAGAGCTTGTCCAGTGTTGAGAGGCTCCACCATACCTTGCAGGCTGCCATTGTCGCTGCCCGATTCTAATAAACTGTCCAGGTCGTCGTCATGTGACGCCACTGTCATGACGGAGTAGGCGCTGTCCATCCGTTGGAATACCCCTGCCAAGCTCTGTCCGTCCAGCTGGATTGGTGGCCAGGCTGTATCACGTGATAGATCGTCTTGTAACAGTTCATATCTACAATATAGTGGAAAGCAATGCATTCTGTAGGAACCAGTCAGACAATGGATTATTTGAAAGTAAACCATATTTGTGACAAGCAGAGTCGTGGTGTATCTTAGATCTTTCATGAAACATCTACACAGCATACATCGATAACTAGAATTCAATGCGCTGCATGTACATTTGTAGTTATTTACAGTATTATAAATTTCAAAATCTTTATTTCATTATCAAGCGACATGTACACTTTGTTTCAGAATAAACAACAAATATAGTTTTGCTAACCTGGGGTACTTGTATCACTTCATGCGCATGTTTGAGGTCACGTGCACAGTGAATACAAATATAATAAAAGTACAATGTACATGTGAAGCATATTTATTGATTTATTTATCTTGTAGTTACGGTGGGAACGTACAGAGAACCGTAGGGGACATGGATTTTATTTTATTAATTCGTTCCCAAGAAATAACTATTCGTTCCCTCAATTTAACAATTCGGTCCCACGAATTAACAATTCGTTCCCTCGAGTTAACACTTGGTTCCCACGAAATAACAATTCGTTCCCTCGAATTAACAATGCGTTTCCACGAAATGACAATTCGTTTCCTCAATTTAACAATTCTTTCCATCCGATATAACAATCCACGATATATCAATTCGTTCCCACGTGGGAACGATTTGTTAGATTGTGGGAACGAATTGATGTTTCGTGCGAACGAATTAATAAAATAATAATTTCTACGTCCCCTGCGGAAACGGGCTAAAAAACCTACCATATCGGATAAGAACATACCTTGGCCGAGATCCAGGAAAACAGTTATTTATATACTGCTGGCACGTGACTGTGATCCAGGATAAAGATCTGTAAATATTCAATATACAGTGGGACCTCCCCAAACCGGACACCCTGGGAGGGCCCGAAGGTGTCCGGTTTAGGGAGGTTCCACTGCAGTTGTGGTATATGAGTGTTGCAATACATATGTATATGCCTTGCGATCACGAACAGGCCTTACCAATATAAATACTGTACAATTAAAGGTGCATGCCCACTCAGTAGGCACAAATTGTTCTTTATAGGAATTAAGTAAGTGAATAATTGTGTCACTATTCCACCAGTTCTAAAAATTGCCAGCTTTACAGATATTATCATTTAGTAATATTTATTTTACTGATAGTGACTCGCGGTGGCATCAGGCTATTTTCATATGCAAATGAGGCATGCTATATTTCAATTATTTATACTAATTAAATGCGTCACCTGAAAAAAAAAATATTTTCCACAGATTGTGAAGTATGATCATTGCACATCAAAACAAAATACAGAGAATAAATAGTAATGTCCGTTAACATTTTCAGGAAACACGGTTATCGCCCCTGATATCAGTGTAGAAATTTACGTCTGATATACATGTTTAATAAGGCCAATCAATACGTGGGGTAATGGTGAATTAATGTTTATTTGGCCAGAAAATGTCTCAGATGATGCCTCTGATATAAAGAACAGTTTGTGCCTCCTGAGTGGGCATGCACTTTTAAAGCTACCAACATTTAACAAACAGATGAGTCTTTAGTAGATCGTGTTAATACAATCGAACACCTCTAAACCGGACACAAATAAAAGTTAGTTCTACTTAATTGTAATCGGGTTCATTGCCATTTATCTCCGCTGAGTATGTCTGTTAGTAGTAGGGAAAGGCGGGGTCTGGGACATTTTGAGGGGTCTAGATACGGGGTCAAAAAAAGTCAGGCGGGTTCTGGGACATTTCCCATTTTGAACCATAAACATGGTTAGAAATGTTCTAGCGCATTTTGAGGGATCTAGATACGAGGACAATACTGGGTCGAGCACATTTTCATAGAGGGTCTAAAAAAGTCAAAAATCCAAAAATAATCAAAAAGTCAAAAATCCAAAAAAATCAAAAATCCAAAAAATCAAAAATAAAATGTTTCGTGAGATCCGCGCTCATCTGGTCGCGCCCCTGGAGCATTTACAAATCTAGTTGAATCAACAACGTCACGACGCTGGAGGAGTATCCGGCGTCTCCAGTCTTGGTTACGAAGTTTATCACGGTCCCGGCTAGAACTTCAATATTGTCAAATAATGTGAAAGTTGATCTATATCCAGCATGCTTCGTTATACCAGACTCCTGATAATGTTTGCAAGCTGTGTCTATTTGACAATTGTTTCAAAACATACAAGCATAGATGTCCGCATATAACTCCAGCCTTTTGAACCTGTTGAGTGTTGTATCAGATTGGCTGCCCTAAATATTATATCAGCTCAGTAGGTGGTTGTAAACAATAGCTATCAAAATAGAACTTGTATTTTCCATTTTTTCACCATGCAACCCAATGTGTGCCACCACCTGTCGTAGTTCCATATTGATCATTTAGGTTGTTATTGTCATCTAGGTTAAGTATACCGCACTCCTTCTTCCTCAGACGACTGGTCAATTCATTTTGCACAAACACCCTTCTAAAGTTTGGTATTCTTAATGACTTGACAGCATCTATCAATTCTATATTGCTTAATGGTTTGTTTGGTAAGACTACCATGTTATTTATACTGATGTTCATTTTTTTAATATATACTATAATTGTGTTAATGCATCATCGTCAACCCATGAATTAAACGACTCTGGGTATCCAAACCACTTCACAAGAGCCTTTTTACCCTTCTTTCGTATCACCATCTCTTGGTTAGCCTTTTGAAGCTCCTGCTCGTAGAATGTACATCTTTGTTGTTGTCTATGATCTTATATGTTATAGGGTTGGTATACTGAATCTTTGATATTGTAAACACCTCCTCAGTTCATCTCGGCGTGTACCCCTTCTCAAACGTCTTCTTCTTCTTCTTGGTAATCCTAACCCTATCACCAACAGTAATGTGTGGTTCTGAGTGAACCATCGTATCCTTATCATCGTACATATTTCTATACACACGACTCTCATTCTTTTTCATACTAGCTTCTACAGGAGTCATTTTGATTGAAGAATGCTTTGTGCTGTTATATTGATGTACAAGACCATTTAATATATCAATGTACTTCCTGGTAGAATTAGCGCTGAAGTACTTCCACATCTTTTCCGTCATTGTTCTGTTCCATCTCTCAACCACAGATGATTTCTTTTCATTCTCCGTACTGTAGAGCTCAACAAGGCCTTGCACATTCTTGTTGTATAACTCTTTACCCTTCTCCACCCACATCATTTTTGGTCTGCGCTCCTTTAAGATCGGCTTTAATGCATCTGCAACATACTTCCCAGTATTATAGTGTATAGGTATCTGGTGTTTGCATATAAACGTATCATGTATTCATGTATTCATCATGTATTATGTTGTATGTGATGTGCACATGACCGTGTTTTTCGAGCCCATCCCTTAATAAACCAACGGCGTTACCACTTGTCGTCATACGATTCCTGCTATATACCACTTCACATGGCTATTGTACTCGATCGGAACTGGCCCGGGAATGTCTCTCCGGCAGGGACTGCCAGGGATTAGTACTGGGAATTTAACGAGACGATATGTACATGCTCATGGGGGTTAACACATGAAGCTAAGTAAACTAGAAATGTGGCCTGTTGGAACACGAATACCCCCACTGGCATTTTTTATAATAAGCCCTTTAGCCGAGCGTTAAGGTTTGAAACGCATCAAGTCTGTGACCTTCACCCTGGGCATAGTGTGATAATCCATGCATCGGTGTAGAAGATATAGAGCGGAAGTGAATTTCAATAGGTTTGACCTTTGACCTTCAACTGTGACCTTGACCTTGGACGTAGGTGCGTGGTTATTGATCGCGACACACGTTCTCATCATGAGAAAACATTTGTGGCCAAGCCATTTGATAATCCATGCATCGGTGTAGAATATATAGAGCGGAAGGGAATTTCGATAGGTTGACCTTTGACCTTCAAACTGTGACCTTGACCTTGGACGTTAGGTGCGGTGGTTATTGATCGCGACACACCTTCTCCATCATGAGAAACATTTGTGCCAAGCAATTTGATAATCCATGCATCGGTGTAGAAGATATAGAGCGGAAGGGAATTTCCAACAGACCGACAGACCGACCGACAGACCGACCAACCGACCGACAAGCTGACTCCTATATACCCCATCAAACCTTTTGTGTGGAGGTATAATAAATTAACGTAAACTCCAAGCATAACATATTATACCTAGTATGACAATAAATCTTTGCGACAATTTATATAAAAAATAAAAATATGAATCTATGTTATAATAAATATACATATCACTGCCCACCACTCACTCTGTACCTCACACTATTCCGACGACACCATATGCATGGACTAGAACAAAGTGCAACCTCTACCCCCAACTCCCGCTGACCAATAATGGTCTTCCAATACTGGCGAACGCACCCTATATATTTGTTCCACAGGTGGAGATTAATGATGGCAGTCAATCGCGTCCTGTTTAACTCATACGCATACATGTTTTCTTCTTTTAACAAATATGTTGTAGAACCAAATGGACATCGTTGCGGCTTGGCCGGGCGACGGGCATGAGTGAGCTACGCGTGTCGGAGTGTCAATAGTTGATGTCGTTATTTGGACCGGCAGTAATGCGCCGGCATTGATCCCCGGTAGCTGTTTGATCAAAGCTCTTCATCTCTACACCGACATATGTGAAGTTGTCATTTCTTGCCTGATGAGGTGGTTTCCCCCGGGTACTCCGGTTTCCCCACCATTCGTCTCACGGAGTAATGCAGTTTACGCCGGAATTGGCCGCCCGCATTACTCTTATTAAACATTATTGACTATAATCTGCATCCTCTGAAATCAAACTTTAACAGTTTGGACCATGGCCGGTTGTATGGTACATGACCATTTCCAGTTCAATTATACGAAACTATAAACTGGTCCGATTTAGCTCAGAAGGCTAAACAACTGTCAGCCTGATACTTGCACACACACGCCAATCACTAATATATGGGCAATTGCTATACCGCCGTGTACAATCTTCTCTTGTTCTTCCGTCTTCAGAATATGTGAAATAATATTTCATCTAACATCTAAATGCCGCACCTGAACTCGAATAATAGCATCTCGTATATAACGATAAGCCGCGAAACGACAGTAGCTGGGCCAGAAAACTTTTCATAACCTAATACCGATCATTCCCTGCCTGATATGTCTTGCCCTGACCAACCCTCACATATCATCACCACATGGGATAACACATTTACGGCTGAGTCTCCATAATCACATGCACTCACACACAGCCCTTTTCACTGTCTGACAAACCGGCTTCGTGCAATAGGAGAATGAACTAGCTAGGTTAAGTTAACCGCCTCATTACCTCCTTCATTTAATGCACACATTTCGACTGTATCGCCCGGGTTTGGAAGGTCCTCGAGCAATTCATATAACTTAAAAAGAAAAAGAAAGAAAACACTATTGTATAGACCTGCGACTTCCGGCAATAGGGAAACGATTTAACTCGATCATCTAATGACCTTGAAAAACCACATGTATTGCTGGATTGTTATAATTTACATTCCTTTAGCAGCAACATTTTACTTTGTGAATATGATGTTATCATACACCTAAGCTAAGGCTTGTGATTTTAGAAACATTAGCCAATTGATATTCTGTCTACACTCGTTACCTCGTACATGTTTTTCTAAAACTAACTATCGTTAGGTCAAATGCCCCAGCGCCAGCTTGTTTTTGGAATCTCATAGACAATGCGGGGTACCCCAGCTAAAATGCTGTCACATTTTTGTTTATTGACCAATTGTGGCGAAATATTCGGCATATATTCAATACATAGTATTCTTTCAACTGTATAAATTTTGTTAACATAGGTTCAAAAATAAATTAATTTAATATATTTTTTTAAAAATATTTTATTAAAAATTAAGGAACAAAATAGATCAGCCTATTTCATCATGTTATATTGTGCTAGAATGTAGGAATATTCCATATATATTTGAAAGAGCAGCATGTCTATGATAATGCTGTAAAATCTGGGCACGATCGGTCAATAAAAATAAAAAAGTTACGGCTGATGAGCTATTGTCACTCAATTTGCTTATGATAGTCAAAAAGTGGAAAAATTGAGCGACGGTGACTAAGTGTGCCACAGAGCTAATAACTTTTTCATTTATTTACCAAATGTGTTAAAATTTTCAGTGTTTACTCAATACTAATCAATATTTCAACAGTCCATTTTATGTCACCCATTTAAAAAAAAAAAAATAATTAAATAGTTTTCAAAAATACAAAGTTTTTTTTAATCCAAACATTGTCATGTTTCTATCGTGCTAATGTGTTACAATATTCCATATGGCATTTGAAAGAGCAGCATATATATGATAAATACTGAAAATTTGGGCATTATTGGTCAATAAATAAAAAAGTTATGACCAGTTAGCTAACGTCACTCAATTTGCTCACGATAGTCCGAAAATGGCCAACTTGAGCGACAATAACTAAATGTGTCAAATGGATAATAATTTGTTAATTTATTGATCAAATCTGTTCAAATTTTCAGTATTTATTTACTCAATGTATTACAGTCGATCAAACTAATAAAACTGCAACAATGCAACATGCAATGACTACAAATGTCCAGATAAGCAGCATATTTCGAAAATATTACATTTTTCTGTAGAACCGACTCAATCGGCCGACAATATAGAACACATTTTTCTTATTTTTCAGCAAAAACATGCAAGTTGGGAGTTATGTAGAACTGTCTCATCGAGACGATTCTAAAGAACTCCCAATTTTCATGTTTTATCGAGAAATAATACTATAATTAGTACTAATGTACAATATGCGGCTTATCTGTCTAAAATAGTGTACTCACGGTAACCATCGTAACTGTTGTAGAACTATTATGGAAATTCCGGAATATATCCACAAGGAATATCACATATTGGGAATTCTTTGTATAGAACAAATTTCACATTTATAACATAATTCCATTGAACACGCAAACAAAAAAAATGACTAGAAAATGCACATCACACACATATTTTCCAAGGAATTCTGAATTTTATAGTTTGTAAATCTGCCTTCCAGCTGCTAATGTGAAGTCTATGCAGGTGTGGTAGATCCTAAAACAAGTTGTCGGACACATCGGAAATTGACACTGAACACAATAGTACACAGTTTGTACTCTACGCCATCCGGGTGTTCGCCTGTCACTGCACACTATGCAGTCGGGTCGGTGTTTTTTGTCAGTGTACTGTCCTGAGAAGTGACGTTCGGTCAGTCTACCAGGTTTTCCATCACCAGGTTGTTGATGGGCTCGTACAAACCCTGTCATGTCCCAGTTCTCCAATAAACCATCAATCACCATTTCCCTAAACACTCTCGGGCTCACCGGTTTGTCATTTTTATTCAACGTAGCTTTCTTGTACAGAATGTATCCATTCACTAAAGCCACTTCGCGTACACGGTGAAACACTGGCATGTACCACTTTGATGATTTATGCGGATATCCATAAGTACCAAGCTTTTGATCAAAAATGTCAACACCATTCATGTGGATATTATAATCTGCCCCCATCACAGGTTTCTCAATGGTCCGGTGTCCATCTGCGGTGCCCTTTGCTCTAATGGATTTGTCTGTTGTCAGGTCGTTATGCACTGTACTCAGGAACTGGACGCGTTTGGTATCCATCATGACACTTGTCACAAGGTCGTCATTTGATGATTTCCTGAACACAGGCGGGTCCCCTTTCACTAAATGCAGCTGGCCTACTAGAATATCCCTTGGCATGTTCTTGCGGTTTGCACGAACTGTGCCGCATGCACCGATACCATTGTGTCTGAGTTCGGTATATAAATTTGGTGACGTATAGTAATTATCCGTATACAGAACATGTCCCTGATGGTGGAATCCCTCAGTCAGTTTCACCACAACTTGTTCTGTTATTGTCAGCGACGAATCTGGTGCCACAACAAATGTACCCTTTCCTGTGTATATTAGTAACTTCAAAGCATATCCAGAATTGCTCTCACAAAGTGCGAAAGTCTTGATCCCCCACTTTGTCGGCTTGGCTGGCATGTACTGACGAAAGAATAAGCGCCCTTTATACTTGATCATTGACTCATCAAGAGCTAGTTCCTTGTCTGGCTTATATACGGCAGAATAAACCGGGTCAACCATGTCGAGCATCGGGCGAACCTTGAACAGGGCATCATAACCTTCCTGGCCACGTGGCACGCGATTGGTGTTATCATTGAAATGAATGAATGACGTTAGAAGTTCATATTTGTTTCTCGGCATAATTTCCGCTACTCTGTTCTTTGTCAACCAGAACGTTCCCCAGTAGTCCTCAATCTCGGGTCGGTTGTTCAGTCCAATCATGATCTGAATTGCCACATATGCTTGCATTTCTGCCGGTGATGTGGGCGTCCATTGCCTGAACCGCGAGTGTCGTGGCAAGTTGTCGTGACTCTCCATGAACTGTGTGGCATACAGGTTCGTCTGAGTAGTGATCAGATCAAACAAATCAGTTGGGAAGAATAGTTTGAAATAATCCAGGTATGAAAATTCACTTGTGTCCACAAGAATTCCAGTTCTACATGGTCTGTCACCAAGCCAATCTGGAACATAGGGGTCATCACGGTGGTATTGTTCCCATTCAATTACAGCCGGTCGGCGTGGAACGGCAACACGAACTGCGGGAGCATCAACCAGAACCTGCGGGATGTTGTTGACATGTGCATCCTGTCTGTCTGGAGTTTTTTCTCTCACGTGTTCGTTATCGTAGTCGGTCTGAAATAAACAAAATATGTAAACATATATTGACAGTCTAGTACAGTGAGGTCGTAACGTTTCACCTACTTTCATAATTTATAAATTAATAAGCTGAATGTCAAATAAATATATCCACAGGTGTATGCATGAATACTAGAATATCAAATAAAGAAATATTGTATATAAAACATAAAACAAAGGCATATTGAAACACCGGCAGGCTGTCGAAAGCAAATCCCCGTAAAATGTAATCACACCTTCACGTAGTGTCATGTATAATTACACACAAGAAATGTATTATTTTTATGTGACACAGACAGTATAAATATATCTGTTTACATTGCAATAATATTGGCAATCACTTGATTTACTCTAATTATCACATGCTGAGACAAAATATTGGTTGCCACTGCAGACTGAAAAGCACACACATGAACAAGTCAATAACTTACCTGTAATTGTGGTGTGTCAACAATGTCAACAGGTGTAGAACTGCGTGACAAGCCATTTCCGACATCGCCAGGGTCATCAAGCTCATTGTCGGACATTTGAAACTCATCATTAGAGTCGGAATCGTGCATCAGACGGTCTAAAACTTCGCCTACAGACAGCCTGGCACTCCTTTTTCTCGACGGCATTGTGATTACAAACTGTCACAATGATTACGTAGGAAAACAATGATAAAACACGTGTTTTTTTTTAAACAAAGCGCTATTTTCTTCAGATTGTTGCCGTAAAGCAATCTGAAATCGAAAACGAGAATTCCAGACTTGATTGCATCGACCAGAATGTCGCAAAATTATGTCGTAAAGGAGAGGGTGTCCTCGTCGCATATATTCGCCGTGGCGCTCTGCCAGGCAGTCGCAAATATTCGCCCGTGGCGCCGAAAGAGTTAACTCAAAGCATTTTCCTCCGTCCCCTAGACGTTGAGTAATCAAGTGTAGATGGTACATATCAAATGCATACATTATTAACATTCAGAATTCTCGATCATTGTCCATGTCCATTGCAGCATGTAAAACAACAAAAAGCGTTCGCTACATGACAAGGAGAAATGACTTACCCAAGGATTTAGTTGCATTTTAGTACGCATTGCTCCCAATTGTATTTGTTGTTTCTTTGCGGTTTGGACTAGTTAAGGCACATAACATACAATGTGACCAGTATCAACGAACAATGTATACATATAGTCTTACTAACTCGTAAAAGTATTTTGCCTCGCATATATACATAAGTTGATTGTATTTGGTGTCAACAAGATATATCGAGTTAACTACGCATACTTATATGTCCGCATACATTGATCCGCATTGACTTTGCTATCGAAATATGTTGCGTAAATAAAATATATCGGTTTTTAGGCGATCCTAGATCTAATAATGATGATGTCTTGCAATGGTATTTATTTGTCACTTTGAATTTGTTCATACTTATCTATTACTGCATCATTCATAAACCTGGAAAGCACAATTTGTTTGGCTTTCAAACAATCCGAATCCATTCTCATTCGATTATGAATATTCAGCTCAGCTTACATGAACAGTGCTGATCTGCTTCAACACCACTCCCGCCCTACATCAACCCTACAAAATGGAATATACAAAGTGGTCGCCATTTGGGTTCCATATTGTAAAAGGTGTTGTGCAAACTAAGCATTTGTGTTGTTTATACATACCGAGTATATCATTGTTTATATTTCCATTTCACGCCATCGAGATAATGATGGTATTGGCATCATTATGATTATGTAAATCGTCTACCACCTGGAACAAACAGTGATGGCTTGTTTCCCTTTGCGGTCACGTGGGTATATGACGTATCAGTAGTACTTCCGAAATGTATGCATTTTATTACGCGTAATAGTTCAACAGACTACTTAGAACTCCAGTTAATTAGAGCGCTGATATGAATATATGGGACCATAGCTGTATAAATATAAGAATGACCTAGTTACAAACTACATACTTATATGCGACAGTGCGTGACACAATGGACATACTGTGCAACTTTCAACAGCTGTAGGATATCAGTCTGTATATACATGTATTTATATTTACATCGTCAGGTTACAATCTATGTTTACCCCTATAGTTATTATATATAATGCTAAATCAGACGGGCAATAGAGTAGACACTTATCAGAGCTATTAGGTGCATATATGGATCTGGTGCTATGCTGGTATACTGTCATAACGCCATTATTGTAAGCCATTGTCAACTTACAATGAAACAATGCTGTACATGGGGTCAATTACGGAAAGCCAAATGCCCGGAATGACAGCAGTGGCAAAATTAGTCGCACTAATTGCCACGGGGGAGGGTAGGTGACGGCTTTATGCCGAGGCATATGTTGTTTGAAGATTGTGTCTGCACCAAGTGAACAAAACTATGCATAGCAGCGAAATGGGGCCACCTGTTAATTATAGTTCCCGCAATGCCGATGAGTATGCAGATCGGCTAGTGCAGCAACACCCACAACAAAACAGCCAAACGAGAGAACAATTTGCCCCTCATGACGGAACCAGTCTGTATCCAGGTACATACCCTCCTGCAGCTGTGAACTATGCTCATGCCTACGCTAAACAATTGAACACACCGACGAATTATAGTAACACAGATACAAATGGTCACTATGTGTTTATACCTAACGGTAACAGTGAAATTTACAATCGATAGGATCAGCAGCCAGCACAGCCGCGTAATCAAAACGTTTCACAGCCTAGTGTCCAACATAACAATGACAACCAGTGCATGAACGATGAAACGTACAGTATGGTCTGCAATATCAACACACAAATACAAGCTATGGCAGGTCACTTGACCAAACTCGCCAAAATAAAATCTAACATCTCACAGATAAGCACTAATATGACGCACCTACAAAGAGACAATGCCGAAATGAAAACCAAAATGAACGACCTAGAAACCGCCATGCAAACATATAGCTCTGTGTTTGATGAACATCAAATAGTGAAACATGACTTGTCGACCATTAAAGCGGGAAACAATGCCCTCTTGTCTGAAATACAATCCCTGAGATATGACAATGTGCAAATGAAAGAACAACTCCTAGAACAGCAGTGGTGAAGAGCCAGCAGTAACATTTCTGAATTTCTTAGAACATAAAGTATTTACGAACCCGGAGGACAAACAAATGATATACACTGCTAAATTTGACCGTGTCTACCGACTAGGACCCAGGAGACAAAATGCAACCCACCCCAGGCCCATTGTAGTTGTCTGCCAAAATTATAGCGATAGAGAATTGATCAGAAAATACCAAGGTAAAATAGACAGAAAATATAGTATCCGAGAACATTATCCAAAAGAAATAGCAGACAGGCGAAAAGTGTTATACCCAGTGATGAGACATTATTTAGCAGACAGACGAAATAAAGTACGCATGGTTCGCGACAACACATTACCAACACGCTGTACAAAGAGGAGGATCACCGCGAACCGGACCGACGCCAACATGATCCATAAAATAGAAACAGTCAACAAGCCAGATATGACGAACAGTACCAATATGTAAGCCGTATGAACAACAGAAACCCCAACCGAATAAACTATGCGGGAAATACAGACCTGGACCAGCATAGACAAACCGATCATCGTGAACACGAAACCATGAACACTGAATGTATGTGGATTGCGAACATGACAAGTTTACCCAGAGTTTGAATCTGTAATATCTGCATTCGATATTATCAGTATGCAAGAAACGAAATTGGATGATTTAGACATATCAACAGTCATGCTGAACGATTACAATATTTTGTTTAAAAACTGGAAAAGTATATCGAAATACAAATTCGGTGGCATTGCTGTTGCTATAAAATCAAAGTAATATAAGTATATAAAATAAATTAAAACTGACAGTAAACTTGTGCTGTGGTTCGCAATCTCCAAGCAATTGACATGCTTGAATGATGATGTATTATGTGGAGCTATTTAAATCCCCCCTGAGCGAACAAAGTACTCATTAAATGACCCATACTTATAATTAAAAATGAGTTAAATTCACTGTCGCCAAAATACTCCAATATATTATTCATTGGTGACATAAATAGCCGCACAGGAAAACTTATTGAACCGGATAGCTTTTTATGTCATGAACATAATTTAGATGTTATTGTTGATGAATACAATGACAACTTATCCCATTTTCAAAACTATGATGTTTTGCCTGAACGTGTTAATGCCGATAGCGGCACAAACACATATGGATATGAGTTAATAGAATTTTGTAAATATAATAATATATTTATTTTGAATGGTCATACAGGGAAAGATAAACATATAGGTAAGAAAACCTGTCGGGATGCAAGTACGGTCGACTACTTCATAGCTTCACCAAGTTTATTCACATGTATAAATGATTTGTATGTAATGGAATTCTCTAGTTTGCTCTCAGATGTCCACAACCCAGTATTTGTTAGTATAAGTATATCGAGTGTAAATGAATCAGAGCACACATTAAATAAGGAAGAAAAGTGTTACATATGGAGGGGAAAATAGAACAGCAGAATAATTTAATAAATTATGGAGGGAAAATAGAACAGCAGAATATTTAAATAAATTCGTCAACGAAAAGTTAAATGATATAAATAATTCACTAGACCACTTATCGGGTAATGTAACACAGTCAAGCATTGACAATATAGTTAATAATATAGGTTTATTATTCACTTCATGTGCCAAAGATACATTTGGGGTTAAGACAAATTTGGGTCAAATAACAATACATGGTATGGTAATAACTGTCGAAAAACAAGAAAAGATTTTCATCGGGCAAAATTTCAATAAAGACGGATAACAATAAAACACATTTAAATGAAAAGTGCAAGATATATAAAACAACCCTCAATAAATATTACAAACAATATAAATCAGGAAAGGGTAAACAAACTACGAAACCTTAGAAAATGTAACACAAACGATTACTGGAAGATAATAAAAGAGAGTAAAAACAAATCTGATGTTGACTGCCCACTTGGAAAATTATATGAACACTTTAAGACTATATGCCAATCTGATGACTCATAATCCATACATAACCAAACAGAACCAAATGACGGAGGCGTAAATGAAGAAATAAACCTACCGATCACATATGAAGAAATATTAAAAGTAGTCAAATCGCTAAAAAATAATAAAGAAAACGGTATAGACTAAATCGTAAATGAACGCTTAAAACACACAGCTCATACAATGTTACCCACATGTGCTAAATTATTCAACATCATTCTCGATACTGGTGTGATTCCAGAATCATGGACTATTGGCATCATAAAACCTATTTACAAGAACAATGGTGATTTTAATGACCCAGATAACTATAGACCGATAACACTTCTAAGCTGTTTTGGAAAGTTATTCACAGCTATAATAAACAACAGATTAACTAAATTTGCAGAATAAAACAATGTAATCCGAGATTCTCAAGCCGGATTTCGCAAAGGCCATTCTACGGCAGATAATATATTCGTACTCTACGCGCTAACACAGGCGTTACTAAAAAAAACAACTATACTGTGCATTTATAGACTTCAAAGCAGCCTTTGACAAAGTTTGGAGACATGGTCTATGGACAAAATTAATAAATCATAGCATTAATGGAAAATGTCTAGCACTAATACAAAACATGTACAACAATATTAAATCATGCGTCATTGCAAATGGAAATAACAGTATTTTTTTCTCATGTAACATAGGAGTCAGACAAGGGGAAAACCTTTCGCCCCTTCTATTTTCGCTATATTTAAATGATCTGGAAATGTTTCTAGATCTAAAGGGCGTTAATGGAATAAATTACAGAAATCATGAATTGGATAACGAACTAGGACTATACCTGCAAATGTTTATACTTTTATACGCTGATGACACAGTACTTTTCAGTGACACAGCAATAGACCTACAAAACTCTCTTACGGCATTTCATAAATACTGTACTGAATGGAAATTAACAGTTAATATACACAAATCAAAAGTGTTCTCATATTTTCAAAAGGTAGACCAGGTAAACGAAACGATTTTTTTCTAAACAATTTACAATTAAATTTAGTAACAGAATACAAATATTTAGGCATATTTATGTCACAAAGTGGTTCTTTTTTAAATGCCAAAAAACGTATCGCTTACCAAGCTACGAAAGCTATGTATAGCTTATTATCAAAAGTGAGAGAATTAAACTTGCCTGGGGACATACAAATTTACCTTTTTGAGAAAAACATTAAACCAATTTTGCTATATGGCTCTGAAATATGGGTGTTTGGTAACACTGAAATAATTAAACGAGTACAATTAAAGCATTATAAATACGCACTTAATTTAAAACGATCAACACCGAGTGCAATGATATATGGAGAATGTCCAGAAACCAGACATGCCACAGTCAATACAAATCTGCTTTATATATGTAAACCATTGAAAATCAATTTTTCCGTAGGTGTGTAAACTAAGTAACATAGAATACATATTACTCGATAATTTGATATTGTCTGGCTGTATTAGTTTTGTCCAAAAGCTGGTCATTCGTGTAAGTATATCGACCTGCACTGGGAATATACCTAATTCTCCATATATCATTGCACTCGGTGTTGATCGTTTTAAATTAAGTGCGTATTTATAATGCTTTAATTGTACTCGTTTAATTATTTCAGTGTTACCAAACACCCATATTTCAGAGCCATATAGCAAAATTGGTTTAATGTTTTTCTCAAAAAGGTAAATTTGTATGTCCCCAGGCAAGTTTAATTCTCTCACTTTTGATAATAAGCTATACATAGCTTTCGTAGCTTGGTAAGCGATACGTTTTTTGGCATTTAAAAAAGAACCACTTTGTGACATAAATATGCCTAAATATTTGTATTCTGTTACTAAATTTAATTGTAAATTGTTTAGAAAAAAATCGTTTCGTTTACCTGGTCTACCTTTTGAAAATATGAGAACTTTTGATTTGTGTATATTAACTGTTAATTTCCATTCAGTACAGTATTTATGAAATGCCGTAAGAGAGTTTTGTAGGTCTATTGCTGTGTCACTGAAAAGTACTGTGTCATCAGCGTATAAAAGTATAAACATTTGCAGGTATAGTCCTAGTTCGTTATCCAATTCATGATTTCTGTAATTTATTCCATTAACGCCCTTTAGATCTAGAAACATTTCCAGATCATTTAAATATAGCGAAAATAGAAGGGGCGAAAGGTTTTCCCCTTGTCTGACTCCTATGTTACATGAGAAAAAAATACTTTTATTTCCATTTGCAATGACGCATGATTTAATATTGTTGTACAGTTTTGTATTAGTGCTAGACATTTTCCATTAATGCTATGATTTATTAATTTTGTCCATAGACCATGTCTCCAAACTTTGTCAAAGGCTGCTTTGAAGTCTATAAATGCACAGTATAGTTGTTTTTTTTTAGTAACGCCTGTGTTAGCGCGTAGAGTACGAATATATTATCTGCCGTAGAATGGCCTTTGCGAAATCCGGCTTGAGAATCTCGGATTACATTGTTTTCTTCTGCAAATTTAGTTAATCTGTTGTTTATTATAGCTGTGAATAACTTTCCAAAACAGCTTAGAAGTGTTATCGGTCTATAGTTATCTGGGTCATTAAAATCACCATTGTTTCTTGTAAATAGGTTTTATGATGCCAATAGTCCATGATTCTGGAATCACACCAGTATCGAGAATGATGTTGAATAATTTAGCACATGTGGGTAACATTGTATGAGCTGTGTGTTTTAAGCGTTCATTTACGATTTTAGTCTATACCGTTTTCTTTATTATTTTTTAGCGATTTGACTACTTTTAATATTTCTTCAGATGTGATCGGTAGGTTTATTTCTTCATTTACGCCTCCGTCATTTGGTTCTGTTTGGTTATGTATGGATTATGAGTCATCAGATTGGCATATAGTCTTAAAGTGTTCATATAATTTTCCAAGTGGGCAGTCAACATCAGATTTGTTTTTACTCTCTTTTATTATCTTCCAGTAATCGTTTGTGTTACATTTTCTAAGGTTTCGTAGTTTGTTTACCCTTTCCTGTTTATATTGTTTGTAATATTTATTGAGGGTTGTTTTATATATCTTGCACTTTTCATTTAAATGTGTTTTATTGTTATCCGTCTTTATTGAAATTTTGCCCGATGAAAATCTTTTCTTGTTTTTCGACAGTTATTACCATACCATGTATTGTTATTTGACCCAAATTTGTCTTAACCCCAAATGTATCTTTGGCACATGAAGTGAATAATAAACCTATATTATTAACTATATTGTCAATGCTTGACTGTGTTACATTACCCGATAAGTGGTCTAGTGAATTATTTATATCATTTAACTTTTCGTTGACGAATGTATTTAAATATTCTGCTGTTCTATTTTCCCTCCATAATTTATTAAATATTCTGCTGTTCTATTTTCCCTCCATATGTAACACTTTTCTTCCTTATTTAATGTGTGCTCTGATTCATTTACACTCGATATACTTATACTAACAAATACTGGGTTGTGGACATCTGAGAGCAAACTAGAGAATTCCATTACATACAAATCATTTATACATGTGAATAAACTTGGTGAAGCTATGAAGTAGTCGACCGTACTTGCATCCCGACAGGTTTTCTTACCTATATGTTTATCTTTCCCTGTATGACCATTCATAAATATATTATTATATTTACAAAATTCTATTAACTCATATCCATATGTGTTTGTGCCGCTATCGGCATTAACACGTTCAGGCAAAACATCATAGTTTTGAAAATGGGATAAGTTGTCATTGTATTCATCAACAATAACATCTAAATTATGTTCATGACATAAAAAGCTATCCGGTTCAATAAGTTTTCCTGTGCGGCTATTTATGTCACCAATGAATAATATATTGGAGTATTTTGGCGACAGTGAATTTAACTCATTTTTTTTTTAATTATAAGTATGGGTCATTTAATGAGTACTTTGTTCGCTCAGGGGGGATTTAAATAGCTCCACATAATACATCATCATTCAAGCATGTCAATTGCTTGGAGATTGCGAACCACAGCACAAGTTTACTGTCAGTTTTAATTTATTTTATATACTTATATTACTTTGATTTTATAGCAACAGCAATGCCACCGAATTTGTATTTCGATATACTTTTCCAGTTTTTAAACAAAATAGTGTAATCGTTCAGCATGACTGTTGATATGTCTAAATCATCCAATTTCGTTTCTTGCATACTGATAATATCGAATGCAGATATTACAGATTCAAACTCTGGGTAAACTTGTCATGTTCGCAATCCACATACATTCAGTGTTCATGGTTTCGTGTTCACGATGATCGGTTTGTCTATGCTGGTCCAGGTCTGTATTTCCCGCATAGTTTATTCGGTTGGGGTTTCTGTTGTTCATACGGCTTACATATTGGTACTGTTCGTCATATCTGGCTTGTTGACTGTTTCTATTTTATGGATCATGTTGGCGTCGGTCCGGTTCGCGGTGATCCTCCTCTTTGTACAGCGTGTTGGTAATGTGTTGTCGCGAACCATGCGTACTTTATTTCGTCTGTCTGCTAAATAATGTCTCATCACTGGGTATAACACTTTTCGCCTGTCTGCTATTTCTTTTGGATAATGTTCTCGGATACTATATTTTCTGTCTATTTTACCTTGGTATTTTCTGATCAATTCTCTATCGCTATAATTTTGGCAGACAACTACAATGGGCCTGGGGTGGGTTGCTTTTGTGCATTTTGTCTCCTGGGTCCTAGTCGGTAGACACGGTCAAATTTAGCAGTGTATATCATTTGTTTGTCCTCTGGGTTCGTAAATACTTTATGTTCTAAGAAATTCAGAAATGTTACAGCTGGCTCTTCACCACTGCTGTTCTAGGAGTTGTTCTTTCATTTGCACATTGTCATATCTCAGGGATTGTATTTCAGACAAGAGGGCATTGTTTCCCGCTTTAATGGTCGACAAGTCATGTTTCATTATTTGATGTTCATCAAACACAGAGCTATATGTTTGGCATGGCGGTAGGTCTAGGTCGTTCATTTTGGTTTCATTTCGGTATTGTCTCTTTGTAGGTGCGTCATATTAGTGCTTATCTGTGAGATGTTAGATTTTATTTTGGCGAGTTTGGTCAAGTGACCTGCCATAGCTTGTATTTGTGTGTTGATATTGCAGACCATACTGTACGTTTCATCGTTCATGCACTGGTTGTCATTGTTATGTTGGACACTAGGCTGTGAAACGTTTTGATTACGCGGCTGTGCTGGCTGCTGATCCATATTCGATTGGTAAATTTCACTGTTACCGTTAGGTATAAACACATAGTGACCATTTGTATCTGTGTTACTATAATTCGTCGGTGTGTTCAATTGTTTAGCGTAGGCATGAGCATAGTTCACAGCTGCAGGAGGGTATGTACCTGGATACAGACTGGTTCCGTCATGAGGGGCAAATTGTTCTCTCGTTTGGCTGTTTTGTTGTGGGTGTTGCTGCACTAGCCGATCTGCATACTCATCGGCATTGCGGGAACTATAATTAACAGGTGGGCCCCATTTCGCTGCTATGCATAGTTTTTTTTGTTTCACTTGGTGCAGACACAATCTCAAACAACATATGCCTCGGCATAAAGCCGTCACCTACCCTCCCCCATGGCAATTAGTGCGACTAATTTTGCCACTGCTGTCATTCCGGGCATTTGGCTTTCCGTAATTGACCCCATGTACAGCATTGTTTCATTGTAAGTTGACAATGGCTTACAATAATGGCGTTATGACAGTATACCAGCATAGCACCAGATCCATATATGCACCTAATAGCTGATAAGTGTCTACTCTATTGCCCGTCTGATTTAGCTTATTATATATAATAAACTAGAGGGGTAAACATAGATTGTAACCTGACGATGTAAATATAAACTACATGTATATACAGACTGATATCCTACAGCTGTTGAAAGTTGCACAGTATGTCCATTGTGTCACGCACTGTCGCATATAAGTATGTAGTTTGTAACTAGGTCATTCTTATATTTATACAGCTATGGTCCCATATATTCATATCAGCGCTCTAATTAACTGGAGTTCTAAGTAGTCTGTTGAACTATTACGCGTAATAAAATGCATACATTTCGGAAGTACTACTGATACGTCATATACCCACGTGACCGCAAAGGGAAACAAGCCATCACTGTTTGTTCCAGGTGGTAGGCGATTTACATAATCATAATGATGCCAATACCATCAGTATCTCGATGGCGTGAAATGGAAATATAAACAATGATATACTCGGTATGTATAAACAACACAAATGCTTAGTTTGCACAACACCTTTTACAATATGGAACCCAAATGGCGACCATTTTGTATATTCCATTTTGTAGGGTTGATGTGGGGCGGGAGTGGTGTTGAAGCAGATCAGCACTGTTCATGTAAGCTGAGCTGAATATTCATAATCGAATGAGAATGGATTCGGATTGTTTGAAAGCCAAACAAATTGTGCTTTCCAGGTTTATGAATGATGCAGTAATAGATAAGTATGAACAAATTCAAAGTGACAAATAAATACCATTGCAAGACATCATCATTATTTAGATCTTAGGATCGCCTAAAACCGATATATTTTATTTCGCAACATATTTCGATAGCAAAGTCAATGCGGATCAATGTATGCGGACATATAAGTATGTGTAGTTAACTCGATATATCTTGTTGACACCAAATACAATCAACTTATGTATATATGCGAGGCAAAATACTTTTACGAGTTAGTAAGACTATATGTATACATTGTTCGTTGATACTGGTCACATTGTATGTTATGTGCCTTAACTAGTCCAAATCGCAAAGATAAACAACAAATACAAATTGGGAGCAATGCGTACTAAATGCAACTAAATCCTTGGGTAAGTCATTTCTCCTTGTCATGTAGCGAACGCTTTTTGTTGTTTTACATGCTGCAATGGACATGGACAATGATCGAGAATTCTGAATGTTAATAATGTATGCATTTGATATGTACCATCTACACTTGATTACTCAACGTCTAGGGGACGGAGGAAAATGCTTTGAGTTAACTCTTTCGGCGCCACGGGCGAATATTTGCGACTGCCTGGCAGAGCGCCACGGGCGAATATATGCGACGAGGACACCCTCTCCTTTACGACATAATTTTGCGACATTCTGGTCGATGCAATCAAGTCTGGAATTCTCGTTTTCGATTTCAGATTGCTTTACGGCAACAATCTGAAGAAAATAGCGCTTTGTTTAAAAAAAAACACGTGTTTTATCATTGTTTTCCTACGTAATCATTGTGACAGTTTGTAATCACAATGCCGTCGAGAAAAAGGAGTGCCAGGCTGTCTGTAGGCGAAGTTTTAGACCGTCTGATGCACGATTCCGACTCTAATGATGAGTTTCAAATGTCCGACAATGAGCTTGATGACCCTGGCGATGTCGGAAATGGCTTGTCACGCAGTTCT
>CM055275.1:90992832-91165213 GCA_029237695.1 Conchocele bisecta | reverse complement strand
TTTCTGTCACCTGTCCACAAAATCCAGAATCCAACATTGTCGCAAATTTAATCCTCTATGTTGGTGTACGTTAGAACAAAATGTCATTACTAGTATTATAACCAATCCATTGTAATCTCTTGTTTCTCTAAATAAATGCGTCCAACAATCCCTGTAGCTGCTATCGTGATAAAAAATGTTAAAGGTTCCGTCAGCGCCTCACATATTGATCTAATATCCACCATTTTGATTCCAAGTACCAGAATAATGATGTTTCCATGCGCCGTCGTAGTGTTATCTGTCAGATTCCGTTGTTTATTTTGATCAAATTGATGGACAAATTTGTGTCCGCTAATGTCGCCAAGAGCATAATCTGTGACGTTGACTGTAATAATTTGGCATAACTTCTAGCTTGTGAATTTTTGGTTGAATGAAGTGATCACTATGGTGAATAAGTGTGTATTTGTGCCCGGTTTGCTCAGCAGGTAGAGCGATGGTGTGGTAAACCAGAGATCCCCGGTTCGATTCCGGGCTGGTGCACATCTTTCTCACCCTGTGACATTTAGCGCCCAACGTAGTTGCGGGAAGTAACTCTGCAGAATACTCCCGCATCGTCCGTACCGAGAGTTTATAATGGTGCTCTCCGTAGGTTTCCCCTGCAAAGTACCAAATCACATCTGATTTGCACTTCAACTGTTAATTGCGACATATTTTCTGTATTTTTCAATTGAAAGAAATGTCAGTATTATACTTATTCATTTCTGTGTAATAAGTACAGAAAAATATGTCACAATTAACAGCTAAAGCGCGAATGAGATCCGATTCGGTACTCTGCAGGAAAAACCTATGGAGCACCGGAACTCTGGGTACGGACGATAATTGAGTATTCTGTTGCCCAACAAAGGACCGCGACTGATAAATACTCCCAAATTGTACCCAAACATATGGAATTCGGAGACAAAAATTAAACATAGAATTCGAGGACGAATTTCAATTTGGCGGAGAAGAATGTCACAGTACGCAACTGACCATGGGGATGAAGTGTGTATGATCTGTGCCTTGTTAGCTTGCTCGGTAGAGTCATGGGCATGGTACGGTAAACATGAGGTCCCTGGTTCGATTCCGGGCCGTTATTTATCTTTCTCACTCTGTGACACAAGTAAAAAAACCGTTTTATTTTAAATAAATGGATATCACCGGAATAAATATTATCTTCACAAAATTTGAATCGGGCCAATAGAAATCAACAGCTAGAACAGAACGTTTGCAGTAATATAAATCTAATTCCAAAATAAATTTTTAATATTTTAATTTTTATGATCAGGTTTCGAAAATTAAAATATGTTTTTCTTTTAAAATTATTATCAATATGTTCACCATGTTATTATGGTTAATATGCAATTCACAGTCTCCTTGCAGCTTGAAATTGAAAGACATTATGAAAAGTTGTATTGATCTCAGAAATTGTCATGTCGACTATAGGATCGCGTCGAAATAATGTCAACATAATAGGAAAACGTAATTTGATACCGACGAAAAAGTAAACAAAACGCAAAATTGATGCTTTGATTTTGCTATATTATACCGTAGACCACACATTATCATTTGATTTTATATGAAAATAAATATATTGTCAGCATGGTGGTGTCTATTAATGTGTTCTTGATATTCGGAACGGCAGTGAGTGAGTGACGACATTTTGTTTTGTCCAAGAAATTGTCAAGGTCAATGTTTCACTGTTTGTCTCGCAATAACCCGCCGATTTATATTGCGCACAGATCACAAATACCGCTGACTTTCTAGGGTAGTCACTTTGAATTAGATAGATGGGATAAAATTTTGGATTGGAACACGGATACGTTTGTCAACTATTTCGATTTTATTGCCGCATTGGTTAAGCAGAGCGGTCCGCTGGTTTTACCGCAGAGCGCAGCGTAAAGCGGTCATTCTTTCGCAGTTTACAGAAACAAAGGAGCGTAAATTGCAATTAAAAGCGGAGCGCAGCGCGAACTGCGCTATAAGTATTGCAATTCCGCAACCAACTCTTTGGACCGCGGTCACATGATTGCAGTCCGATTGCGGTCCGATTGCGGTCCAATTGCAATTAATGGGAACGCGAATTGCAATCCTGCGCTCCAGGAATTGCAATTCGCCTGGTAAGAGAACTGCAAGCCACTCTGTACTAGGTATAATATGTTATGCTTGGAGTTTACGTTAATTTATTATACCTCCACACAAAAGGTTTGATGGGGTATATAGGAGTCAGCTTGTCGGTCGGTTGGTCGGTCTGTCGGTCGGTCTGTCGGTCTGTTGGACATTCCCTTCCGCTCTATATCTTCTACACCGATGCATGGATTATCAAATTGCTTGGCACAAATGTTTCTCATGATGAGAAGGTGTGCCGCGATCAATAACCACGCACCTACGTCCAAGGTCAAGGTCACAGTTGAAGGTCAAAGGTCAACCTATCGAAATTCCCTTCCGCTCTATATATTCTACACCGATGCATGGATTATCAAATTGCTTGGCACAAATGTTTCTCATGATGAGAACGTGTGTCGCGATCAATAACCACGCACCTACGTCCAAGGTCAAGGTCACAGTTGAAGGTCAAAGGTCAAACCTATTGAAATTCACTTCCGCTCTATATCTTCTACACCGATGCATGGATTATCACACTATGCCCAGGGTCAAGGTCACAGACTTGATGCGTTTCAAACCTTAACGCTCGGCTAAAGGGCTTATTATAAAAAATGCCTCGTTTTATTTGGCTGCCAGTGGGGGTATTCGTGTTCCAACAGGCCACATTTCTAGTTTACTTAGCTTCATGTGTTAACCCCCATGAGCATGTACATATAGTCTCGTTAAATTCCCAGTACTAATCCCTGGCAGTCCCTACCGGAGAGACATTCCCGGGCCAGTTCCGATCGAGTACAATAGCCATGTGAAGTGGTATATAGCAGGAATCGTATGACGACAAGTGGTAACGCCGTTGGTTTATTAAGGGATGGGCTCGAAAAACACGGTCATGTGCACATCACATACAACATAATACATGATGAATACATGAATACATGATACGTTTATATGCAAACACCAGTAATAATCAATTAGAGTGATGATATGAAACCTCGTGTCAGTCCATTACTACAATTAGTGTATTCACTAAGTAGGTGCAAATGTATGCTATTCAATTACTGTACTTCAATATTTATATAAGTCAATCTATAAGCCCGATGTGGCCAATAATACTGATGTATGTGTATTTAGTGTTCGCTAAACAACGTGAACAAACATATTATCATACAATACATGGGGATAAGTGGAGGACGATGTACTCAATATTTGAGCTATCCCAGTGCTGTTTTATCTCAAAGCAGACACAAGGAATCACAAAAGATACCGAGGTGAGCCTCACCTGCAGTATGGCATCTAGTCACACTATATGGCTATAGTCGCGCTGTATATGGGATCACAAATAAATCAATGTAAAACTATATGTTAAGTAATTAGTCCAATTTATGTTTATGTTATTTTCCGTAAATACGTTAAAGGTACACGCCCACTCAGTAGGTACAACATGTTCTTTATATCAGAGACATCATCTTAGACAGTGTCTACCTAAGTAAACATTAATTCACCATTACCCCACGTATTGTTTGACATTATTGTTTTTTTATATCAGACGTACAATTCCACACTGATATCAGGGGCGATTACCGTTACCTCACAATGTTAACGGACATTACTATTTATTCTCTGTATTTTTGGTTTATGTTCTAGAATCATACTTTATAATATGTCGGAAATATTATTTGTTTCAGGTGACGCATTTAATTAGTATAAGTAATTAAACAATAGCATGCCCCATTTGCATATGAAAATAGCATGATACAACCGAACGTGATGGTAAAATAACAATTATTAAATGA
Source organism: Conchocele bisecta (assembly GCA_029237695.1). Lineage (NCBI taxonomy): Eukaryota > Metazoa > Mollusca > Bivalvia > Lucinida > Thyasiridae > Conchocele > Conchocele bisecta. The sequence continues at coordinate 91,161,302 of CM055275.1, read as the reverse complement.
TTATATATGTATAGCGGGCACATGTAATTTATAGAATTGGTGGAATGGTGACACACTTATACACTTATTCCATTCCCATAAAGAACAGTTTGTGCCTACTGAGTGGGCATGTACTTTTAATTAACTGATGCCAAAAAGTATGTACTTTGTAACATTCCCAAACGATTGTTTATAATATTCTGGCACCATGGCGGAGAAATCATACACATGTATCAGTATTTACAATTTTACATTTATACGAGGGGTGTTCGGAAAGAAACCAGACGACCTAAAAATGTGTAACTTTTTATTTGGATGTCCAAGGTAACCGTTTTCATCATAACATTATGACTGCGGACGAAACCTGGATAAGTGTTTATGACCCCGAAACTAGGCAAGAGTCCAGTGTATGGAAGACACATAATACACCGTCTACGACAACCGTGGTGTCGTCCTGTGCCATGCAGTGCGACAGAACAGTAGCAGGTCAATACTATTCAGACGTACGAATTTAAGTTTAATTTTGACACGCAAACTCTTTAGTTTATATGTAATTGTAAATTACACATGTCGTAAACAAAACGATGATGATCACTTAACATTTGCAGTCACTGCAACGGGATCTTCTACGAGCCGTTCGAAGGAAACGTCCATTACTGACTGACACAGTTATGCTGCACTACGACAATGCGCCTTGCCATACATCCCTGGTGACGCAAGCGACACTGGCGGACTCGGCATATACATTCTGCAGCATGCACCGTACACAAAAACCTTGTACCCTGCGCATTCCCACACATCCCTGGAGACACAGGCGACACTGGCGGACTCGGCATAGACATTCTGCAGCATCCACTGTACTATCCGGACCTTGCATCATGCGCCTTCCAACACATCCCTGGAGATGCAGGCGACACTGGTGGAAGCGATACTGGCGGAACTTGGCATGGACACTCTGCAGCATCCACCGTACTATCCGGACCTTGCACCATGCGACTTATACCTCTTCCCGACAATCAAAGCGACATGCGTGGGAATCGCATCGATGACGTCGTCGACCTTCCCGTAACTGTCAGAGAATGCATTGCAAAAGATTGCAATATATGTTTTGGAACCTGGGTTTACAGGTGTGAGAAGTGTGTTAAGTGTTCGGGGGAGTTTTGATTAAAAAAATATAAACTACCTTATGCCTGTATGCAAACTGAATTGCAGCCAATTAACAACGCGAAAAGTTGACGTTGCCCCGCTCAGCATTACATGACGTTGCCATAATTACGCTTATTGTTGTGAGACTGATAAAATATATGTGAACTTCATTTACTCGCATACAGAAGATGTGTGTGCATATACATATACAATATTATTAATGTACTAGTGATAAGTAAAACATTACAAAAGTCGTCCGGTTTCTTTCTGAACACCCATCGTATAAATAATCGTCTGTTGCCACAATTTCCGTTAAACATTTATACTGAACATTGATAACCAAGTACTACCATCCAAGTCAATTAGCAAAAAGATTATGATGTCAATTTGAGTGCAATGGCCGGTGGTCTAGAACTCAGGAGTACATATCTTACGGCTGTGGTTTCCATTCCACCTGATTCATACATTGTGTCTTTGACCATAGACACTTTTCCACACAACACAGCAAACAGCGTCAACATTTACACAACACATACTTATATATCCATACATTTTCTTACTATTTACGGTACACTTATGTGTAGTCCGAATATGATATATTTCGCAGTAAAATATATGTAGTAATTTATTAAACCTGCAAATATTTACACATGTTCGTTAGTTCGTATGTTCATTATGGTCATATGTTTATATACAGTCGTGTTTACAACCGGTCGTAGGTATAAATATATTGTTTAATTTACTCAATGTATTCATTGGTTAGTTATTGTTACGAAAGTATCCTAATCAACTCTCCCGCGCATATAGCACAATATCCGCTGGCCAAGTACTATGAATTGTTGTTCACTTCAGACCTTATACACCAGCGCAAGAACACTCATGTCTTCAAATTTTCGTATTCCTTTTGCTGCGTATTTGCTGATTCTGAAAAAGAAATATAACAATTATTGCTCTACATATACATATTGTTTACCGAGCTCGTATCATGAGTATAGTAAACAGGTGCATGTAATAGTAAATGTATTCGTGACCTGATGGTAGCATACACGTGTATTGAGCACGGACATTCACAATGCGAAATGTGAGTTCGCATCGGTGTGTACATTTAAATTGTTGGTTTTATTATTTCCTTTTAATGTAAGTCCTTTTTTTCTGTCATTTATTATGTACGAACATATCTTCTATTTTGTAAAGCTTCACACTCAGACTCGTTAATAAGGACAGACAATACAGAAATTCATGGGATTCGGTGCAGTGTCACCGTTCTCCGAGCCAGAATCTGTGCTGATAGCGCCATACTCATATTCAGCTGGACACTTTCACGCATGTACACGAAGAAAGACAAAGAAAGTAACGTATACTGGTCATTTTGGCCACATATGAGTGCATTTTCACAATTTTATCTCGACTTTCGAAAATAAAATACAATGGGAGTTTCGAACCAGTGCCGGCCAGGTACATCGATATGATTTAGCGATGCACTCACTAACCAATCGGGATATGTCGAGTGAATTGTGGCGCAAATGTTGTACACTATTCTATAAATATATATTTCACTTTACCTAACTTGCATCTTTATTTTAAAAGCGCTTTGATGACAAAGAGTGTCAACATATCCTGTCGGATTTATACCTGATATTTCCTGACCAGTCTTAAAGGATGTAAATAAACTACACGATCTCAGATTGTTATGTTCTGCATCATGACAGCATATCTCATATTAGTAGTTGTACATCCAATTCTGACTCATTCTCTTCACTTTATTTACCTACAGAAATAACACACACTGAATTCCAGTCAAATGCGGTATTTTGCAGTCAAAAATCGTATTGTCAGGGTAATAATGCATCTCGTGCCCGTATCGAACTAGAATTTGAGTCAATTGTATTTATATGTGCTTACTTATCAACTTAAACGCCACTCTCTCCAACATGGATATTAAATATATAAGTATATATCTTTTTAAATATCTTTAGATTTTGAAAATCTAAATATTGTTTTCTTAGATTAATATATATATACACATTTAAATTGTCACAAGTTCTACTAAATTATAGTATATTTTAAAATTTTTGGTTTCGTCTCCAATTGCAAGTACTCCGCATCGCTTTTGATGCATGTTAACTTCGCATATTAACTCATTGTTTGCAATAAAACCAATGTTCGACTCACCATAAAGTCCCAGATCAGTGTAAGTGGCCGAGTGGACGGTCCCGAAGGAATCCATCATTTCATACGTGGCGCTGAAAATATGTACACGGGTGTCATTGTGTGAATCCACGGACAAAGTGTAAACTAATTCATGATTGTCTTGTTGCTTCTGTCGTTAGTTGTGTCATCGAATAGAGGCTCTTACAGAATAATAGAAACAACAATTACATGAAATAGAAACAGCGTACGTTTTTATGCCCCTATGAGACAGCAATGGGGCGTATTGCGTTAACCTTGATGGTCAGTACGTCCGTTCATCCGTCTGTCACTCTGTGCGTACATCAGTGTACATTTACGTAGGAAAGTCGAAATACTGTAAGAGTTTCGCCAATTAGAGTACAGTATGCCACGGAGGCATATCCATGTTTTACAAAAATATTGGGATTTGGACATCATATACATGTAGTTCATTTGGTTGGATAGAACATCTAAGACAAGCAAAATTCCGTTTATCATAATTTTTTCCAGACATGCTAATACGTTTTGATAGCCATTGACGTGGGTTGCCGTAAGAAACACTCAACTATCGAATATTGTCACGAGGGGTAGATATGAAGTGGCTGTGACGGGAAAAGTATCCGTCCGTGCAACAATGGGATACGTTTGTAACATCGAATGTGGCTGTGAATTTGGAAAAAGGGCTTCTGGAATTAGTAACCAGGATCGTTCCTGATCGAATAGCATGCTCAAGTAGCCTGATAGCGATCTATACTGCTTGTGGATGCGGATCTGGATCTACACGAGTCGCCAAACGATACTTTACCCGGTGTCGGTGACACTAAACATACGTATCATGACTCATCAAGTCAATGGAAACATTCATGACAAAAGTAGGAAAGATAATACCTTTTGGGGACTATGTAGTTTTCCGACATTGCTGAATCGATTCCTGAAACATATGCCAAGGGTATGTACGAATCATTAACGATGCCATCTCTTCTTTACAACATGTTCAACCAAGTGGCTGAATATCAGTAATACCGTACGGACATTATGTGTGTGTGTTTGCTTACAGGTGTGATCCCGGTTTATTTAACTACATGATAGTATTATGTATCACACAAGTTGCGTTGTTACTGGTCGTAGACTGACACGATATGTAGTGATCATGTGTCTTACCACCGATGCATAGTGTTCATTAGAAAGGACAAACTACAAATGATACTGGTATGTTTTGCCGTTTGAGACGAGATATTGTCATGATTGTCTTGCGGATTTTGTACGTCATAATTTAGTAGCGGTAGATAGCACTGGCCAAGTGGACGTTGAATACGAACAACTCGTATTGAAACGAAACTTGCAACCAAATATGTGGTTTTATAGTGATCCTACATGAACGTCATCCATCCTAACAAAATAGCTGTTTGCATGGCTGAACGATTGTATGGTGGATGTTCCAGCTACATATTGCATGGTTAACACATTGTAAGGTGGATGTTCCAGCTACAGTTTACATGCCTAAATTATTGTAAGGTGGATGTTGCAGCTACCGTTTACATGGTGATCATATGGTGGATGTTCCCGCTACCGTTCACATGGCTAAACGATCGTATGGTGGATGTTCCAGCTACAGTTTACATGGCTAAACGATCGTATGTTGGATGTTGCAGCTAGAGTTTACATGGCTAAACGATCGTATGGTGGATGTTCCAGCTAGAGTTTACATGGCTAAATGATCGTATGGTGGATGTTCCCGCTACCGTTTACATGGCTAAAAGATCGTATGGTGGATGTTTCAGCTAGAGTTTACATGGCTAAATGATCGTATGGTTGATGTTCCAGCTACTGTTTGCGTGGCTAAATGATTGTATGGTTAATGTTCCAGCTAGTTTACATGGATAAATGATCGTATGGTGGATGTTCCAGCTACAGTTTATGTGGCTAAATGATAGTATGGTAGATGTTCCAGCTGCCGTGTGTATGGCTAAACGATCGTATGGCGACTACAGTTTACATGGCTGAATTATCGTATAGTGGATGTTCCAGCTACAGTTTGTGTTTAATATACATGTATATACTGAACAAGAAGACGGCTCACAATTTACATGGCTAAATTATCGTACACTATGGTGGATGTTCCAGCTACAGTTGGTGCCGAGTTCGGTCTAGCGTCAAATCATAACATTTAAGAGGGCAGCATGGCCTACTCTATACTACCGACGTCCGGTCACAAAGCAATGCACAATACAGCATGTTTTGTAAATATGTTTACGTTTATCACTGCGGTCCGTTCACAGGGCGACATTCAGACAATATCCTAAGATCAGTTCACTGTGTTTATCCGGAGGATATGACCGACGACTATGATAGAACAGTGTTGCGTTGGCTTCACCGACCGTACCTAGTGAGATATAGAGAAACTCACGGCAGCATGATGCCAAACGATATGGCAGTTTCTACGATAAAAGAAACATACGTGCAGGAGGGGCATTTTACTGATGGAAACGTTGGTTTTAATGCCTTGTGTGTTTCGTTTGTGATAATTTGCATATGTTTGACAGTGCAGGAACAGTCCATATTCAGTTGAGCTTAAGAAACAGGGAACATATACAATCAATGTATCGATAGCAACACCGTCAATGGAGCCACTGCCTACAGATAGCAACTTACAGCTCGAGATGTCACTACGATATGACCTTCTGACAAATTGATGAAAATCTAAGTAATAATGACTTGTTTCTGGAAACCGCGTTAGTCCAGCTTAGTGAACATTGACATATGTATGTTGTATACTGGTGTGTAACGCGGTGATGACGATCGTGTGTACCCTGGGAAGAAATGGATCTTAAACCCCACCACAACAACCACAACAACCATACCGTTTTCACCGTGTTTAAAATGGCCATCGATTCGACTTTCCCTTGCACGTTTGACCAGCAATGATTACTGTCTTGGCTGCAGTTTGTCACGTGTTATAGCCAATACATGCATGTACACAAAGGATCAAAGGATATACTTACTGCGTTGTCCTTGTACCTCGTCCATCATCGTGTCGTTCACGTGGGTTTCCTCACTGTAATATCCACGGATACAAAACTGTTTACATAAATCATGGCGTACTGATGCATTACAGGCGTACGTTATATACAAACACGGTATGGTAGTAACTGTGTGATAGTTACCCATGATGCACATATCACAATCCACCGAAATAAGTATCAATGGGTGATGTTTATGTTCTCGTTACTATTATATAAAGCTTGTTTCCATACGGGAGTACGCTCCCTTTTTCCACTGACCCATTAATTTAATTACGACCACCTTTGCTAGTAACCTGCATTTTAGCATTCACCTTTCCCCGAAATTACACACACGTTGGATACAACAGTTACGTACAATCATCTTACCTGCCAGTGTATTTCGTCCCATCTTTACCTATGGAAGTAAAATAAAAGACAAACTCATAAATACGAAAATGTTCCGCTGACTCCAAAAGTATGCGTATCCAATATGGATATACATGTACATGTACATATATGCATGTACATTTGTCAATACTTAGATAAAGGAGTTACAGCGATGCTATATGCTTATTGTGTTTCAGCATTTATTTATCAACATGTTTGCTTACAGTGCAGTCTCCGTTTTTGTTCCACCGTAGACAACACTTGCAAACTCAACGCGAACGCAACGCGAACGCAACGGTTTGCTGTAGCGTTGTATACGTTGTTTAAACGTATAATACGGTTCGTACACGTGTAATACACATTGTCAAACCGTTTAGTTTAAAAGCGTTGTATACGTTGTTTAAACGTATAATACGGTTCGTACACGTGTAATACATATTGTCAAACCGTTTAGTTTTAAAGCGTGTAATTCGTTTAGCTTCAAGGCGTATATCACGCTTTGGCGTATACATGTGTAGCGAGGTGAAAGAGTTGAAAGAGTTGAAACGTGTACAACGCTTTACCTGGAAGCGTGTAGCTATATGAAAGCGTTGAAACGTGTACAACGGTTACACGTTTTAACGCGAATACCTGTTCGGCCCCGATCGCTTCGAGGCGTCCTTGTTTCGTCCCTTTTAAAATATCGCGAATACATACCCTCAGATCGAGTTCAAAGTACATCGGCGGTGTGATTTAGCACTTCAATTGATCCCTAATCCATGATGCCTAATGAGTCACGCTTTTAACACGACAGATGTACCTTTCCGTTTATCAAAATGGTTGCGAATTGTAGATCACGTGAGCCGGCTCATCAGGATCTGCGGCATTCCTACGAACATTTACATTTTATATACACAAAAATGACCCCTAATACAGCGTAATGTAACAGTTCCTAACTTAATATGGAATAGCCCGGGCCGATAGTCCGTGTCAGTTACTTGGGGTTAAATATTACGAACACAGATAAACACAGTGCATGGTTTCTTTATTTTATGTTAGCATCATCAGAAATGGCGAGTCTAGGAACTCTCGTATCTTTACGCTGAAGCCAGTCTATTTCAGTCACTAATCCGCTATGCACCTGTCCCACGCGTGTGTTAAGAAAAAATCGATATATGGAGAAACTGAATACACAGCGAGCTGTACACTGGTTTAACACGGATATGGCCCGCGGATATGTGTCATAAATTACTTGGTGGTCAAAACCGGTACATTTACAAGGTTTATAGCGAAATAGCAGCCGACTGGCAATTTTTCTCGGACCGATTTTTAAGACTATTTTTCAAATCTCAATCGGTCTGAGAGTTCAAAAATCGGTCCAGAACCGGAAAACTGAAAATTTTAGAAGCCCTGCAGTCTAGAAGTATATATACACACACGAAGAACGATCTGAGCATGCGCATTCTACGCGATACACGGTTGGCATACCAAAATGTGTAATGCGTTAACACTCGTGGAAACGTGCTATACGTATAACACGGTTTCATCTGTACGGTGCTGTGTACATGTAGAAGGGTGTAACCGTTCGTGAAAGAAAGCGTTAAATCGTTTAAACGGTTTACTTTTAATAGCGTTGTATACGTTTACAACCGTTGTATACGTTTACAACCGTTGTACACGGATTACACGCTTTTGAAACTCAATGCGTTGTTTACAACCGTTGTATACGTTTACAACAGTTGTACACGGATTACACGCTTTTGAAACTCAATGCGTTGTTTACAACCGTTGTATACGTTTACAACAGTTGTACACGGATTAAACGCTTTTGAAACTCAATGCGTTGAACACGGTTTGTTCGACTTTCGCGCATGCGCAAGAGTGGGAAAACGCAACGCATGGCCGAAAACGTATTACACGTAGACGACACACGGTTTGAAACGCAACTAACGGAAACTCCACGGATACGCAACGCACAACACTTTGTACACGTATAAACCCGGAACATTTTGACAGAAACGACTGTAACAGTCATTGTTATCATGCAATAGTATATTTCTCGTTCATGGCATGAAAAATGTGACTTACCATGATAGACAATAACTAAAGAAATACATACATGTGTGAAATAGCAAACTGTTATGTTAATTGTAACAGACAATATATGAAAGTAACACTAATCCCAACTGTGACTTTTACATTCGGCAAACTCAGAGCATAATTATCTTGTGATACTGAGAACATTCAACATAACAAGGACAGGAAAATATGTGTGCAATATCATTAGTGTCTGTGAACGACAACAACAAGTTAAAAAATGTGCCCCCAATGTTCAGGTTTAATAATACATTAGTATATTGCCTTGACGTTTGGCTTTGGCTAGTGGGTGTTGCAGGGCCGGGCATCCGTCACATGACAGAGGACCATCTGACGTAAACATGTGTGAAATATCACGCAGTAGTTTTATGGGAATCCGAATACATAATTCCTTTATCGACTACGTTACATTTTTCGGCAGAGGGACAGACACGTTGACGGTCGGTGGAACAATCAGACTGTACTACTGGATATATTGTAATCGCTGCATACATGGCACATACATGTTCTTCTACCTACCATTCCTGATTCGGTATCCCTTTTTGTAGAAGACGCAGGTCACGATAACGCCCACAACAATCACCGCCGCCGCCACTACACCTGCTCCAGTGGCAGCCCCTTCACCAAAGGAAAACCCTGCCACGTCAGAAGGATCTGTGATAGAAAAATGCATAGTCGTCCTCTTTATCCATCTGGCTTAAATGAGTAGAAAACGACTTATTGGGCTTTTTACTCATCCAGGGCATTATCATATAGCAGAAGTCTGCCACTAAAATGGTACAAACTGTTCGTTAGAGACACGAATAATGGTTTCTCAAACATTATAGCGAACATTATCCGAATAGCGTATATATAAAACTCTTCTGGTATAAAACTGACTTGCGACCAGCGTGGCGAACTTACTCGACACCTTATGGAAGCTAATTGTAATTTTATCGCTGATATGCCGGCTAGTGAACAAATTATACCATAATTAGATTATATTATATTCTATTTCTAACATATAAATCTACATTTAGTTTCGCAACATTGTATACATTCTAAAATAAATGCACTTTCAATAAACATTGCAGTAGATTAGAATGATGGAATACTGATACTGTCGTTTTTCCTTTTCTTGTTCCGATACTGAGCAAAGTCGAAATATATCATATATCATCTATAAGTATACACTGTTAACATACTACACCTGTCAATCAGACGTCCTTTATGCCACCCGTTGTCACGTTGTGTATATATGTATACGGACTGGATCCCAACTAGTTATGTGCATAGTGTTTGGTGCCCCGACGGAGCGAGGCCAATGCTACTAGGTTCAGCTCTCGGCTAACATTGACACATGTGCCCAGTGAGGGACCATCGGTCCAGGTCACACCGTCTGGTACAGTACCACAGGTGTCTGTGGATAACTCCCGTGAATGCCCGATTTCCATGATACATCAACACGTGTAGGTTGAATGTTTAACACTTTGAAATGTTCTTGGGTGTCTGGTGGTCTTCCAGAAGGTGCCAATTATAATCAAAGCTTGTGAAAGACGCTCATAAAAGGGGGCTAGTAATATTTCAGGAATATAGACTCAGCTAAAACATTTTGGCATGATTGTAATGTGCGTGTACTTATTAGTATGATGTATTACATGCAATAGCAGCATCCCGTCAACAATGGGGCATACATTTTGTGAGACGTTGTTTGGGACCGTTTTCCGTATACGAAATAATAAGTTGGGATGTGTATAACTGTTTTATGTTGTGTTGATTCGTGCGCCCATTGGTCTCAGAGGAGTATATTGTTTTAGGTTCGTGCACAACCCAATCAAAATTATCAAATCCTTGCTAGCTTACACGTCTCATACATATATGACTTTCATATTTGAATACATATATCGACAATAGATCTGTCAATAAATACGCTAGATACAATTTCCGTAACGGAACTTTATAAACGCTCCTCTACGACGGCTGATATGGATAAGGATACTTATCGTTCACGGAAAACCAACATGTGGATGTGTTTACCTTCTATAACAGCTTCCCTTCCACTAAAACCGACACCTCGCCTATCGCGTTGGTCATGACAATGTCGTAGAAACCCATTCACTGAGTTACCCCTCTTCTTCTACTGATAACTCAATCATTGAGTTGGCCCCCTTCTTCCTCTAAGACCTCCATCTTTGAGTTGGCCCCCTTCTTCCACTGAGACCTCCATTATTGAGTTGATCCCGTCTTCCACTGATAACTACATCGTTGAGTTGGCCCCCTTCTTCCACTGGGACATCCATCATTGAGTTGGCCCCCGTTTTCCACTGATAACTCCATCACTGAGTTATCCCCCTTCGTACACTGAGAACTTCATCATTGAGTGTGCTCCCTTCTTCCATTGAGACCTCCATCATTCAGTTGGCCCCTTATTCCTCTGAGAACTCCATCATTGAGTTGGCCCCCTTCTTCCACTGAGAACTCCATTACTGAGTTAGGCCCCTTATTCCATTGGTAACTCCTTCATTGAGTTGGCCCTCTTCTTCCACTGAGAACTCCATCATTGAGTTGGCCCCCGTCTTCCACTGAGAACTCCATCACTGAGTTAGCCCATTTCTTCCACTGAGAACTCCATCGTTGAGTTGGACCCGATCTCCATCAATGAATTAGCCACCTTCTTCCACTGAGACCTTCATCATTGCGTTGGCCCCCTTCTTCCACTGAGAACTGCATCATTGATTTGGACCCCTTTTTCATCTTGCACCTCCATCATTAAGTTGGTCCCCTTCTTCCACTGAGAACCTTCTTCAACTGAGGACTCCACCACTGAATTAGCCCCCTTCTTCCACTGAGAACCTTCTTCCACTGGGAACTCCATCACTCAGTTAGCCCCCTTGTTCCACTGAGAACTCCATCATTGAGTTGGCCCTCTTCTTCCACTGATAACTCCATCATTGAATTAGCCCCCTTCTTCCACTGAGACCTTCATCATTGCGTTGGCCCCTTCTTCCACGGAGAACTCCATAATTGAGTTGGACCCCTTCTTCCACTGAGACCTCCATGATTAAGTTGGTCCCCTTCTTACAATGAGAACCTTCTTCCACTGAGGACTCCATCACTGAATTAGTCCCCTTCTTCCACCGAGACCTCCATCATTGAGTTTGCCCCTTTCTTCCACTGAGTACTCCTTCATTGAGTTAGCCCCCTTTTTCCACTGAGAATGATGGAGTTTTCGTTAGTACACGGTAATAGATTTTGAGTACTGCATAAGCACCGCAAGCTGAATTGAAGCTGTAACATATATTTGCTGAAAGTAATGGTTCATAAACCAATGTCGAACAATATAACAACCATATTTTGGTTACACGGATACAACAGATTGTTTACTGCATAAGCATAGCAAAATGTGTTGAGGCTGTAATACATATTTGCTGATAGTAAGGTTTCATAGACCAGTTGCGACCAATAGAATACCGTATGAATCGTATATGTTTCATAAACTCCACATAAGTATAACAAAATAGTTTAAAATGTAATATATTTTTCATACTGACCGTAGTGGTTTATAGACCGTTCACAACCTATAAATCTTTCTTTCTATTCCATAAGTACTAATATAATGGTTGTCATAAGCACGGCGCGGTGGAGTAGTACCTGCACAACACATATCTCTAATTCATAGTCATACTTATATATAGGCACGTGATAATGTCCCAAGAGGGTGGTTTGTTATGTGTGTTGTATATATAAGTGTATATACATGTATATATACATATATATATGTGTAGTTGTGCATGTGTCTGCTGGTATGCATGTATAGATGTATGTTTGTGGTGGTGAGTGGGAATGTGTATGCATTGATCATTATACTCATTAACAATACATAGTACCAGATGGTGTTGCAATATAATATGCATAGTTAGAATATTACATACAACTATGATGTTTAAATATGCTATTAGCAGCTTGATGTATTTGATTCGATTTGTGCCTGTTGTATGAGTAGTTACTGTGGTTACTGTATATATTTCATGCACAAAGCATGTCATTTGCACTGGCTGATAGTGCATATACTTATATTTTACCATATAACCATACATTATTGATTTGTTGATATTATAGTTATGGCTATACACACGCACCACGTGGTACACTTACCAACCTGTTATGGTACAAATAGTTAATAATACATTATCGATTATTACATATTATATTTAAGGCTGTACACGCATACCACATTACTATATGATTCACTAATTAACCTGTTATGAAGCAAAATGATATATATGTAATGATGCATCTTTATGTATATTGGTTATATGGTCAATATTAAATTTAGTTGCATTTCATATATGTAGACACTTTTATGTTATCAATTATAATATCAAGTTTCCTTAATAAATGTCTTGGTATACAATTATTACATACCTATTTGTTGTGTTATAACCCTTTCTGAGGTCGTGTGGGCGTGCTGCATTTTGTATATGAATCTATTTATTATGATTTCCCCATTATTGGTATACCAGGGGATGACTTTATAGGGCTTGTCAATAGCAGATACACTCATTGACTTGCATAGGTAGCGCTTATATACTATCGCCGTAGACCGGTTTAAAGTTAATATACGATTGTGCCGATGCTTGCTACGTTGACACAGGCCTGGCTTAGGATCGAGACAATTAGTTAGCGAAACTAAATACAAACCTAACACAATGGTACGAAATGTTGGTTAGAGGCACAGCTAATGGTTTCTCAAACTAAATAATTATGGCGAACCGTACCATTGTATCTCTTGATTTGCCGGCTAGTGAACGAATTATACTGCACAAACACGTCTGACACACAACTGTGACAGAGAGGTGGACAGTAACTTACACTGCACGATCAGCTCCATGTACGCGGTGTCTGCTGAGCCGACTCCGTTATCGACCCTACACCGGTACTGGCCGGCATGACTGCGATGTACATCCAGAATATCGTACGTGTATGTCCAGTCGTTGCCGACCCCAGTTCCCTGTCCACTCGCCAGTGCTGTAGCCTGGCCGTCCTTGTACCAGGTGAAGGTGGGGATCGGCTTACTGTTGGCCGTACAAGTCAGGGCAGTAGTCGGGGCGCCCTCCGTTACTGTGACGTCTCTACCTGGGATCGAGGCCACGGGGTTGTCTGTAATGTAACCACGGTCAGATCTACATTATACTGGTGGCCGTATACGTCAAGGCAGTAGTCGGACGCCCTCCGTTACTGTGGCATTCACACCTGGGATTGAAGCCACGACACTGTCTGTAATGTAACCATGGTCACTATAGATAGGTAATGGGTTCGGGTTAGGGTTAGGGTTTTCATTTGCAGTCACTGCAGATAGGTTTCGGAAAATAGACAGATATTTTTCTCAAATTATTTGTTTTTTACTTTGCCTCGTCACACCGCCATATTGACAGTAGCCTGGCTGAAAGGCTTGCCTGATAGCATGGACTCATCTCACCTGTTAAACTGACCAATTAAAATCGGTGAAATGTATATGTTGTATGACAATATGTTTGTGCATCCGATATGACTGGAGAAATGGGTCTTATCGGTTCATCATTCCATCAATGAAACATCCGATATGCTTCGAATAAGCAATACATATCGTTATTAGGCAGGTATCATACACTATCTCATACTGAGGTATAAACTCCAAGCTACATACATACACATCGGGAAATTCTAACACATAGTAGGACACTCCAAGTTAACGATAAAAAAGAAAAATCTCAGACATAGGTCCAAACTCCAAGCTAAATATCGGGAAATACACATCTGGAAAATCGCATACAGAGGTGAAAACTCCAAATTGAAGATAAATACACATCGGGAAAATCTCATACAGCGGAGCAAACTCCACGTTAAATACACATCGGAAACATCTCATACAGAGGAGCAAACTCCAAGGTAAATACACATCGGGAACTACACATCGGAAAAATCTCATACAGAGGAGCAAACTCCAAGCTAAATACACATCGGAAACATTGCATACACAGGAGCAAACTCCAAGCTAAATACACATCGGAACAATCTTATACAGAGGAGCAAACTCCAATCTAAATACACATCGGGAAAATCTAATACAGAGGAGCAAACTCCAAGCTAAATACACATCGGGAAAATCTGATACAGAGGAGCAAACTCCGAGCTGAATACATATCGGGCAAATCTCATACAAAGGGTCAAACTGCAAGCTAAATACACATCGGGAAAATCTCATACAGAGGAGCAAACTCCGAGCTAATAATACATCGGGTAAATCTCATACAGATACAGAGGGTCAAACCCCAAGCTGAATACACATCGGGAAAATCTCATACAGAGGAGCAAACTCCAAGCTGAATACACATCGAGAAAATCTCATACATAGTAGGACACTCCAAGCTAACTATACATCTGGAAAATCTCATACAGAGGTGCAAACTCCGAGCTAAATACACATCGGGAAAATCTCATACAGATGAGCAAACTCCAAGCTAAATACACATCGGGAAAATCTCATACAGAGGAGCAAACTGCGAGCTAAATACACATCTGGAAATCTCTTACAGAGGAGCAAACTCCAACTGAAGATAATTACACATCGGGAAATATCATATTGGGTTCAAACTCCAAGCTAAATACACATTCGGGAAAATCTCAAAGGGGCAAACAATACATATACAAATAAATGTTTGCCTTGCATTGCGGTTCTGGTCCACTACATTAATCTAAACAAACCATTTGGTACCGGTTTTATTGTTATCGGTTGAACAATAATGCTTGTATTCATTAATGTATTAGGTAATATATAGATGTTCTTGTTACTGTATATATGGAGTATTATTTTGACATCTACGCCAGCTTTGTATGTACAAGCCATCATATAGTTTCACCACTTTGTGCGTTTGATACATAATGTGACAGTAAACCAAATACTATTTGGTGCAATACATAATAGACATAAATGAAAACGGCAAGCTATAAATATTATGCCAGCAAATTATACAAAAGACGAGATATCTGACTTTTCTTTCTGAAGCAGAGCCTATGTTAGTGTACACGTTGCCCATAGGTAAAGTCATGTTTACTCGCATAGTAGGTTAGTAGACACGAGGGACGATATACCCTGGTAACTGCTTACATGTCATTGGATTTGATAGCATGGTACAGTAGTGGGCACATCGGTATGTGCTGTGTGGTTTTGCAAAAGTGGTACACTGTGCGATTTTCTGTGTATGAGGGTATTTATACTGGTGGTTCACATTGTTGAAAACATAGGCACAAACATGTCCAGAAAACTGACATATTGTACAGTTTGGTGTAATATAAATGATAGGAGTCCGTTCTCCTGGCTTTTCTACATGTGATTACTTCACATTTTCAGTTCTTTCTCAAACGGCAGAACAGGTGAAACTGGCTGATTGCTGGAACACACTAATATGGCCGACTTTGCCACTCTATGTTCCGTATAGGATAGAGTAATGAGGCAGTATTCACATATATGTAATACATATATTCCATCACATTTACGAAGCAGTTATCTTTGAATCAAACGATGATCAGGTATATCACAGGTCCTTAAAATCTTACATGGGTAGAAGCTCCGTTTTTCACCTTGTAAATTTGTACTTATACGTGTAACTCGCGGAGGTGACGTAAATTGTATGTTGGTAACAATGAACACAAATAACCCATAACACACTGAAATATGAACCGTTCTTCAACAACGGTTGAATAGCCATCAATGTAGCAAAGCTATTTATTAAGTTTTGTAAGGATCTGACTAATGGATTAGGATTAAACATTTAGTCGAACGTCCAAAATTGTATTGATGAAGTTTGGTAAGGAAAACGGATCAGGAGGTATTGAACATTTGAAATTATGGACACAAGAGGTAAGGTCACCAATGTGAAGATGAAGGTCCACTGAAGGAGTGAGTGGATATCCATCAGCGTGAGAAAGCTATTGATGACATTTGCTAAGGATCCGCTTAGCGGATCAGGAGATATTCAACATTTGAACGTAAATCCTAAATGATTGACACAATGATAAAGGTCCCCAAGGTGAAGGTCAAGGTCATTCGAATGACATTGGATGGATAGTCATCGATAGAGGACCATTAAATAAATACATGTGTGAATTATCAAGCAGATCCGTGCAAGGAAACATAAAGTATAAGACATTTACCATGGCGTTAAGTTTTCGAATGCATCAAGTGTGTATCCTTGACCCTGGGATTTGTCACAGGGTGGTAGAGGACCATTATAGCAATGCATGTGTAATTGTTTTTATTTTTCTTTGTGTTCATTTAAGGCCGGGACAATGGGTTCAATCTCATATGCAACCTGCTGCATTGGGGAAAAAATCTCAAAATCAGAAGGGAATATTTACTTTGAAACAAATATTTATACAGCCCTGAAATCAGAATAACTTGACTTGGTGAGGTCCATACCACACCAAAGCCACTTGGCCTCCTCCACTAAAATAGATTACGAATAATCGTAATACTCACGTAAGGGTTATAACCAGATCAACTGTCACATACAAAAGGCCAAAGACGTATGTGAGGGCCAACCAGCTCTCCAGTCGGGATTCCGGTAAGGATGAAATGTGTGTGTGAAATATCAAGCAGATCCGTGAAAGAAAACATTAAATATAAGACAGATACCCGAACGTTAAGGTTTCAAACGCACAAACATTGTGACCTTGACTGGACTGGACTGGACGGACGGACGGACGGACGGACGGACGGACGGACGCGGACGGACGGACGGACGGACGGACGGGGACGGACGGACGGACGGACGTTCAAACATTTGAGAGTTATGAGCTATTTGTTCTTTAAAAGATCAAAGGATTAGCTCCTAAAGATCAATGGAATTAGGAGCTTACCGACTATAACAAAGGAATCCATTGTTACTAACCCTTACCCTAAGCTCCTAAACCCCCGATGTTGGCCCGGACAGACGGACGGACGGACGGACGAACGGACGGACGAACGGACGAACGGACGAACGGACGGACGGACGGACGGACGTCCTTACGTGACATCCCTTAGGTGGTTTTTACTATATAAAAGATCAAAGGAATGACCACCTAAGGAACAATAGGCTTAAGTGGTCAACGGAATAAATCTATTGTATTCTTTTGTCTTAGGCCACGCCTCTAACCACCTAAGACCCTGTATGTGTGCCCGGACGGACGGACGGACGGACGGACGGAAATTTGAAAATGAATTACGACAATAATTACGAAAACAATATACCCCTCGACATACTTCGCATCCTGCGGGTATGAAAAGTATAAGTTTATGAGGTAGACTTACATTTTGTTTATTTTCTTTTGCAATATGACCTTGCATATGGCCTTGGCATTGCGATACCTCACTGCGCATGTCAAATATGTGATATGGTTGACCGTGTCACGTGACGCGTGTTGGTAAAAATAGCACGAGGTCAGAAAATACCCTTTCTGGTCGCGGAATATAAAATGCGATTTAACACCAATTAACACGCGCCGTAATTAAAAATAACTCGTTAGTGGGTAGACAAATGTTCTCATATAAGGCATGACAGAAAATGAAAAGTAGTAGTACAGTGTAACCTGCTGCGTGGGCATGTACATTTAATTTGTGGTCTTTATGATCTTGATGGCAAATCCAATAATGGCAAAAAAACACCCCACTAAAACTAATTAAATGGAAAACTTTGTAAAAGCCCAGTTTTAATTAACGGTCATATGTTCAGAATTTGCGGACATCTTGGACGCTATCTTGAAGTTCAGACCTTTGC
The DNA here is from genome assembly GCA_029237695.1 of Conchocele bisecta. Classification (NCBI taxonomy): domain Eukaryota; kingdom Metazoa; phylum Mollusca; class Bivalvia; order Lucinida; family Thyasiridae; genus Conchocele; species Conchocele bisecta. The sequence continues at coordinate 91,142,767 of CM055275.1, read as the reverse complement.
CACCACTTCCCGAAATGACACCCATGCCAAAATTATTCATCAGCCATCACTCTAACATATGAAAGTTGCAAACCTTTTCCGTCCAATGTCACATCAACCTCCCATGGTGGCGGCATAATGAAGCTTCGATACCGATTTATTTATTATAGATATTATTAAAAACGTTTCAGTCGAGCTTAAATCCAACGAATAAAGAGAGTGATATATAATATCCCGGAGAAATGGCGTCACTAATGACGTCAACTGCCTGAAGTTTCAAGTTAATTTGGACAGAGTGGATACCATCGTGCAGCCATTACATGGAGTTCATCAATGATTACTATCAATACCTAGCTATCTGCTCACCTACATATCGTCTACCAACTCGAGTCATATAGTTTTGTTTCCAATATAAAAGTTAAAAACGTCATGTTTTTATAAAATTATATGTATACATGTAGTTGATGAGCAGCATCCATGGCGCTTTACATATCACTATGACGGCATATACTACGCAGTTAAATGGTATTACCCAACTCCCCATATATATGTTGATATTCCATTGTTTTCACTAATTCCCTGGGTTTTGACGTGCCTGGCCAAAAGTCCCGCGTGCCCGGTCAATACTCCGAGTGCCTGGTCAATACTCCGTGTGCCCGGTCAATAGTAAAACCTATTTCAAACCTGAAAATCATGAGGTTATGATTTTTGTCGAAGATTACGTCATAAAAATCAACATAGATCGGTCAGTCTAATAGTATGCAATAATTATAAGTACATAATCAGCTGCATCATCTGCATTGTGGACTGTGTACCTTTCTCCAGTTAAAAGACAATGCAATATAACAATATATTTCTCCATTAAAACAGAGAATACTAGAAGCCATTCTTACAATGGAGGTTAAGTGTGAAGGGCCCACTGGTCACCGCCCCGACACTGTTGTTGGCTTTACACGTGATGGTGTCGCCGTCGTTGTCCCGCGTGGGCGTCAACACGAGGGTGGTCTGGGTAGACTCTGGCTGAGGAACTGTACCCGTCCTGGACGTCCGATTCCAACTGACGGACGTCAACTCCGGGCTACCATTCGCAAATGCACAAGTTAGTGTCAGCTGGTCCACCCCATTGGCTATGAATGGATGATTACCGGTCAACGTGGCCGAATGAGGAGCATCTGTAATACAGGGAGACGTAGATTTTGATTCCCCCGTTGGCTGTAAGTGAAATATTACAACGTCACCGTGGCATACCCAGCAGTATCTGTCATTTAGGGAGACATAGAGTTGATCCCCGCACCCGTTGGCCATAAATCGAATAGTACACGTCACCGTGATTCACTCATGAGTATCTGTAATACAGGGAGACATACAGTTGACTCACCCGTTGGCTGTAAGTGGAATATTACTCGAATAGTATACAAAAGGCTGGCGCACAAGCATCCTAGGAGCCGCTCCACCGCCACCTCCACCCCCCCCCCCCCCCCCCCTGGCGCGGGACCCCAGCACATGCGCAACCAAGGTCGCAACCACACACGTAATAACAATTGTTAGCAGAGCAGCGGAGGGCCCGAGGGACGGCCCACAACGCTCGCCGGCTTATTTATGGGGCTTTTGACGTGCCCACCACCTATCCCCGCGTCTCAATTCCGTCCCCGAGAAAGAGCCCCCGGATAGCCCACAACCCTCGCCGGACCGGGTAGGTGGGGGTGAATATGCTTTTGTTGAGTTCCTTGACTCACTCGGCACCCCTCACTGCGTCTCCCAGCGCCTTTTTAACCCTCAAATGAGAGTCCGGAGACGGCCCACGAACCTCGGGATATACCTCAATTGCAAACAGCGTAGATGAGCCGGCTAGCGACACAAGCGTGTATGCCCACTGTATGTAAACTGATATGTATGTAAATGGATATTTCAGCGTGACTGAAGTTTAAAATGTAGCTACATGTATATTGTGAGAAATGCAACCAACAATGTTGCGAAAAAACCGTCCCATGGAAAAAATCGAGAGTGAGATTTTCGTTGGTTACGGAATAATTATATCTATTTTATACATTGTGGTTAATATGTTGTATTTATTTCGAGTTATTTATTGTTTCGACATTAAACGCGTTCCACGATTAAAGGGAAACGTATCGGCCATGTAGTACTAATCACGGTTACCTTTCATAACTATAACTTCTTATATCAAACTTATTCTGAAAACAATAAATTATATTTAACGCCAAATCTTCCCACTTTTCTATGGGTATTTATATAAGAAAATACCCAGCCCACACAGTAAGCACATTATCGCGCGATATGTAGAAACGGTATATTTACTATAAATAATTATTACAAATATGTAAATTTTAACATTCCGAAATACGTGTTTGGGTCGGTTTATATACCGTATAGTCTCATGTATATAATGTGCTCAACTTCAGTCAACGGCACACCGGATCACTGTGTTGGAATGCAGTCGTCGGAGAAGAAACTTCCCGGTGCTATGTATACGAGTATCACACGATGGCGGCCGCCTCCAGTACAGAGCCCCGCGCTTGTTTTATGGGTCCAGTGTGATGCCTTATAACGCTAAGACGTGACTGGAGCAAGTTTCCCCTCTGGAACACGCAACTTCCGAGCAGAGATTATAAGTCCACAGGGGTAACTGGAAATGTTTTCAACTTTTTAACTATTATAATGTATGTTTGTACTTTAGTATTCGCCACATAATTATCTATTATGGAGGCACATGCAACACCAATATCTACCAACATATTTATCTACAGGTGTTAGTTGCTGTAAACAGTAGGAACATAGCATATGATAATATCATGTCTATTAGCAGCTTTCAAATTTCTTTCACTTTTTCATATTCTTGATAATAGAGAAAAATGGTTGGCTTTACCGTGTTGCTCCTGGAGACGATTTTAATGTGCGATCACTGCGTGTTGTCATAGTGGGCCACTCGTCACAAGCAGCTAACGTGTTCGCTCAACTGTGTTGTTGTAAAGTATACATCTCCTTGTTTGTAAAATGGAACCTCGTTAACCGGACCACCTCAGTGTCTCTCCATGACGTGGGATATAACCCCGTACAAGAAATGTATTACTATGGAGGTGAATCGCTGCTTGGGGTGCTGAATTGGAGCAGAAGCTATTTTATTACGATGTTTACGATGAGAATTGAACTAGATGATGGGTCACACTTATAAAATGCAAAACTTGATGTATATTTACATATTTGTCTCTTGGGCATACAAAACAAATGTTACATATGTAATGCTCATGTTCAGATAATGTACATTTACAATTCGATTATGTATGCGTATATTAATATCATATTAGCACTTGTTTACAAAACACAATAATATAACATAATAATAGGTATGTATACTATTTTCATAAACATTTCGGAAAACTTTAAATGCACGTAAGTTGTTTAAATAGTCATACTTGGCCAAGCTTTTTGATGTTTTTATTGAATTTAACAGTTCAAATATCGTGTTTACATTGTCAAAATATGTTTCTATAGAAATGTGTATTTTATTATTAATGATCAAACAAATATCATTATGGATAAAGTTATGAAGGCGTATGTATATTACTGCAGGGATATTGCTAATGTGTCTCAAATCATTGGTGATAACAATGCCACAAATACTATCTAAGTTTGCAGCTCTACATATGTTATACAAGCAAGTTAAAATGTCTCGTTCTTTGTTTCGTGTTTACCATTTCACAGTAAGCACTTGTCATCAACCGCTTTGACGGTAATATGTTTCATTAAGTATTGCTATTACAAAGCCTGAATGACCACAGCTTTTGTTCCGCCCAGTTTCATCTGTACTGGTCAACATATGAATGCCAATGGCTCTTGGTGTGACAGACATCCGTACGCGGACGAATAAAATAATGTTTTATTATAAATATCATATATAGCGGAACAGCGATATCATCTATTGCTTTAATAATATGCATACATACTGTAATTAATTTTTAAAAGCCATATAATTATGAACAATATACTATAATATGATTTATACTTCAGCACTACTTGTATGCATGTGTGAATTGCCTCAACTAGCTGGATTAGTTGCAATCGAGAGAAAATCAAAACATTTAATATATGCAAATATTATTTAAAGGAGTACCGATATGAAATATTTAAATAATAAACAATCTTTATCATATATACTGCAATGGCTTACAACATAATTTACTGATCGAAAATAGTTACCGAATCGCGACCTATTTGACCGCTTTACCTATTGCACGGGCATCCCCGCAATCCTCTTATTTACGTATGTCACTGGGGGTCTGCTGGGGTGCGTTCGCTAATACAATGTTAGTGTAATGTATTCGATTCTGCATAAATGTAGATACTTTCTTATCACTCTTAATCCAGTGTAAGACGTCTATAAATATAGTTGCGTTATCGGCAAATTGAGTTGTCCATGTACGTACTCAACACATCTGGTTCCTATCAGAACTGCTAGTAAGTCAATGCTTGGGATTGTGACGTCATTAACTGGTGCAATACGCTTCTTCGCAAATATAATATCAATTTTGCTTATATTGTCATTGGACTGGAGCAAATACACTGCTGTTGCATATGCCTCCTTAGAAGCGTTGCAGAAACATAGTATTTTGTAGGAAACATGTCCATCCAGCCCAATGTATGGCGGAAGTTAACTATCTGGAATTGTTCTAAGGTTTTGATTAATGCCATTCAATAAGCGTTGATAGTCGTCATTTGCGGGTTCATCCCAATCAACTTTCTTAGACTACAATGTCTGAAGGAACACCTTTCTATTTAGCGTTACTTAACAAAATAGAACCAATGGATTATATACCGATGTGATTTGAAAAAAACGCTTATCACTTCGTGGGATGCTGTACTAGGTACACGTTACGCGAGGGATACAGCGAAAATGTGTCTTCATTTACATTCCATCGGAGTCCTAATACTGTTATGTCTTCTCCTGGCGCTTGATCAGAGACATGTATTTCACGTAATACATTGTGACATCCAGTCACATAGGTTCATAGATACTATATATTTTCTTATGACTCGGTGTATATCTCGGTAGCTTTCATTATGGAATCAGTTCCACTCATCATGTTATCAACATGAATATCCGTTCTTATCTTTTCAGAGACTTCGGTACCAACAGTTCGGAGAAATAAACACGACAGATTCTGAAATTTGTGAACGTTGTTTGGATGTACGCTGGAAACATTGCCGTCCTTAAGCCGCCATAAAAACCTAGTTACATCCTAGTTGCAGAAATGCCTTTTCGATATATGCAACCAACGCGATTTCATTCAATCGAAATCTGAGTAACAAGTGACTTAGTTCTTGAAATAGAACAGGTCTACAATACAGACATTCATTCGCACTGTTGTTTGTTTTCTTCGTTTTTGCCGATGCATCATACACTATTCTGACCTTTGTGGAACCCCTTTCGTTGGGTTAGGATGGTGTGGGATATAGTGTTTCCACCTTCTCTATAACACCATGTTTCAGTTGTTCTTGAATTGTTGTATTGTATTCGTTCTTAAGAACTGGGTTGGTTTTCAGTTTTGCTACCAGGGATTCAAGCTTTCAAGCGGTCAAACGCTTACTCGCGATTTACAGGTAGCTCCGGTAACTCATCCTTCCATTGCCATGTAACGTAATACATTCCGTCATTGTATGTGAGTGTCTCATCAAATTGATGTAGTGACTGATCATCGCCGAAAACTTTAGCAGCGTCTAATATACCCGATGATTCTACATTCCAGAAATCTTCTAAATTCATGTATTTTGGGTACAGATTGATCAACACTACTGAATAATCTAGTTTCCCTATCAACTTTCAATGTAATTTCTATTTTTGAGTATCAACATGCTCGATTCCGTGACATCTGAAGTGTCCGATGTATTAGTAAGGCCAGTCAAAATCTACACAAACTTTGAACCTAACACGTTGTCCACCCTTTGCGCCAGGATAACGTCCAAGTAATACTCGTTTCGATTCTGCGCTTGATGTTCCGTTTCTAACAGTAGCGTGTCTGCCAATTCAACTGAACTGAATATATATTTCCAGTTTTCAGTAGAGGTACACCTGATCGACTTGACTGTGAATAGTGCCGGTAATATTTTGTACGACATTATCTTTTACATTCAACAATTCGCCATCCTTTAGTTTCATGGCTATTGTTGTCTTTGGTGTTTTAATAACCTTAGGTGTGCTCCAACCAACTGTCACCAACGTTATTTTTTAGATTCTCCAAGAGTCAATTTGAGTTTCTGTGCCAATGACTCCGTGATATATGTTCGTTGGCTTCCAGAGTCCATTAACAATCTTATTTCGGTATTTTCATTGGTTTCTTGGTCAAAATTTATGTCAATGCTGTCTGCATTAACACCATTTATCTGGCTGAAATGAGAACATTCTCCGTTGGCGGCTCCTCTATATGCTCAGTAATTAGTTCTTCAACTAAATGTGCGCTTTCTCTATTCGATTCAGCAAATTGAGATGGGCATAGACTTCGATGATGGTGAGCTGTCTGTTTACAATATACGCACACTTTCTTTGATCTACAATCACCTTCTTAACATCCTTCTTAATGTGGATATTGTCCATTTGTTTTCGGGTCCATTCTTCATTTCGAGCTGTACAAGGGAATCCGTAGGTAACTTACACGAAATTATGGAGATATAGACGTCTTGTTTGACATCTTGCCCCATGGATTCAAGACTACGAAAGTGGTTTTCCAGTTTGTCATGCAATTATCGAATGCAATGTGTTCTGTTACTCGCGGGTACAAGTTTAATCAATTCAGCATAGTGCGAATCATTCACATTTTGTTCATCTCCGTACATCAGCAGTCCAACTGTCACATGATAATTCCCATTGGACAGCTTAAGCCCGGAAATTACACAATCGCATCTCCCGTTCATTTGCTTATCAAGTAATATAACTTTTCAATGCTCGACACATCCCTATTTGTATGTTTCATTCATTCATTCGGCTCATATTTAAGGGTGGGAATTGGCTCGAACACCTTCCATACCCGGTATATTTGTATGTACTCGAGATTCAAATACATCTCAGAATTCCGACATTTCAGTTTATCTCCGGAGTACGAGGCAAGTTCAAGTTGAGGAAGTTTCGTTGGCTTTCCTCTTTCCGGTTCCCATTTATGAATGAAACTATACGTTTCAGCTTCTATTTGTTTGAACATATGTTCTAGGTTTATTTCGCCTTCCTTCAACGTTCCTTTGACGTTTTTCCTACTAATTGATTATTCTATAGAAGGACATGTATGCAATCATATAATTAATTATATTGTCGCATAGGGCTCCATCTTCATTGACAATTCGTTCAATCAGTTCGGTGGTTTCTGCTAACTCTAGAGTCACTATACTTCCATCTCAAGTTGTTGCCAGTTTATCACAGAACTCCTTCAATCGATGGGTGCTTGCTTTTAACTTCTTCAGATACTCATTGTATTCATTATCATCATCAGGTAAGTTTCCCAGTAATTCTCCTGCACTGATTAACTCACTCTCTAGAATATATATGTTTGCATCTAGTTTCCGTTGCCTTAAAGTCCCGTTAATGACATGGTGATATGTTTTGGGTGACTAGGCACACACATGGCAACTAGGATACTGTAATGTGTATGCGTTCCTTGTATCCGGTTATGGGTTTCCCTTTTAGCAGAGCGTTAAGGGTTAAGGTCACATAAGACTGTATCGCGCAGCACATTTCTTCCGTTCAAGTATTTAGCTATTACCCTTTACGTACATCTGCCTCGCGGGACCAAATGTATGGCGATTATACCGGTAGTTTAATCATAAAGATGGTGAATACAGTCATAACGTTAGTAAACATGCTTTGGTGAAACACAATGTGCTTGTTTCATGTAATTAATATTTCTCCCAGAATTCTATTGAGCTTAACTCAATAATCGACAATGCAATCCATGCCAGGTTTCAATAATAAGACGCTTTGATATCATTACTCCTGTACTTGGATGCGAATAAATCATATACACTTGAATTCGAACAAATCGTGTACTTAATATTATCAAATCCTACACCTGGATGCGAACAAATCAATCATGTACTTAGTATTCACAAATCTTACAACTATAATAATTCACAGGCACGTGTGTAACAGTTTGTTACTTAGGCATGTTCTTTATATGGTATATAATGACCGGCAATTATTACAACTTATGGCGAATTAAGGTGACTGTTTAGACATTATACTATTAATGCATATAAATGCAAAGCAAACCTAACCAAACTCATTACAAATATCAATCATGATGTCAATACTAGTGAGAATATAGAAATATGTATCGATAATCTGATCAGAACTCTCGTAAACAGGGTAAATGATCAAAATATTAGTTACAGAGGTGTCTCCCATAGTCAAATTGTTAATACCCACAGGCGATTGTCCTTTAGTCAATTCACATTCGCGATATTCGTAACAGTAAGTGGACGATTACCGATCACCGTGGCCGACTCAGGATCATCTGTAATACAAGGAGATTTAGAGTTGATTCTCCCGTTGGCTGTAAGTGGACTGTTACCGGTCACCGCGGCCGACTCAGGAGTATCTGTAATACAGTGAGACATGAATGTAATTAACCCGTGCTGTAAGTGGACGATTACCGGTCACCGTGACATGCAGTTGATTCCCCTGGTGTCTGTAAGTGGATGATTACCGTGGCCGACTCAGGATCATCTGTAATACAAAGATACTTAGTGTTGATTCCCCCGTTGGCTGTCAAGTGTGGACTATTACCGGTCACCGTGGCCGACTCAGGAGTATCTGTAATACAGGGAGACATAGAGTTGATTCCACCCGTTTGACTGTAAGTGGACTATTACTGGTCACCGTGGCCGATTCATGAGTATCTATAATACAGGAATACATATGAAGGACAGTATCGACACGTTATGTGCTAAAAACGACTCGACAAAGGTGACTACGTTATGGGGACTCGTGAGTGAACAGCTGTGAACAGGCCGACTACTTTACAATCGGCTACGTGATGTATATCATCCAACAACTATATACACATATTCACTGCGTGTCTAATGATTGAGATATCGTTGTACATTGCGCTTTCTTGTCTTAGTAGTGGAAGATGTTTGCGTTTACATAGATGAATTAAATTGTCTCATGGCTGAGTGGAATCAATCAATGAGAAATAAAGCGAAGCATGTGACAACATAATGCTTCTAACTGTTCACTCAGTAAGCGGCTTTGATACAGTCATTTTCATGTTTTGATTTGTAAACGTCAAGCGGTTCCACATACAGACAATGCTTTGGAAAGCAGCTGTTATGTAGTCACCACATAACGTAAGTATTTCATATTTTGACAATATACACACTGTCTGTACTGGCGGGTCTGAATTGGCAATGAAGCAACTAAAGCTTCTTCTTAAAATCAACATGAAGTTGTTACATGTGCTAGTTCATATACCAATGCACTTTTGGAAATCCTAAGTTGTAAATAATGCGGTTTATTATTCTCGAATAAACAAATTTATTTTAGGGATTTGATTATTGAACCGGCCTGTAACTAACTCCTGTCCGAAGTGGACTACAACTTAATGGTCAATCAAGCGTTAAATTTCCGCACTAGTATATAAGGAATCACAGCACGTGATTTCTTTCTTTTCACAGGATCAAATGGCCTAAGAACAACTCATTCAATAAGTATATGTAGCAATTGTCTTCACCTGGAAATAATTTTGTTTATATTGGCAGTGTATATTATGCGAATTATGCGATAACTTGTTATTATCTCTATTTGTATAGCAGTTGGTCAATGTCACGCCAGGGTGACACCGATATAGTTTATTGATGGGATTGAACACCAAGCACATTGTTGACAGAGACAACAAGGTATATAGTTACAATGATGATGTATTTACAAATAATGATATGCACAAACAATGAAGGATAATGTCAGTACGGGCAAAGTCCTTTGTATGAAAACAACAGATGCAATCGCACAACCAAGGCACCGTCACGATTCTGGAAGAGGTAGGTATAGTTCAAAATTATGCATCATGTTCAAGATCCCATTTTAGAGTTTCAACTCCGGTTTCCGCCTTGATGACAGTGACGTTCTTATGACGTCGAAAGTTACTGGAACTAGAATATACAGACTACTTGTGCGGATGGGGCCAATATCACATGGGTGAACGTCCTTCGAGATTCATATCGTCCTTGGACGGAATGACGTCACCGGAATAATGCCCCGCTCGATACGCCTTTGGTCCAGGCGGAACAGAGTCCCCGCTGGTACACGGTGTCGTGTTGTGGAGTCCAGAATAATATTGGTGTCGCGTACTGGTTCTACACGAATACACCAGATGGACGTGCCGTCGCTGTTTGCTGACTGGCTGGCTGACTGCCTGGATGGCTTACTGGCTGGGACTACAAAACACCAACGGTGTTGTTACCAGAATGTAACATGTTATAGTCTCAATAATAGTCACAGTAATGCACATGCAAACATTATTATGATTGTATGGCAATACTAAACAACCTCGTAAATTACAATGATGAATCATGATAAATTGCAATGTACACAAATATATTTTCACTAGTTGGAAGAAGGGGGCTGATGGAATTCATATGTTAGAGAATACGATGTAACACATTAATGAACAGCCACTCTATCTAGTGTACCCAACGATACATATCTTCACAGCCGTACATGAGAATATAGACGTCATTCACAGTTATTTACCATTAGTAAACAAACATTTAATTGCGACTGGCTTTACCCTCATCAGACTGCCCGTGGCCAACTGCGCTAACCTAATGAAGAGCAACTGTGCAAATAATTTTCCTGTGCAGACTCACAGTATTATATTACTAATGATAAACACTGTAGACTCTAATCAGACTGTAGGATTCCACAGGCTGACCCAAAGCATCAGTGATTCAGATAAATTATACTTCACATCATGTCTTTATTGCAGCTTACTGACGTATAAATCAGTACATTTAGAGCAGAACTGTCTGATCTGGTCTATCCTGGTCGCAATAGCATTTACAATATTTAAAATACACTGTGAACGTACATGACTTAATAAAATGAATGTACCTACATGGGTTTGGAATTTACATGTGTCCACCATAGAGTAAATGAAAGTCGTCCAGAAAATTCACGTTACAATTGTGACATGTTAAAATTGGCAATATTCTCATGTATTGTACAGGGCGCAGAACTGACATTGGACTGAATCGTAATATAAAATGCATAGCTAATTTTAGTAAACATTTCAATCGCCCTTCGTTTACAAATATAATAGTTTGCTACTGCAATTAGTTGGAGTGACATGCAAAAAAAAACACATGAGAATAATATGCCATTACTATACGGAATGCTCCCACATGCCAGACCTGTAATCGTTATAATTACCACGTAAACACGACTTATTAATGAATCAGTTCGATTTGCCTAAGGGAGATAATATATATCAGCGGATATATGCCATACGGCTTTTATTGACCAAGCATTTGGTCGAAACGGGTCCAAATAACTCAGGTAAATGAAATAGGGCAATATTATCGAGGATACGATAATAATGCGGAGAATTACCGGTCTTGGCAGGATTCAGACTTAAATGGCAGCATTAGAAAGTAACTAATAAATCTAGTACTTACCAGTTCCCGGTGAAGGCTTGTGACCCAATGTGTTCACAAGAATGTTTGAGTGTCCGACTGCTAGAATAAGGTTGTGAAAGTATATAATATGCAACTCGAGCGCACAATTTTCCTACCGTAGTCCGCCTGTCGATAAAAAAACTCATTGCCAACATTTTGCTTACAATTTTGCGTAAGTGGACTAATGTTCTAACAGTCAGTCTAGCTCATGAGATATCTGGCGAATTAATCTGAAATAATTCAGTCATAAGTAGATATGACCTACTTGGTATTCAGGCTAGCATCCAAGTCTACATAAAGAGTGTAAATCACCCAGATATAACCGGTGCAAAATCCAATACTGGTGGTCCGTGCACGGTTTCTGATAAAGCGCTGTTCTCCAGCGGTGTATTCCACGGAGGCGATATTTCACACACGAAGACCTATAGTCGATCGTCGGTACTAGATTATTCGAGTATTGTGCTCTAGACTAGTATGGTGTGACCCGTGTTACAAATAATGGATGATAAAGAAAATAGTCGGCTACAATTCGTGACAGTCAACGCCTGTAATTATTGCGTGTATTCAATTGCTTGAATATAATATGCTGTGTATTGGGTGACTAACTAACAGCGTGCTACCTGACCTGATTCACACTCAATCCCACCCACTACCATTCAATGCCATTTTCGGTTGTTTGAGTGTGGACACACACATCTGCAATGGTTTCCCACTGCCTTCAATATGTTTCCACTTAGTTTCCGCTAGCCCAAGGCAACTGCGTAAGGCGTTGTGTTTCTACTTATACCTACACCATGACATGATATGGTGGCTCGGATACGAACGAGTTTATGCTACGTTTAGGTAAATGAGACTGTTCTGTATACATACCCATAACTGTTATTATTATCATCATTATTTTTTATAACTATTGCTTAAAAATATATTGGAATACAAAGGCAGACAGCCTCGTAACATTTCCTGACGGGATGGACCCCGTCAGAGGAACAGTCGCCAGCAAATACCCCTGCCTCTGCATTGCCGACCCACAGTATTGTCACAGCAGCGCAGGTGGTAAAGCGCTAAGAAAATACATTCTCTACCGGACAAATTGTTTTCCTCGGCTGTTCGTTGGCCCACCATTCGCCGTGGCCCACCACCTGTCATCTCCCACGCCCGATGTTGTCCACAACTAGCCGTTGCCACACCACCCGCCATCGCCCACCGCCCGATGTTGCCCACATCCCGCTGTTGGACCGCCATCCGCCATTGGCCCACCGCCCACCATTGGCTCGCCACCTTCTTGGCCCACACCCGCTGTTGGCTCTACACTTGATTAAGTCGTGACCACCAGTGTTGCAAACATATGCCCGTAACAAAAAACTCGCCACCAAAACATTTTTCATTTTGTCAAATCCACTTTAAATTCCTATTTCGAACAAGTTAGTAATTGGGCAAATATAACATATATTACGAAACTGTATATACCGGTTATGAATGAAATTATAATTCCCAGCCCACAATAGTTATAGATAGAGTTACTAACGCACAGCTATAAGTATATGTATCCGTTGCCTCGTAGGAATGTTATGGATATCTGCCTGTAATGGAACACGAATCGGTGGAATTTTGATATTTCGTTAACGAATCAAAATATTACGCCATGTAACACGCACCACCCCCACCCCTTTTCTCAAAATAATACACCTGTGAATTGGTGTAATAAATGGAGAATAACAGCTTGCTGATTCGTTGTTTTAAGCACGTAACTCTTCCTTTCATTACATTGCATTACATAATAGTTACGATAGATTAGTATTTTCGAATTTACGTTTGACATTTTCTTTGTTTACCTACTCCTTGGTGAAGAGTGACATGGGAGATTTGCTAAAACACACATTATGAGGTGTGCTCATGATACTATTTGTGTTACATTTACTGCCAATAACAAAATAGCAAAGTATGAGGGTGAACGTCCGGAGGATTATCTCTACATTTAGTGCAGGTAAGTGAAAATCTTGTTCCGCGAATGTGTGCCGTTAACTGGTGTAGATGTGTAGAGCAAACACATACTGCTCTATACAGGCCTGTACCCGGAGCTGCTACACACACTGCGCCAGACAGACGTACGGACACTAGGACGACCTGATACTCTGCACTGACTGGGGTCTGCCCTCAACTAGTGGACCAAAACATCCAATGTGGCTCGCTGGAGCGATCTCAAGAGGCTACAAAATGAAATGAGCCTCCAATTACTGGACGAATACGCACAGACGGACATACAGGATACACAACGGACTAAAACTGGAAATAAAGTGGTGTAGGTACATACCAAAATCCTCCGTATCACTGGTGAATACAGCACTATCCTTCTGCTACCAGGAAATATGTGTCCCAACAACAGATTGCGAGACATCACTTATATACGCACCAGCGAATCCACGCACGGAATAATGAATATGCCTAACCTAGCTCGACATCTCAGCATAAATATTACAAAACCATGGCTTTTGTCATTTCACCCCAGGGTTATATTTGGCATAAATATATGTTCCCACGCCATAAATTCAACCAAACTAGTGTACAGCCCTCGCGGAATAAATACCATCCAACATGGTATATCCCACACTACCATAAATCTGCACACTATAGACCCAGATATCATAATGCGAAATGGACTTGACTGGTCTCGACATACGAGGGTCGCTATTTGGCCCCGCCAAACCCGTCCATATCGGTACTACGGGCTGTACACTCAGATGAGAGTGTAGCACATACTAAACTCAAATATCGTGGTCATTTACAGAAATATCACGACACAAAGCATCACCAGTATGGGATCTGATATATCCGTGTTGGCCAGTACCAGGCTATGCTGAAACACTAACCCGTAGCATACATAACAGGGCAGACCATGGCATGGTCTGCGCTATATACTGGCTTCACCTACAGAAGGTCCCTTATCTGGTGAACAACTGACACGCGGACAAACTCGGCCACGCACGGATAGTGGACGTCCGTAATACCAAAAGGGATCTTTTCACTAGCGAAACCAGTACACGCAGTCACAAAGTTATCTACCACACACATGCATAGTATGTGGCAAATATTGCGTGACATCAGTAAAACATTGCTCATAAAATGGACGTGTATTTAAATCCGCAAAAATGACACGCATAAACGTATTTCCACCAATAAAACATAAGCCCCGTTATTACACGCAATGTAAAAATCACAGGTGTGTGAAATCACAGGTATGTGGAAACACAGGTATGTGAAATCAATAATACGCACAACAATACAACACAGTACCACACATCACAAATATACAATTATACGGAAATCCGGAATGTACAAGAATTTACGTGTCACGCGACATATCTCCCCCCTAAACAAAAAGTTTTTACACTTTCATACATAATCGCGAGACACGTTGGCACAGCTGAATCTACCCCGATACCCTGCTCAGGTAGTCTGCCCCAGATTGTCGGCCCCTTTTATCGCAACAATACGCATTCGGTAAGGTTGCAGTATCACGGCCCACCTCCTGGCTGACAGTTTCCCTGACCTTAAATGGGATAGGGTACCCCTTAATTCTTAATGGGTCTTGCGTTGACAACTTTATCTCATGTTTCTCTATTTGGGTGTGTCTTGGTGCGTCCCTCAGGACATGGGTGAATTCCCGTAAGATCTCTTTGACTTGGGTCTTTTGTTTCTTGCCTAAATCAGGCGACAGGTCAACTATGCTCTCCGTATCAGAATAATGACAACATGGATAGCTACTTAGCTAATCCCCTGGGACATAACATGTTTTCTTCGGCACTACACCCACTTGGACTAGGATCCCCCTCTACTGTGTCTTCTATCACGGCCGCATTTATTACAGTGAGTATTCCCTTCACCGGATGTTCAGGCCTAGTCTCGTACCTCTTTAACATGTTTGCATGAAAGGTTTTCAACTTCCCTCCCATGTAAACCCTATAGTCCCACTCATTATCTACCTCTGTTATGGGGTATGGTCCCTTCCACCTAAGAAGCAATTTGTTGTTGTCTGTCGGTAGTAGTACAAGTACCTGATCTGCCACTGCATACTGCCTACTACGGGTCTTACGGTTGTAGTACTTTGCGTACTTTTTGGACGCACTCTTCAAGTTCCGCGACTCTTTCGGCCTCGATGCCTGGTAGTGGTACCGCTTCTGGGTACCTAGTTGCATAATCAACTAACGTTAGTATGTAACGATTCTTCCGATCGGTAGCTGGAAAAATTGGCCCTCCAATGTCAACTGCGACTCGTTTGAACGGATTGTCTATCAACGGCATAGTTCCTAACCGAACCTTGGTGATGTGTCCCTTTGACACAGTCTTTTCACATATGTCACAAGACCAACAAAACCGTGTAATGTCAATGCCCAAGCCTGGCCAATAAAATTCTGATAACACTCGATCAGTTGTCTTCTTAACCCCTAAATGGCCCGCCATGATTGATTCATGTGCCAATTTCATCACGGTAGTCCTAAGTGTGTTTTGGACTACCAGCTGATGGTACATCCTACCTGACCCTATCGATTCGAAATTATGATGCAACAAGTATTTTCGGTATGCGAATTTCGATTTGTTTCCGTTCTTGCTTGACCGTACCGTTCCGTCTTTTGCGTTATTTCGAACAGACGTCAATGTGACGTCATGTGCCTGTGCCTCTTTGAATTCATCGCGTGATACGTTTGCGATTGCGGTAGGGACTTTGAGGGTCTTATATGATTCGTCTCGGGCTGTCGTTTGTGACCTACTTTCAACTGCGCACGATTTTGCGCCTCTAAAATCAGATATCACCGGTAATTCTGACCCGTCTACATTACCTATGGTAACATCATACATTGTATCTGTCATGCAAAGGGCTTCTACCTGACATTTGAAAAAAGGTGTATCTAGATCTACCAGGGCGGTAGGAAGTTCATTCATTTATCCTATTTACCAGCATTTATGTTGAAACTTTGCTTAAAAACTGATCTGGTTGTACTAAACTTTCCCTGACGACCACCCCGGTACACCCAGTATCCCGCATTACTGTGACCTTTTTCCCATTTAATGTGCCCTCTGCTATGGGTAGCCTATCCATACCAAATGTACATCCGTTAATCAACTCCGGCTGTATCTCGCTACCAGAACAAACACTAGTGGTGTCGGTATCAACCACACAGAAATTTCCTTGGTTTTCCGCTGGTTGTTGCGTGTTTTGCCTTATACCTCTGCCTCTTGTGTGCCTTCCGCTTCTACCTCTACTTCTACCTCTGTACCGACCTCTCTGTTCTTTATCTGACCTGTACTCATTTCTGTTGCTAGTACTGTTCATCTGAACTACATACTTGCTACCTCCTCTAGCTTCTGCAAAGTAATCTGCCTGAACCGCCATCTCATCTATTGAGTCAAATGTTTTCTTTTTCAGAAATAAGTAGAGCTCACGACTGCATATACTTAACATCTGATCTCTGATCATGTAGTCTAGTACTCCTTCATATGTTCTATTCACCTTACCTAACTCAAACCATCTATCTAAATAGTTTTTTGACCGACTGACATATTGCACAAATGATACACTGTGATCAGGTTTGGTATTTTTGAACATGCGTCTGAACCCATCTTCCGTTAGATCAAAACATTTCAACAATGCGGATTTCAACTTATCATAGTCAAGAGCATCATCAATAGGTAGTCTAGAATATACATATAATGCCTAGCCCTTCAATAAAGCACTCAAGTGTAGTGACCACTTATCTCCCCCCCACCTTTGCATTGCTGCGTACCTCTCAAATCTAGCTAAGTAGCTAACCATGTTGTCATTATTCTGATCAAAATGTGGCAGCTTCGGACCGAATGCTCTGCCATAGTCCCTATCATGTCTATACTCATCTACTACTCCACCCCTTTCTACTTTTGCCATTTCTACCTGATGCTTAGTGTCTAGTTCTCGCAATTTAAATTCTAGAGCTAACTGTGCTTCATTGGCTAACCGATGTGCTTACTTATCTAACCGCGCAGCATCTAATCTATCTTTCTCCATCTGTCGCTCAACTTCCTTAACCTATCTTTCTCCATCTGTAGCTCACCTTCCTTAGCTAACTGATCAACAACTAACCTATCCTTCTCAGCCTGCCTAGCCTCTAGTCTTTCCTGTCTTTCTCTCTCCTGCTCTTCTTTTACAAAGGCCCTTAAATCTGAATCTGCTAGCCGTAAGCTTTTGCCTATCTCCATTAGCTCCTTAATGGACGACATTCTCACTCTCAACTCAACTCCGGATTATCGATTTAGACGCTTTACCCGACGGTACACAAGGTCTCTAGCACTCAAATCACTTGGTGATATGTGCGAGTCTCTTGCTTCACGTCTATAAGGTTAAGATAAATCTATCCGGTCTCTACTCCTAACGACGGTATACGTTTCTCAATTAGGGTAAGTCAATCCGGTATATGTATGGTCTAATGTAATGGTATATTTACAATTCCCCCTCTATGGTACTGGACATAAAATTTGGGGACTGGTTATAGACACCTGGCAGGATATAGTATTGTTCATACACAATATAATAGTGGTAGTAATCTCGCCTCAGATGTACAAGTGTCTAGTGATAACCTAGAACACCCGCTGTGCCATCATCACAGGGAGGTACTGTTCAACAAATCAAAAGTTACAATGACCCTTACATCGACTATATCTCAAGATCGCCTCAACTCTCAACTTCTGTACCTAGGTAGTCAAATCATGTATGTGGTGATGTATTAGTGCCTAAGTGTTGGAGGGCATCATTCCTTACCTTAACTCCCAAGGCAAACAAATACAAGATTTAATTTTTGACGACACCAGGGGTACAGCTATCCTAGCCTCCTTACTTCAACTGCTTTGAAGAAACTGATTATAAAAAAGGAAACAAATCCCACTTCTGACACCATTGTCAAGGTCATTACCAAGGTCATGAATGATAGAGACAAATTGTCTCCCCTATTATCATACGAACCAAGTATAGTTCAATTGTTATGACGTTATGGCCAGTATAGCTTGATCTGACGAACGAAAAGTGGTAATAATACAGTTGAAGTGTAAGGGATAGGCTAGAGTAGATAAGTACACGTAGTCACTTAATCACTTATAATGTACACTATATTACATGGGGAACACACAGGAATACATGATACATTGATATGCGAACATCACTGTACGGTGTATGATACTATTCAAGTACAAGGTTGCAAGCCAATCGACTGTCATACTTTAACGCAACTTAAAAGCTATAGACGAATAAACTCAGTATGTGGTATATCAATGGTCCCGTAGTGGAAAATTGTATGAATGCACAAGTACTTTGATGATCGATAATCAAAGTGAAATAACATACAAGTACAACATGGCAGAACGAACATTGGAGGACAAATGACAATCATCTGAGCTACCCCAGTGCTGGCGTATCTCAATAGATAGTGGTAACCTCTGAGTAGTCAAGGTGGTCCCAAGGTCTGCCTCACCCGCAGTATGAGGTCTAGTCACCAATATGGCTATTATCCAACGTCAAGTGGATTAATCCGTAAACAATATATGTAGTCTTACTACAATCCCTTAGCCATGATAGGAGTATTACCATGCACTATCAAAGTATACATATGTATTGCCTATGCAATGCATTTCCAAAGTCTGAATGTCAAAGTCAAAGTCGGATGTGGTTACATCAGATGGTAGTCAATAACGATAATGTTCCCGAAGCTGGTACCGGAAGTAAAGTTCCAAAGGTAGACTGTCGCGAAGTATTATTTCCGGAAGTGGTGGACCAGATGTAAAGTTCCTATGGTATCACTAGACTGTAGCAACCCGGATGTGGTGGACCGGATGTAAAGTATCCATGGTGAATCAATTGGTTGTAATACCGGAAGTGGTATAATGGATGTAAAGTTCCGATATAATACAAATGGCGATTATCACGTTGGCTAAGACGCCGGGAAAAGTTTCACATAGGTGACATTCAACTCGGTGGTAGTATAATAATATGATATATGGGTATGGTGTTTCATTTCACTAATCGATTGTTGTGACTGTCTGCTGAACGCGATGTAGCAATCACACACTGCTCTATACAGGCCTGTACCCGGAGCTGCTACACACACTGCGCCAGACAGACGTACGGACACTCGGACGACCTGGTACTCTGCATTGACTGGGGTCTGCCCTCAACGAGTGGACCAAAACATACAATGTGGCTCGCTGGAGCGATCCCAAGAGGCTACAAAATGAAATGAGCCTCCAATTACTGGACGAATACGCACAGACGGACAGACAGGATGCACAACGGACTAAAACGGGAATCTAACAACGGCAAATCACAGCTGAAATAAAATGTTGTAGGTACATACCAAAATCCTCCGTGTCACTGGTGAATACAGCACTATCCTTCTGCTACCAGGAAATATGTGTCCCAACAACAAATTGCGAGACATTGCTTATATACGCACCAGCGAGTCCACGCACGGAATAATGAATATGCCTAACCTAGCTCGACATCTCAGCATAAATATTACAAAACCATGGCTTTTGCCATTTCACCCGAGGGTTATATTTGGCATAAATATACGTTCCCACGCAATAAATTCAACCAAACTAGTGTACAGCCCTCGCGGAATAAATACCATCCAACATGGTATATCCCACACTACCATAAATCTGCACAATATAGACCCAGATCTCATAATGTGAAATGGACTCGACTGGTCTCGACATACGAGGGTCGCTATTTGGCCCCACCAAACCCGTCCATATCGGTACTACGGGCTGTACACTCAGATGAGTGTGTAGCACATACTAAACTCAAATATCGTGGTCATTTACGGAAATATCACGACACAAAGCATCACCAGTATGGGATCTGATATATCCGTGTTGGCCAGTACCAGGCTATGCTGAAACACTAACCCGTAGCATACATAACAGGGCAGACCATGGTATGGTCTGCGCTATATACTGGCTTCACCTACAGAAGGTCCCTTATCTGGTGAACAACTGACACGCGGACAAACTCGGCCGCGCACGGATAGTGGACGTCCGTAATACCAAAAGGTGTCTTTTTCACTAGCGAAACCAGCACACGCAGTCACAAAGTTCTCTACCACACACATGCATAGTCTGTGGCAAAATTGTGCGTGACATCAGTAAAACATTGCTCATAAAATGGACGTGTATTTAAATCCGCAAAAAGGACACGCATAAACGTATTTCCACCAATACAACATAAGCCCCGTTATTACACGCACATTGTACATGGCAAATGTACATGCTAAATCACAGGTATGTAAAGATCACAGGTGTGTGAAATCACAGGTATGTGGAATGACAGGTATGTGAAATCAATAATACGCACAACAATACTACACAGTACCACACATCACAAATATACAATTATACGGAAATCCGGAATGTACAAGAATGCACGTGTCACGCGACATTCATTACATTGCATTACATAATACTTACGATAGATTAGTATTTTCGAATTTACGTTTGACATTTTCTTTGTTTACCTACTCCTTCGTGAAGAGTGACATGGGAGATTTGCTAAAACACACATTATGAGATGTGCTCATGATACTATTTGTGTTACATTTACTGTCAATAACAATATAGCAAAGTATGAGGGTGAACGTCAGGCGGATTATCTCTACATTTAGTGCAGGTAAGTGAAAATCGTGTTCGGCGAATGTGTGCCGTTAACTGGTGTAGATGTGTAGAGCGGCGTATTGTGTATAAAGCGGAGAATGTGCCGTTAACTGATTTGATAAAGGTACACAGTCGGGCACAATGACGGGCATGACTATTAAGTGCAGCTCCACAAATGTACAGTTGTTCAATTGCATTTATAGTAAGCGTTGCTATAGCAACACAAGGTGCAAAATTGCGTAATACACATATACTCGTGGATAAAATTCGTGCCTCCATTTACTCTGTTGTTGATTGTGGACAATGTATTCGCGATAGGTGCGTCATTTATGTTTGCATGCAAACATCAACTATTGTTAAACAATTGTATCAATAAAATCAAACGTCACGACGTCTAGCATATGAATTAACACGTCAAAACGTCCCAGGGGTCAACATTAAAATCCGCATAATGTGTGAGTTTCTGTTATTATCTACAGATAAATCTGATGGTGACGTGTTCAAATATGAATAGAACATGTGTTCCGTTTCTGACGTTTAGAAGTGTGGTCAAAGACGCCATGTCAGTAAAATTAGTTTATGACGTCAACGTCATTTTGGACATTCCTTTGTTATCGTGTTTGTTGGTAACGTCCGAATCATCCGAATATTGAGTTAAAATACGAGTAACGGTGGTAACTAGAATAACCATTATCATCCACCCGAGCGAGACGTTTCGGAACTTCTAACATGGTGACGTCATTGTGTGACAATTTTTCACAACTTGCCGTCATAGACACCATACTAGCGTCATGCTTTGAAAGTGTGTGTTCTTATCCATCCTGGGACTGTGCTTAGAACGTGTTCTGCAAGTGAAAGTTGTCACGTGATCTAATTGTCCAATTTACATTTTACATTTTACGCATCCTGTGACGGCATGCGTTACTCAACAATGTAACTACTGTACTTAACAAATAATTCCATGTGTGACGCAAGCCTGTGATTACGAAAGTTATTAAACTGATTATATGAAATAATATAACTTTTGTCCATGCGTGTAACAACGTAGTGTATGGGACTTGTGCTGAATACACCATCTCGGAATAGCCATTTCCTGTCTATAGCAACACCGCTTCTGTTTTACCAGTTACTCAAGTACTACATAAATGGCCCTGAAAATAAATAGCAACTATGCACAAAGGCCCCATGTTTTCGTCGTGGTGTATGGGTCCGTGTTCTGAGTACATACATCTTAATTACATCTCATTAAGCGTTATGACGGAGTAGTAGTTCCAAATGTACGTGTGAAACGTTCTTTGTTTACCTTCTACTTCGTGGAGAGTGACCTAAGAATTTGACTCATTATACTACGCAATTATTAAACAAAAATGTTTTAGAGGACAGATAAGCTGGTCCGGCCTTAAATGACCTTAGCTGTTGATAAGCCGTTAAACCCCAACAAACAAACTAACAGATAAGCTGGCAGTTTTTTCACGTCATTAATGCTTCCACGAGAAAATCTGATAATGTAATGTTAGCAGCTCGCGCGTTTGAATTTTGCAACGCCTGAAGTATAACGTACTGACTAAGGCGGTACATATTGTGCAATTCAGACTGCATTTTCAGAAGCCCCCTAGAACATACTTGTGGTATGAAGACTGAATTTTCAGAAGGACCCTATACTAGACTAATGCCGACTGGGACCCACAACCAGTGCTCTCGCACTTTTCATCCGTTTCCAACGTAACGTATACACGCTTAATGACGAGTCATTAATACGCAGTACACACCTGGCTTAAGGCACGGCGACATTCGTCGTCACAGACTATATATGCCGCTCTTTTGGCCGGTCCCATCTCGCATTTTGCATCGGGCAATTACAAAGGATGCATATATCTTCCCAACAATCGGTTACACCCCCCCCCCCCAAAAAAAAATAAAATTATATAGCAAACCGGATCCGACACATTTTGATTTTCTGCACAAATATATACGCGTTACGCATGTTTTTGGTCTATTGAGAATTAACAACTCGGTATTAACATCGCAAGATCACGCATCACAAACATCGAAACTAGCTGTGGTGGATCAAATGCGATCAGAAGGGTGTCTTGGAAATCGTAAACATAAACAAGTACAAAGGTGTAACATTAGTTCTATATGTCCTGTTCTTACTTTACAAGTGCTTATACAATGCATGTGCGACCCAGCATTTTCAACTAGCTATTAAATGTAGCGGCTACACATTGACCCACTTTCAAATTACCGCCATACTATCGAACTGCTTGCGGTGTTTAGTAAATTTGGAAGGAACATTCATGTCATTCGTTTAGAACTGATGGCTCGTATTCAGAAACAATGTAGACGAAAAGGTAATGCCTTCAGCCCATATTTGGATAAATCATTCATCGGGGTTGTCGGCTGTACTTCATTTTGCATAGACGCTTACTGCAGACACTTTCTTCTGGTTGCCACATTTGTACTTATTTTGCGCATCGTACTTCGAAATTTTCACGTATTTAGTATATGTGTATTTAGTACATTTAGTACAATGTGTTTTTCAGCTTCCGCACTTATATGTAGTTACACACCTCCACACCCTAGCTAACCGTGCAGAGCACGATTATGGTATACTATACGCTTTATTCACGCTAGCGTAGTTACACTATACATATGCATGTATATATATGCAGCCTAGTATGCGACAATAGTCTCATTACATACACGCTAACATTTTCCATAAGTCATTAAACTTAGCATGTTTTACATGATACTGTAGTCAGACACCCGCCACAATGTGCACACTACATTAATAATTTAAATGAATGTTCACTCTTATGATCATTATTAATCTCGCTGCAAACAGCAATATGTTTAGTTTGTCATAATAATGTACAGACGTTTCGGTATGTCGCATAAACCATGGGTATTTAATACAATGTATGCGGTATTTAGCATGTATTTACATATACTTTGCTCTGACTTCTTTGAGAAACGTGACTGTATATTCGCTAGTTCCGTTAGCTACGGGACGGCTGTGCTTGCCAGAACATAATACATCAACACGGATTCACTGGCAGGGTGTGAGAGGCCTAACCTGAGACTGTCTTGTTACGTTTCGTACAGGCGGAACCCCAGCGTTGCTCATAACCCGACATACTAGTGATCGTCCGTGGCAGAACTTATGCAGGAAATACGTACAGCATATCGTATTATCATGATTATACCGGCATCAGATTTAGCTGCCTGTTTGGTTAGACGTGTTGTCACGTCTGCGCTGGGGCTTTCGTATTACACCCTCGTGGGGGACTGGCCTCCGCACTGGTCACTGAGCTGCATGTAGTGATGAGGGCTGTGTCATATCAAACAAAAATACTCTGTGTATCGTGCTGATGGTAATCACCTCTCTAATATTTGTAATGATATTTGTAGTCATAGACTTAACGCAGCAAACGAGACATGCTGTTACTATGTCAAACCAGCGAATGACGGTTAGTCTATCTCAACCGATGCATGTAATCACACTCGTCCCATAACATAGCCGAAATATCTGGACGAATACAAATACACACTCAGCATAACAACGCATAATTGGCGGAAATTTGTTTCAGCTAGACACAGTTTGTGGCGGAATGCTGCGGGTGGTGCATATCGCACTATTCGAAATATCAGCGTATTTGCATGTATGCATATATGGCAAAACTGCCAATCTTGGTGTTTCCTGGATATTTACGGAAACGTATAGTTACAGCGGACACAATTAGCGAATACCCGGAATATGACCTAGTTCTCGTTCCCAGTGGATACAAATAAACAAGTATATCCGGTTTCTCGTATCACTGCGGATATACTCCCACCCGCAGCATGTCAGCCATTTATGAGTCGTCTGTTCTGTTAATAAATAAAAGTCGCGGCCATTACTTCCAAACTGTATTTCTGTTGTTATTGATAATATGCAATAGATAGTGTGTGCATATCAGACAGGATGTCTCACTAATAGGCACAATACTATCCTCATCCTGCGTAATATATCAACATCCGTAGTCGAGGTGAACGTCATCCGTTGATTAGTACATGCGTTATGATACCCCCATGTTACCTACAGATTGGTTGGTGCCCCAAAACATCTCACTCCAATTCTTATAGCCAGAGGCTATAATGCGTTTTGACAACTCATCTTATAATAATTAATAAATTTCTCTGTTTGCGGCATAGTATTCTTCTACTAAATTTAGCTGCCATCTTGGACGCCATCTGGTTTGTATGGAAGTTGTACTAAACTTAGCTGCCATCTTGGACGCCATCTGGTTTGTATGGAAGCTAAATAGTATAAATAAGTTGGTACACATATTCTTAAAATTATGATGTGGAAAGTCCTCAAAATAATTAGCGTTTCTTCGACAATAACAGATATCTACCAAATTTAGTTATAGAGTATTAATACTTTGGTACACGTTTCAGTATACTTCATAATATAATCGTGTGAAACTGGCTCAAGTCCTGGCGTTTCTACTATAATAATCACTCTTCATAAAAGTTGCTGCCATTTTTGGACGCCATCTTGAATTTGTATCACACACTCGATTATGTTTTGCTGAAGCTCTTCAACATCTTTCATAGAATAATAGTTTGAAAATGTGGAAACTGAGACACTATTGTTAAGACATAAATGTTGCACAAAAAAGTCAATACATCTATGGAATAAACGTACAATATTCAATACTTAGTATTAGCATATTTGTTCCTATTTATCACATAGTTTTAAGCATATATTTTGTTATAAATAACATATATTTGTACAGTTTAGTACCACTTAATTTCATTTATATCCTACATTTTGTGTCCTGTTTTCAATTTTCATTACAATGCAGACCTGTAAAGCCCATGGTCAGTGTATGTATGCTAATCTCTGGCTAAGCTCGTCGCAGGCTGGCTAAGACTCAACCATTTAACATTGCATAAAATAGGCTTTCACAATCAGTGGGGAGAGTAGTAGTATCTACTACTAGTCTAGTCTGGACCACTTCACCCAACGGGGCGGGCCACACCCCACGCAATAAACCAGACTCAGCCTATTTTATACTACTCGGGGTCTGGATATGCTACTGCATTGCTCGGGGTCTGGACAACCCATGATAAACATCTGGACCACTTCACCCCCTGGAGCTCGCCCACCAACCCCACGGGCGGACCCCCACCCCACCAGCCCCCTTTTTCCAGACAGGACAAAACAATACAAATGAGAGCACAAGGCGAGCCCAAGGGACGGCCCATAAACCTGGCCGGCCAAATGGATCGTCGCGTCTCTCAGCCCCCTTTTTCCAGCAAGAATGTTTGCTTGCGATTGCACTGTTTGCGAACAGCTGAGTATTTCACTAATCGAGAATACAACCAGCATTGCACAACACTAGGTAGTGTTTATATATAGCTTCCGGGTTTATGTATTATAACTGACTCGGTAGTCGTGTGGTGAGTTTGCGGCTCGGACATGGTCAAAAAAAGTTTAACTAGTATATATCCAGCCTAGCAAAAACAAGATGGCCGACCGGAAACAAAATTGCCGACCGGTTGCTAAGGTAAACAAAAGCATGACAACGGCCTTCCTATACGATCGCCGTTTAACTGCGCCATAAATCAGCCGAATGTCGATATAGCAAGCGGTGGGTCGCTTGGAAATCGAGATGTGTACTCAGGAAACGGCGTAGAAGTTTCTTTTCAGAACGAGTGTTTGTTTTTCTTTCGTCTGCCAGCATATATGGCTTTGCTCCGTATGCCTCATTCAGTCTTAAACTCATCATTCGAAATTTCATTGCCCGAGATGGTTTGGGTGGGTGCCAATTTGTTTGTACAAGGAAGTTTTGTATGAGTACACTGGAATAACAGCAATATACTACGCAAAATATGGTGTGCGGCGGGAAACACGTCTGGACGATAATCACGGTGGTGTACTTAGACGAACTTTAAAAAAAAAATCATCATTCGAAACTTCATTGTTCGAGGTAGGTGCTAATTTGTTTGTACCAGGAAGGTTTGTATCAGTACACTGTAATAACAAGCGATATACTAACGCAAAGTATGGTGGCCGGTGGGGGACATGTCTGAGCGATAATCACGGTGGTATACTTGGACGGAGCAAGTGCACTCTACCATAAGTGGACCGAGGCCTTCTTTCAGACATGCCAGTGGCAATGGGTATACCTAAGGTACGATGATGGGTAACAAAAATTGCCAGTGGCTCATTTTGGCCTCCACATAGTTATGCGGTAGGAGCTGTTTGGGTGAGTATTGTAAGGTGTATCTCGCTAGGCTGCGGAAAGGTCCAGGAACGCAGCCGTGTACTGGTTGTGACAGAGGCGTTAAAATAGCTATATGCTGTGCCAGGGGTGTGGGTATCGTCGCGCGCTCAAGCGATATAGTATGCGGAGCGCTAGAGTCATCCAAAAGGTATTTGCCTGGTTGGCTGCTGTATAAATTAGAAACGTGTGCCCTGTTAGGTATACCCATCCAGCGTGTCTACTATGGATGATCTTATCGAAGAGATACTTGCGGAAGTGCCGGTACCCGAGCCTCTCCATGACGTTGTCAATAAAGTCATGGGTGAGCCCATTCCGGAAGAGGTGAAGAGACGAACACTCGAGCCCCTGTTTCCAGGCGCTGCAAACAGCTACCGGTCTTTCCCGAAACCTCGGTTAAGAGTCCAGAGGAAACGGAAGGCAATTCAGAAGGAGTTCGACCCTATACCCCCGCCCCAGAAATCAATCCATGAAACGCAAGACTACCAGAAGGAGATCATACAGCTGTTCGAGCCTTCCTGGAGGGAATGCGTTCCGAGATTCACCAGAAACTCATCAAAATGATCCAGGCACTCAACGGAGTCAAGTTCCAGCTTGGGTTATTGATAGCGTCACCACTCTATGGCTGGATATCGCCAGGTATCAGCCACTGAGGGGGGGGGGGGTTCCTACATTCCACTACCAGCGGCTGTGAGGCACAGAAATGCCGTAGTTAATGTCAAAAACAAAGATGACCACTGTCTCAGATGGGCACTCCGGTCAGCCCTGTTTCGTGCTTTAAAACATGTGGACAGACCCTCCAAGTATCCCAGTCATGATTGGTCTTGATTGCATAGGAATCGATATCGGAACACCCATCTCACAGATCTCAGGGGTCGAAAAACAGAACAACCTGTCCATAAACGTCATCGGCTGGGACAAAAATGTCATCGTCCACCATCTCCCAAGGGTAAACCTGCTGTTGATTGAGAAGGAGGGTAAATCTCACTACACATGGATAAAATATCTCATACGCTGCACTTCCAAGAAAATCACAACAACAGGCACAAGCACTTCTGTGAGAGATGCCTCCACGGTTACTCAAGTGAAGACCTCCTGCAGGACCACAATACCGAGTGCCGGGGATCGGGCAGACGGCGGTGAGGGTGGAGATGCCAGCGCAAGGAAAGAACAAGCTGGTCTTCCAAAACCACCACAAATAGCTCCCAGTCCCCTATATCATATATGCGGACTTCGAGGCCCTCACCTCCAAGGACAAGGGGCCCGAGCTCGACCCCACGAAGTGCAACACCCAGAAGACGCAGCTACACGAGACCTGTAGCTACTGCTACGTGCTCATCCGCTGTGATGGTCGGGCAGAGCTCCCTGTGGAATATCGAAGGCCCAGAGCAGCGGAGTACTACCTCAGAGCAATCCAGGAAGAGGAGCGCGTGATCAATATCTGCTCGTATCAACAATGAAGCAGACAGCGGACAAATACATGCATTGCAGCCACAATACTACACATTGTCTACTTTCTCTCTGTTCGTATCTGCAATGAAATAGACAGCGGACAAATACATACACTGTAGCCACAATGTCTAGTTCCTCTCTGCTCGTATCTGCAATGATATAGACAGCGTACAAATATATACATTGTAGCCACAATACTAAACAGTGTCTAATTTCTCTCTGCTCGTATCTGCAATAAAACATGATACATGCATTGCGGACAAATACATGCATTACAACCACAATAATAACAGTGTCTAGTTTCTCTTTGCTCGTATCTGCAATGAATTAGACAGCGGACAAATACATACATTGTGGCCACAATACTAAACAGTGTCTAGTTTCTCTCTGCTCGTATATGCAATGAATAGACAGCGGACAAATACATACATTATAGCCACAATACTAAACAATGTCTACTTTCTCTCTGCTCGTGTCTGCAATGAAATAGAAAGCGGACAAATACATACATTGTAGCCGCAATAATAAACAGTGTCTGTCTTGATTCTCCCTGCTCGTATCTGCAATGACACAGACAGAGGACAAATACATACATTGTAGCCACAATACAAAACAGTGTCTAGTTTCTCTCTGCTCGTATATGCCATGAAACAGACAGAGGAAAAACACATACATTGTAGCCACAATACTAAACA
Organism: Conchocele bisecta; assembly: GCA_029237695.1. Lineage (NCBI taxonomy): Eukaryota > Metazoa > Mollusca > Bivalvia > Lucinida > Thyasiridae > Conchocele > Conchocele bisecta. Next base: position 91,113,027 of record CM055275.1, on the reverse strand, counting down.
GTGTATAGTTTCTCTCTGCTCGTATCTGCAATGAAATAGACAGAGGACAAATACATACATTGTAGCCACAATACTAAAGAGTGTCTAGTTTCTCTCTGCTTGTATCAACAATGAAATAGACAGCGGACAAATACACACATTGTAGCCACAGTAATAAACAATATCTCCTTCCTCTCTTCTCCACATACGACGTTCAGTTATACAGTTCTCGGACTTTGCTTATATCTAAAGAACGAAATACCCTCATACTCATTCACAGATCAGGAGCTACACAGGATCCACATATACCTACTAAATTTAGCAATTCGTCTCCAATCACAGCCACAAATACGTACACAAATAAAATCCGTCCATGTTCCAGACGTTAAAAACGACGTCGGCGTCAGATTGTGCGTCGGCGTTGGCACCCCGCCCCATGTAGTCAGCCACACAGATTACGGCTCCATTGCCGCTCGTTCCCGGTCTCCACAGGCGCAGTTCCGAGGTGCTGAAAACATGGATTCACCCATATCATACTAAGGATACGGCATTTAGTTAGTAGAAAATCAAAATGTTCTCTATATGTGTTTAGAGTATCTTGTGTTTATTAGTTTGCTGTATATATAGTAGTTACATGGGTCCGCCGTGACGGACGTTTCATACGTCAGGACGCCACTACGGTCTGTCCGTGTATACTAGTACCTGAACACAGATACTAATACCCCGTAATTACATGGGTCCGCCGTGACGGACGTATCATACGTCAGGACACCACTACGGTCGGCCCTTGTATACCAGTACCTGTACACATACATACTCCAGTCCCCCGTAGCTACATGGGTCCGCCGTGACGGACGTATCATACGTCAGGACGCCACTACGGTCGGCCCGTGTATACCAGTACCTGTACACACACACCAGTCCCCCGTAGTTACATGGGTCCACCGTGACGGACGTATCATACGTCAGGACACCACTACGGTCGGCCCGTGTATACTAGTTACATGGGTCCGCCGTGACGGACGTATCATACGTCAGGACGACACTACGGTCGGCCCGAGTATACTAGTATATGTACATATACACCAGTCCCCCGTAGTTACATGGGTCCGCCGTGACGGACGTATCATACGTCAGGACGACACTCCGGTCGGCCCGTGTATACTAGTACCTGTACCCATACACCAGTCCCCCGTAGCTACATGGGTTCGCCGTGACGGATGTAGAATAAGCCATGGCGCCATTCCCCAAGAACCGGTACCCGGTGTTTGGTCCCGCTCTACTCTCCGCCTGCAGTGTATATTTTCATTTCAACCGGAAGTTGTTTCAGAACATGACACTCACTCCGTTTTGGCTAAACTCACAATCGTTTTACAGGAAATTATAGTATTAGGTACAAAATCACATGGCTTATTCTCATATGGGATTTCAATATCGTTTTAAAAACAGGGATATCCTGGAAATGTATTGGCAGCATGTTAGGTCGGTATCGTCAACAGATATTTATTTGTTTTCAACGAATACATAACCACAAAACTGACTACCGTTCGTGTGATAAAATGTGTTTTACATATAGATGCAATGTTCATATGTGGGCAGTAGGTCGCATCGCCTGCGACGGCTAGACGTTTGATAGGCTTTCGTACAATCCATGCTGTTGATTTCCTGAGCTAGCATCGCAGTAGCAGCTACGAATAAAGTTAACTGCTAATGTGGAGGCGCAGAAATACTGGAGAAAATAATGCAAGCAAGTCCACCGGGGGTAGCACAGTCGGACCAGATGGGTCCATCTGTTGACAGTATAGAGGACGTTAAATCGCCTGAGATATATATATTGACTGTACGTGCGTACTAACCCAGACTTTCATTAATATACTTTCTTCATCCGTGGCAGCTACTCTGTACGGTACTTGAAACTGTTCGTCCGACGTGTTGATGCCTATCCGCGCGGCGCCGCTCGTGTCAGGCTTTATGGTGTTGTGTGTCCACGCCAAGATCTCCAACTCGCCAGTAGTAGCCGTTGTGTGCCGGCCTCCATACCCATCGTCCGACTCGTATATCACACCTGGACAGGTCAACGGATATAGCTAACTGCTACTGTGGAAATGGGGCATATGAAAACATGCAGGGTGCTTCAATGATGGTATGATGAACAGTGTATATCCTGATCAGACTTTGCGGATGCACAAGCTGCTTTGTATATACATTGGTCTCAAATCACACAAGTCACATGTATCCTGTTACAGCCTCATATAATGAATATACCAGATGGCCGCGGCCCACATGTCGAGCCCGCCGAGGCATTTCATGGTCTGAGAGTGTATTTATTTAAAGTTTGAATTAACGGCTGTGGAGATATAAGGTATGTAAAAGCTTAGAATGAAAATATGGATGATAATACAAAAAATTATATGAAGTAAATCGGAGTAAGTGTTTCAAAGTCATTTGACCTTGACCTTCGGCATGTGGACCACGTGGGCAGGCTATATAATGAAAATGTGGATGATGAGAAGGAATTATTTAAGTTTAAACAAAACATTGGAGTAACAATTGTGGACACTTTAACGCAAATATTATAATATGCAAACCTCTTAAGTCATTTGACCTTGACCTTGGGGCACAGGGGCCGCATGAGTGAGATAAAGCATGAATATATGGATGATGACTAATAAGCATTTCAAGTTTTAAGTCAATGTGACTTACGATTGCAGAGATATAAGGTATTTAACAAATTTAACGCGTATTTCGGACGGACGGACGGACGGACGCACGCACGCACGCACGCACGCACGCACGCACTAACGCACGCAATGAGACTCGGACGTTATTGTGATCACTATGTCTCGATTTCTATAAGCGGGCTCGACAATAATCAAAATACGAGTGGCATATTGAAGTATGTGGGTTTAACTGAAAATGGATAATGAGTTATTACAGGGAGCCCAGCTACAGCTGACACCACGGGTGGACCTCAGTGTGTCCTGTTTAGGGAGGTTTCACTGTGAGCGGCTAATGATTTTTGTTATTACAATACAAACTTTCTAAACCGGGCACAATTGCAGGTCCACAGGAAACTGAACACAACAAACGCAGGTGCAAATTATAATTCAACGAAATTTATCCTGTTGACGAGTTTTTTTCTTACAATAGTATACAATGCTATACACTAGATGGCCGCGGCCCGCTTGTCGCGCCCGCCGAGGCATTTGATAGTACTAAACGAGCTTTAATAGTATACCACTGTGCCGACTGTATCGCGCTGTCAGCAAGCGGGCGCGGCAACAACAAAAAAGTAATTTTACCTTGACATTGGATACAGAAATATAGTGTTGTTAACATGTTAATGTAAATACCCCCCCCCCCAAAAAAAAAAAATGAATGTAAAGTTCAAAGAAATAAATTTGACCTTGACATTGGACACAGGGGCCGCACGGATGGACGTAGAATGAATATATGGATCATGATAAAGCCACATGTGCAGTTTCGAGTGAATTGGCGAAGTTTTTTCAGAGATATAGTGTTGTTAAAAACTATAACCTAAATTAAAAAAAACGCTAACCGGACGTACGTACGGAACCCAACATATATACCTTTACATTTGCATGGTAGTATAATAATCTCAATGTATGTATACAAATCAGCAAATATACTTAATGGCCACGCGAAGTACACATTTATACATTTTTTTAAATATAGTTCGTGTAACATTATTAGATGGCCGCGGCCCGCATGTCGCCTCCGCCGAGGATTGGATAGTATACCGAATATTTAACCCGGACGCACCTACGTACGTACAGACGTACGTACGCCAATGTGACGACTATATCGCGCTGTCCGCAAGCGCGCGCGACAATAAAATAGTATCCTGCTTGGATGTGTTATGTATTATTTTATGTTTCTACCGTCATTACAGATGCGTAGATACATCAAAAACATCACCATAAAATAGTATCCGACTGTTCTTCTGTTCTTCACATTTATTCAGGTGCCCACTCATAAACATCAGACGTTATCAAGCGTCAGTCTGTGATTTACGGCTATAACAAATGGTGAAAGTATGTTATTCGATAAGGAGCTACACTGGTCATACATCTCATAAGCCCCATATTTCCAGTCACCTCCACATTTCCAGCCAATGTTAATCAAATGATCTTCTAGGGGAAGTTATTCGTGATTCAACTAACTTGGACTGTCTGCTATCTTCATCTGTTTCAAACTGCACGATGTCACGCTAAAACAAGCGTTTCATTAATGCTATTTATACCTGCAGTAATCGTAAATCAATTAAAGAAATAAAAACGTATATTATTTATCTATAAAGAACTGATATGGTAATATAATAGCATTTAAGTAAAAGTTAAAGTTGCGTCAGCCAATATGTACTATGTATATGTTTTTGTTCCCATATTGGATTTTTAAGGAATTAAATGCGAGGGAGCTCTAGCGACCACAGCATTTAGTTCCTGAAAAATCCAATATGTGAACAATACCATACGTATAGTTTAGTCAAGTGACCAATGAAATGTCCCATTAGAGTATTGATTTTCCTGTCGAAATCTGGTAATATGTAACTTCTTGGGTTTAAGCGTTGCAATATGTGAAATAAGTGGAGCACAATGCTGCCCAGCGATTGGTTCAGTATGGCGAACTATATATATAAATATAAGCTGCAGAAAACACATACGCATAGAGCTTGGCAGACACTTACCATTTAATCTGTGTCATGTATGTCTCTTTGAATTATATTTGGAGCCGTATATACATTTAACGTTCATAGTGTCTTATATAACTACGGACTATTATGCAACAAGTGGCCAGCCTAGCTCTTTTCACTTACTGTGACAGGTGTATGTACAGGTAAGTGATATGTGACCAGTCTAGCTAGTGTTCCCTTACTGTAACAGTTGTATGTATTGTAACACTTACTGCGGCAGGTGTATGTGCAAGTAAGCTATATGTGACCGGCCTAGCTCTTGTTCCCTTACTGTGGCAGGTGTATGTACAGGTAAGCCATATGTGGCCGGTCTAGCTCTTGTTCCCTTAATGTGGCAGGTATATGTACAGGTAGGCCATATGTGGCCAGTCTAGCTCCTGTTCTCTTAATGTGACAGGTGTCTGTACAGGTAAGCCACATGTGGGCAGTCTAGCTCCTGTTCCCTTAATGTGGCAGGTGTATGTACAGCTAAGCCATGTGTGCCAGTATGTCTCTTGTTCCCTTACTGCGACAGGTGTAAGTACAAGTAAGCCATATGTGGATGCCTAGCTCTGGTTCCCTTACTGTGACAGGGTTATATACCGGTAAGCCATATGTGGCCAGTCTAGCTCTTGTTCCTTTACAGTGGCAGGAATATGTACAGGTAAGCCATATGTGGCCAGTCTAGCTCCTGTTCCCTTACTGTGGCAGGTGTATGTACAGGTAAGCCATATGTGGCCAGTCTAGCTCTTGTTCCCTTACTGTGGCAGGTGTATGTACAGGTAAGACATATGTGGCCAGTCTAGCTCTTGTTCCCATACTCTGACAGGTGTATGTACATGTAAGCCAACTGTGGCCAGTCTAGCTCTTGTTCCATTGCTGTGACAGGTGTATGTACAAGTAAGCCATATTTGGCCGCATAGCTCTTGTTCCCTTACAGTGGCAGGTGTATGTACAGGTAAGCCATATGTGGCCAGTCTAGCCCTTGTTCCATTACCGTGGCAGGTGCATGTACAGGTAAGTCATAGGTGGCAAGAATAGCTCTTATTCTATTACCGTGAAAGGTGCATGTACAAGCAAGCCATATGTGGCCAGTCTAGCTCTTGTTTCCTTACCTTGGCAGGTGCATGTACAGGTAAACCATATGTGGCCAGTGTAGCTATTGTCACTTACTGTGGTGTATGTACAGGTAAGCCATATGTGGCCAGTCGTGCTCTTGCCCCCTTGCTATGACAGGTGTATATACAGCTAAGCCATAAGCGGCCAGTCTAACACTTATCACTTACTGCTCCATTTGTATGTACAGGTAAGCCATATGTGCCCAGTCTAGCTCTTGTTCCCATACTCTGACAGGTGTATGTACACGTAAGCCATATGTGGCCAGTCGATCTCTTGTTCCCATACTCTGACAAGTGTATGTACACGTAAGCCATATGTGACCAGTCTAGCTCTTCTTCCATAGCTGTGGCAGGTGTATGTACACGTAATCCATATGTGGCCAGTCTAGTTACTGTTACCTTACTGTGGCAGGTGTATGTGCATGTAAGCCATATGTGGTCTGTCTAGCTCATGTTCCCGTAATGGGCCAGGTGTATGTACAAGTAAGTATTATGTGGGCAGTCTAGCTCTTGCTCCCTTACTGTAACACGTATATGTAAAGGTAAGCCATAGGTGGCCAATCTCGCTCTTGTTCTCTTCCTGTGGCAAGTGTATGTACAGGTAAGTCACATGTGGCAAATCTAGCTATTATTCCTGTACTGTAGCAAGTGCATGTACAGGTAAGCCATATGTGGCCAGTATAGCTATTGTTCCCTTACTGTGGCAAGTGTATGTACAGGTAAGTCACATGTGACCAGTCAAGCTATTGTTCCGTTACTGTGGCAGGTGTCAGTGCAGGTAAGCCATAGGTGGCCAGTCTAGCTCTTGCTCCCTTACTGTGGCAGGTGTATATACAGGTAAGTCATATGTGGCCAGTCTAGCTAGTGTTCCCTTACTCTGACAGGTGTATATACATGTAAGCCAAATGTGGCCAGTCTAGCTCTTGTTCCATTGCTGTGACAGGTGTATGTACAAGTAAGCCATATGTGGCCAGTCTAGCTCTTGTTCCCTTACTGTGGCAGGTGTATGTACAGGTAAGACATATGTGGCCAGTCTAGCTCTTGTTCCCATACTCTCACAGGTGTATGTACATGTAAGCCAACTGTGGCCAGTCTAGCTCTTGTTTCATTGCTGCGACAGGTGTATGTACAAGTAAGCCATATTTGTCCGCATAGCTCTTTTTCCCTTACAGTGGCAGGTGTATGTACATGTAAGCCATATGTGGACGGCCTAGTTCGTGTTACCTTACTGTGGCAGGTGTATGTACAGGTAAGCCATATGTGGACGGCCTAGTTCGTGTCACCTTACTGTGACAGGTGTATGTACAGGTAAGCCATATGTGGACGGCCTAGTTCGTGTTACCTTACTGTGACAGGTGTATGTACAGGTAAGCCATATGTAGACGGCCCAGTTCGTGTTACCTTACTGTGGCAGGTGTATGTACAGGTAAGCCATATGTGGACGGCCTAGTTCGTGTTACCTTACTGTGACAGGTGTATGTACAGGTAAGCCATATGTGGAGGGCCTAGTTCGTGTTACCTTACTGTGGCAGGTGTATGTACAGGTAAGCCATATGTGGCCAGTCTAGCCCTTGTTCCATTACCGGTGCAGGTGCATGTATAGGTAAGTCATGGGTGGCAAGTCTAGCTCGTATTCCCTTACCGTGGCAGGTGCATGTACAGGCAAGCCATATGAGGCCAGCCTAGCTCTGGTTCCTTTACCGTGCAGTTGCATGTACATGTAAGCCATACGTGACCAGTCTAGCTCTTGATTCCTTACCTTGGCAGGTGCATGTACTGGTAAACCATATGTGGCCAGTGTAGCTATTGTCACTTACTGTGGTGTATGCACAGGTAATCCATATGTGGCCAGTCGTGCTCTTGCTCCCTTACTGTGACAGGTGTATATACAGGTAAGCCATAAGCGGCCAGTCTAACACTTACTGCTCCATCTGTATGTACAGGTAAGCCATATTTGCTCAGTCTAGCTCTTGTTCCCATACTCAGACAGGTGTACAATGTATGTGCATGTAAGCCAAATGTGGCAAGACTAGCTCTTGTTCCCGTACTGTGGCAGGTGTATGTACAAGTAAGTCTTATGTGGGCAATCTAGCTCTTGCTCCCTTACTGTGACACGTATATGTACAGGTAAGCCATAGGTGGCCAGTCTCGCTCTTGTTCTCTTCATGTGGCAAGTGTATGTACAGGTAAGTCTCATGTGGCCAGTCTAGCTCTTGTTCCCTTAATGTGGCAAGTGTATGTACAGGTAAGTCACATGTGGCCAATCTAGCTATTATTCCATTACTGTAGCAAGTGCATGTACAGGTAAGCCATATGTGGCCAGTCTATCTATTGATCCCTTACTGTGGCAAGTGTATGTACAGGTAAGTCACATGTGATCAGTCAAGGTATTGTTCCCTTACTGTGGCAGGTGTCAGTGCAGGTAAGCCATAGGTGGCCAGTCTAACTATTGCGCCTTACTATGGCAGGTGTATCTACAGGTAAGTCACATTTGCGCAGTCTAGCTCTTCTCCTCTTACTCTGACAGGTGTCTGTACATGTAAGCCAACATTTGGCCAGTCTAGCTCTTGTTCACTTACTGTGGCACGTTTACGTGCAGGTAAGCCATATGTGGCCAGTATATCTCATGTTCCCTTACTGCGGCAGGTGTATGTACAAGTAAGTCATATGTGCCCAGTCTAGCCATTGTTCCGTTACTGTGACAGGTGTATGTAAAGGTAAGCCATATGTGGCCAGTTCAGCTCTAGTTCCCTTACTGTGACAGGTGTATTTAGAGGTAAGCCATATGTGGCCAGTCTAGCTCTTGTTCCCTTACTGTGACAGGTGTATGTACAGGTAAGCCATATATGGCCAGTCTAGCTCCTGTTTCCTTACAGTGGCAGAGGTATGTACAGATACGCTATAAGTGGCCAGTCTAGCTATTGTTCCCTTACAGGGCAGGAGTATGTACGGATACGCTATACGTGGCCAGTCTAGCTCTTGTTCCCTTACCGTGCCAGGTGCATGTACAGGTAAGCCATATGTGGCTAGTCTAACTCTTGTTCCCTTACTGTGTCAGGTGTATATACAGGCAAGCCATATGTGGCCAGTCTTGCTCTAATTCCTTTACCGTGACAGATGCATGTACAGGTAAGCCATATGTGACCAGTCTAGCTCTTGTTTCCTTACCTTGGCAGGTGCATGTACAGGTAATGCATATGTGGCCACTGTAGCTCTTGTCACTTACTGTGACAGGTGCATATACAGGTAAGCCATATGTGGCCAGTCTAGCTCTTGTCAATTACTGTGACAGGTGTATGTACAGGAAAGACATATGTGCCCATGCTAGCCCTTGTTCCCTTACCTTGCCAGATGTATGTACAGGTAAGCCATATGAGGCCAGTCTAGCTCTTGTTCCGTGACAGTGGCAGGTGTATGTACAAGTAAGCCATATGTGGACGGCCTAGTTCATGTTCCCTTACGGTGACAGGTTAATGTACATGTAAGCCATATGTGGCCAGTCTAGCACTTGTTCCTTTACAGTGGCAGGTGTATGTACAGGTAAGCCATATGTGGACGGCCTAGTTCTTGTTCCCTCACGGTGACAGGTTAATGTACAGGTAAGCCATATGTGGCCAGTCTAGCACTTGTTCCTTTACAGTGGCAGCTATATGTACAGCCATATGTGGCCAGTCAAACCCTTATCACTTTCTGTAACAGGTGTATGTAAAGCGAAATGTGGCTAGTCTAGCTCTTGTTCCCTTACTGTGGCATGTTTGTGTGCAGGTAAGCCATATGTGGTCGGCCTAGCTCTTGTTCCCTTACTATGGCAGGTGTATGTACATGTATGCCATAGGTGGCCAGTCTAACCCTAATCACGTGCTGTTGCAGGTGTATGTACAGATAAACCATATGTGGTCAGTATAGCTCTTGATCTCTTACTGTGGCAGGTGTATGTACAGGTAAGCCATATGTAACCAGTCTAGCTCTCGTTCCCTTACTGTGGCAGGTGTATGTACAGGTAAGCTATATGTGGCCGGTCTAGCTCCTGTTCCCTTACTGTGACAGGTGTGCGTACAGGTAGGCCATAATTGACCAGTCTAACTCTTGTTCCATTACTGTGACAGGTGTATGTGCAGGTAAGCCAAATGGTGCCAGTCTAGCTCCCGTTCATTTACTGCGGCAGGTGTATTTGCAGGTAAGCGATATGTGGCCAGTCTACCTGTTGATCCCTTACTGTGGCGGGTGTATGTACATGTAAGCCATCATTGGCTAGTATAGGTCTTTTCCCTTACTGTGAAAGGTGTATGTGCCGTTAAGCCATATGGTGCCAGTCTCGCTCCTTTCCTCTTACTGTGGCAGGTGTATGTGCAGGTAAGGCATATGGTGCCAGTCTCGCTCTTTTTCTCTTACTGTGACAAATGCATCTGCCGTTAAGCCCTATGGTGCCAGTCTAGCTCCTTTTCTATTACTGTGACAGGTGTATCTGCAGGTAAGCCATATGTGGCCAGTCTAACTCTTGTTCCCTTACTGTGACATGTGTATGTACAGGTAAGCCATAATTGGCCAGTCTAACTCTTGTTCCCTTACTGTGACAGGTGTATGTTCAGGTAAGCCATACTTGACCAGTCTCGCTCTTGTTCCCTTACTGTGACAGGTGTATGTACAGGTAAGCCATATGATGCCAGTCTAGCTCTTGTTCCCTTACTGTGACAGGTGTATATACAGGTAAGCCATATGGTGCCAGTCTAGCTCTTGTTCCCTTACTGTGACAGGTGTATGTACAGGTAAGCCATATTGTGCCAGTCTAGCTCTTGTTCCCTTACTGTGACAGGTGTATGTACAGGTAAGCCACAATTTGCCAGCATAGCTCTTTTCCCTTACTGTGACAGGTGTATGTGCCGGTAAGCCATATGGTGCCAGTCTCGCTCTTTTTCTCTTAGTGTGGCAGGTGTATGTGCATGTAAGCCATATGGTGCCAGTCTCGCTCCTTTTCTCTTACTGTTACAGGTGTATCTGCATGTAAGCCATATGTGGTCAGTCTACCTTTTGTTACCTTACTGTGACATGTGTATGTACAGGTAAGCCATACTTGACAAGTCTAGCTCTTGTTCCCTTACAGTGACAGGTTTATTTACAGGTAAGCCATAGGTGACCAGTCTAGCGCTTGTTCCCTTATTGTGGCAAGTGTATGTACAGGTAGACCTTATGGTGCCAGTCTAGCTCGTTTTCCCTTACTGTGACATGTGTATGTGCAGGTACGCCATAGGGGCCAGTCTACCTCTTGTTCCCTTACTGTGGTAGGTGTATGTACACGTAAGTGACATGTGGGCAGTATATCCCGTGTTCCCTTACTATAGCAGGTGTCTGTGCAGGCAAGCCATATGGTGCCAATGTATGTTCTAGCTCCTTTTCCCTTACTGTGGCAGATATATGTACAGGTAAGCCATATGTGGCCAGTCTCGCTCTTGTTCTCTTCCTGTGGCAAGTGTAAGTACAGGTAAATCACATGTGGCCAGTCTAGCTCTTGTTCCCTTCCCGTGACAGGTGTAGGTGCAGGTAAGCCAAATATGTGGGCGGTCCAGCTTTTGTTCCCGTACTGTGGCAAGCGTATGTACATGTAAGTGACATGTGGTCAGTCTAGCTATTGTTCCCTTACCGTGACATGTGTATGTGCAGGTAAGCCATAGGTGACCAGTCTAGCTCTTGTTCCCTTACTGTGGCAGGTGTATGGCACAGGTAAGTCAAATGTGGGCAGTCTAGCTCTTGCTCCCGCACTGTGACAGGTGTATATACAGGTAAGCCATAGGTGGCCAGTCTTGGTCTAGTTTCCTTACTGTGGCAAGTGTATGTACATGTAAGTCACATGTGGGCAGTCTCGCTAATGCTCGCTTACTGTGACAGTTGTATGTACATGTAAGCAATTGTGGTCAGTCTAGCTCTTGTTCCCTTAATGTCGCAGGTGTATGTGTAGGTAAGCCATGTGTGGCCAGTCTAGCTCCTGTTCCCTTACTGTGGCAGGAGTATGTAAAAGTAAGTCATATGTGGCCAGTCTATACATAATTCCCTTACTGAGACAGGTGTATGTACAGGTAAGCCATATGTGGCAAGTGTAGCTCTTGTTCCATTAGTGTGGCATCTGTATATATAAGGTAAGTCATATGAGCCCGGCCTAGCTGTTGTTCCCTTACTGTGGCAGGTGTATGTACAGGTAAGCCATATGTTGCCACATATGGTCATACTGTGACAGATGTCTGCACAGGTAAGCCATATGTGGCCAGTCAGGCTATTATTCTCTTATTGTGACAGGTGTATGTACAGGTAATCCGTATTTGGCCAATCTAGCTATTGTCACTCACTGTGGCAGGTGTATGTACAGCACAATTGCATGTGCCCAGTCTCGCTCTTGTTATTTTACTGTCGCTGGTGTATGTACAGGTAAGCCATATGTGGCCAGTCTCGCTCTTGCTCCCTTACTGTGGCAGATGTATGTACATGTAATTGTCTCGCTGCTGTTCCCTTACTGTAGAAGGCGTATGTACAGGTAAGCCATATCTGGCCAGTCTGGCTCTTGTTCCCTTACTATGACTGGTCTATGTAAAATATGTGGCAAGTCTAGCTCTTGTTACCGTTCTGTGGCATGTATATGTACAGGTAAGCCATATGTGGCCACTTCAGGTCTCGTTACCTGACTGCTACAGGTGTATATACAGGTAAGCCATAACTGGCCAGTATATCTCTTGTTCCCTTACTGTGACATGTGGATGCACGGGTAAGCCATATGTGGCCAGGCTAGCTCTTGTTCCATTACTGTGGCAAGTGTATGCACAGGTAAAGCCATATGTGGCCAGTCTTACTCGTGTCACTTACTGTGGCAGGTGTATATATACATGTAAGCCATATGTGTCTAGTCTAGCTCTTGTTCCCTTACTTTGGCAGGTGTATGTACAGGTAAGCCATATGTGGCCCGTCTATTTGTGTTCTTTACTTTGACAGCTGTATGTACAGGTAAGCCAAATGTGGCCAGTCTAGCTCTTGTTCCAGTATTGTGGCCGGTGTATATACAGGTAAGCCATATGTGGCCACATATGGCCATACTCAGACAGGTGTATGCACAGGTAAGCCATATGCCGCTATTCAGGCTCTTGTTCCCTTACTTTTGCAGTTGTATGTACAGGTAAACCATAAGTGGCCAGTATAGCTCTTGTTGCCTTACTGTGGCATGCGTATGTACAGGTAAGCCATATGTGGTCCGTCTGGCTCTTGTCACTTACTGTGGCAGTTGCATGTACAGGCAAGCCATATGTGCCCAGTTTCGCTCTTGTTCCCTTACTGTGGCATATGTATGTACAGGTAAGCCATATGTGCCCAGTCTCGATCTTGTTCTCTTGGTGTGGCATATGTATGTACAGGTTAGCCATGTGTGCCCAGTATCGCTCCTGTGCCCTTACTGTGCCATGTGTATGTACAGGTAAGCCATATGTGGAAAATCCAGCTCTTGTTCCATTATTGTGGCAGGTTTATATGCAGGTATGCCATATGTGTCCGGCCTAGCTTTTGTTCCCTTACGGTGTCAGGTGTATGTACATGTAAGACATAGGTGGCCACATATGGCCATACTGTGACAGGTGTATGCACAGGTAAGCCATATGTGGCCAGACAGGCTCTTGTTCCCTTACTATGACAGTTGTATGTACAGGAAAACCATATGCGGCCCGTCTGGCTCTTGTCAGCTTACAGTGACAGGTGTATATACATATCAACCATATGTGGCCAATCTAGGTCTTGTCACTTAATGTTCTCTTATTGTGACAGGTGTATGTACAGGTAAGCCGTATTTGGCCAGTCTCGCTATTGTCACTTACTGCGGCAGGTGTATGTACAGCAAAATTGCATGTGCCCAGTCTCGCTCTTGTTCCCTTACTGTGGCTGGTGTATGTACAGGTAAGCCATATGTGGCCAGTCTCGCTCTTGCTCCCTTACTGTGGCAGATGTATGTACAGGTAATTGTCTCGCTGCTGTTCCCTTACTGTAGAAGGTGTATGTGCAGGTAAGCCATATCTGGCCAGTCTATGACTTACTATGACAGGTCTATGTAAAGGTAAGCCATATGTGGTAAGTCTAGCTCGTGTTACCGTTCTGTGGTAGGTCTACATGTATGTACAGGTAAGCCATATGTGGTCAGTTTAGGTCTTGTTACCTTACTGCTACAGGTGTATGTACAGGTAAGCCATAACTGGCCAGTATATCTCTTGTTCCCTTACTGTGACATGTGGATGCACGGGTAAGCCATATGTGGCCAGGCTAGCTCTTGTTCCATTAATGTGGCAAGTGCATGTACAGGTAAGCCATATGTGCCCAGTCTTACTCGTGTCACTTACTGTGGCAGGTATATATACAAGTAAGCCATATGTGGCCAGTCTAGCTCTTGTTCACTTACTTTGGCAGGTGTATGTACATGTAAGCCATATGTGGCCCGTCTATTTTTGTTCCTTACTGTGACAGCTGTATGTACAGGTAAGCCAAATGTGGCCAGTCTAGCTCCTTTTCCAGTATTGTGGCCGGTGTATATACAGGTAAGCCATATGTGGCCAGTCTTACTCGTGTCACTTACTTTGGCAGGTATATATACAAGTAAGCCATATGTGGCCAGTCTAGCTCTTGTTCCCTTACTTTGGCAGGTGTATGTACAGGTAAGCCATATGTGGCCCGTCTATTTTTGTTCCTTACTGTGACAGCTGTATGTACAGGTAAGCCAAATGTGGCCAGTCTAGCTCTTGTTCCAGTGTTGTGGCCGGTGTATATACAGGTAAGCCATATGTGGCCACATATGGCCATACTCTGACAGGTGTATGCACAGGTAAGCCATAAGTGGCCAGTCTAGCTATTGTTCCATTACTGTGGCAGTTGTATGTACAGGTAACCCATAAGTGGCCAGTCTAGCTATTGTTCCATTACTGTGGCAGGCGTATGTACAGGTAAGCCATATGTGGTCAGTCTGGCTCTTGTCAGTTACTGTGGCAGTTGTATGTGGCAGTTGTTCCCTTACTGTGGCAGGCGTATGTACAGGTAAGCCATATGTGGTCAGTCTGGCTCTTGTCACTTACTGTGGCAGTTGTATGTACAGGCAAGCCATATGTGCCCAGTCTCGCTCTCGTTCCTTTACTGTGACATATGTATGTACTGGTAAGCCATATGTGCCCAGTATCGCTCTTGTTCCCTTACTGTGGCATATGTATGTACAGGTAAACCATATGTGGCCAGTCTAGCTCTTGTTCCCTTACTGTGGCAGGTGTATATGCATGTAAGCCATATGTGACCATTCTAGCTCTTGTCACTTACTGTGGCAGGTGTATGTACAGGTAAGGCATATGTGGCTAGTCTAGCTCTCGTTGCCTTACTGTGACAGGTGTATGTACAGGCCAGCCATATGTGGCCAGTTTAGCTCCCGGTCTGTAACGGAGACTGGGGGCTAATCATAATCTGTGATTGCAGAAATGAGTTGACCGTTTTACTAAACTTCATAAGACTAAAATGTTTGTAAGTGAACATTTATGATGGTCTGTACATTTCAAATTAGCAATGTGTTATTGTAAACAATTATTGGATTTACATTTATTGAGCATAGCCTAAGCTCAATAAATGGAAATCCATTCATAGAAATTTCCAGACGACCCAAAATTTGCACTTACGAATATTTTAGTCGTACAAAGTTTATTGAAACGGGCCCCAGGTCTGTGGCCGGAATAGTTCCTGGGTTGTAACATGCTGATCTGATTCAATACAGGTCCGTAAACACATAAGCCCCATTTCTCCAGTCATAGGCACCTATAACAACATAAGGGTGTCCAGCCAATATCAGGTTACACTGCGTTACCTGTGGAGATAGCGGAGACCCACACCCTAACAGTGACGTCATTGACTGCGAAGATCACGTATCTGGACCTCGCATATTCGTTGACAGTGTTGTATGCCACAATACTTGAACCTGAAACAGGGTAGCGTGCATTTACAGTAAGCATGTATTGCATACCATATGGCCGGGCCCGTATGCTGCACACGCAGAGGCAATTGATGGTCTTTTAAAAACGTTCCCACATAATCCGGACGGACACACAATAACACAATGACATCAAAACTGTTACAACTTACAGCCGGCTGCAAAACTGTTACAACTTACAGCAAGGTGAAAAACTGTTACAACATACAGCCAGCTGCAAAACTGTTACAACTTACAGCAAGGTGCATCACTGTTACAACATACAGCCAGCTGCAAAACTGTTACAAATTACAACAAGCTGCAAAACTGTTACAAATTACAGCCAGCAACATAACTGTTACAACGTACAGCCAAATGAAAAACTGTTACAACATACAGCCAGCTGCAAAACTGTTACAACTTACAGCAAGGTGCAAAACTGTTCCAACATACAGCCAGCTGTAAAAATGTCACACTTTAGAGCAAGGTGCAAAACTGTTACAACATACAGCCAGCTGCAAAACTGTTACAACATACAGTCAGCTGCAACACTGTTACAACATACAGCCAGCTGCAAAACTGTTACAACTTACAGCCAGCTGCAAAACTGTTACAACTTACAGCAATCTGCAATACTGTTACAACTTACAACAAGCTGCAACACTGTTACAACTTACAGCCGACTTCAAAATTGTTACAACTTACAGCCAGCTGCAAAACTGTTACAACATACAGCCAGCTGCAACACTGTTACAACGCACAGCCAGCTTCAAAACTGTTACAACTTACAGCAAGCTGCAAAACTGTTACAACATACAGCCAGCTGCAAAACTGTTACAACATAAAGCCAGCTGCAAAACTGTTACAACTTACAGCCAACTGTAAAACTGTTAGAACATACAGCCAGCTGCAAAACCGTTACAGCATACTGCCAGCTGCAAAACTGTTACAACTGTATGCAAGCTGCACAACTGTTACAATTTACAGCAAGCTGCACAAGTGTTACAACATACAGCAAGCTGAAACACTGTTACAACATACACGCAGCTGCAAAACTGATACAACTTACGGCCAACTTCAAAACTGTTACATCTCACGGCAAGCTGCAAAACTATTACAACATACAGCCAGCTGCAAAACTTTCACAACTTACAGCCAGCTACAAACAGCCAGCTACTGTGACACCTTACAGCCAGCTGCAAAACTGTTACAACATACAGCCAGCTGCAAAACCGTTACAACATACAGCCAGCTGCAACACTTTCACAACTTACAGCCAGCTACAAAACTGTTACAACAAACAGCAAGCTGCAACATTGTTAAAACTTATAGCAAGGTGCAAAACTGTTACAACATACAGCCAGCTGCAAAACTGTTACAAGTTACAGCCACCTGAAAAGCTGTTACAACTTACAGCCAGCTGCAAAACTGTTACAACTTACAGCTGTTGTGCTGGCCTCAATATAAATCATGTTGCGATTTGTGCCGTCAGTGGAACCATATAACATATAACGGGTTGTACTGGCCTGACTGCAACTCAAGTTGCAAGTTATGACGACAGTGGAACCAAATAACATACAGCGGTCTGTAATGCCTCAATACAACCCAAGTTGCGAGGTATGTCGACAGTGGAACCATATCACATACAGCGGGTTGTACTGTCCTCATTACAACTCAAGTTGCGAGATATGACGACAGTGGAACCAAATAACATACAGCGGGCTGTACTGACCTCAATACAACTCAAGTTGCTATATATGCCGAGAATGGAACCATATAACATACAGCGAGTTGTACTGGCCTCAATACAACTCAAGTCTGGAGTTATGCCGACAGTGGAACCATATAACATTCAGCGAGTTGTAATGGCCTCAATATAACTCAAGTTGCCATATGTGCCGAAAGTGGAACCATATAACATATAGCGAGCTGTACTGACCTCATTACAACTCCAGTTGCGATATATGCCGAAAGTGGAACAATATAACACACAGCGAGTTATACTGGCCTCAATATAACTCACGTTGCGATTTGTGACGTCAGTGGAACCATATAACATATAGCGAGCTGTACTGGCCTGACGGCAACTCAAGAGTTATGTCGACAGTGTAACCATATAACATATAACGGGTTGTAATGGCCTGACTGCAACTCAAGTTGCAAGTTATGACGACAGTGGAACCAAATAACATACAGCGAGCTGTACTGGCCTCAATACAACCCAAGTTGCAAGGTATGTCGACAGTGGAACCAAATAACATACAGCGGGCTGTACTGTCCTCATTACAACTCAAGTTGCTATATATGCCGACAGTGGAACCATATAGCATACAGCGGGCTTTACTGACCTTATTACAACTCAATTTGCGAGTTATGCCGACAATGGTACCATGTAACATACAGCGGGTTGTACTGACCTCAATACAACTCAAGTTGCGATTTATGCCGACAGAGTGGAACCATATAACGGCTTGTACTGGCCTGGCTACAACTGAAGTTGCAAGTTATGACGACAGTGGCACCAAATAGCATACAGCGGGCTGTACTGGCCTCAATACAACCCAAGTTGCGAGGTATGTCGACAGTGGAACCATATAACATACAGCGGGTTGTACTGTCCTCATTACAACTCAAGTTGCGAGATATGATGACGACAGTGGAACCAAATAACATACAGCGGGCTGTACTGGCCTCAATACAACTCAACTTGCGATATATGCCGACAATGGAACCATATAGCATACAGCGGGTTTTACTGACCTCAATACAACTCCAGTTGCGATATATGCCGAAAGTTGAACCATATAAAATACAATGAGTTGTACTGGCCTCAATACAACTCAAGTTGCGATATGTGCCGAAAGTTGAACCATATAACATTGTAATGAATTAATGTGATACATGTAATAGAAGTGATTCATAGGACTATAAAATGGACTGGAAAACTTACCTGGGTAGGTTATGTAGGGCTATAGGAGGTGTGAAAACTGACCATTGTATTTAGAATTGGCATGGGATTAAAGTGAGCGGTATTGGACAGGACACTGGATATTTGGTCAAACGTGTAGAGAGATGATTTTTGAGAGCTGATCGATCAGATGTGTTTTATATTGGGAAATGTAACACTATATATGGATAGTGTTGGATTGCTACGTGATTGATGTAGCTGCGATGCGGCAAGATGAACTGTGAAATGAGAGATTTAGTGAGTTTGTAGTTCAATATATAAGTACCTTGTCTCTTGGTGTAGTTCTGCAGAGTGTGTCTCATTACTACATGTACACGATGTAATGAGTGTCTAAGACCAAGGTACTTATCTATTTGCAGTGGTAAATGTCGTCGCCCTTTGTGTTCGTAGTTCTGGTGATGGCTGTAAGGTCTGAGGTGTCATGCAGCGGTGACCTGATCAGAAGATCCTAGACTGTTTGGATATTCAAAATTACCAAATAAGGATAATGTGTCTTAGTGTTATGAATCGTATATACCATGAGAGTAGATTGGGCTGGGGAAGAAATGACAATACACATATGTATCCTTGTAATGTGATATATATATGAGCATGCAATATTATTTGGGGAATACCTATTGGCGAACATTGAGTGTCAATAATATGACTAGTGTGTGATACAAAGTAAATTATGAGACGATAACTTTGTAAATGTAAACAGGGTTACAAGACTATGACAATAGGGATGTTATGAGAGTATTATTAAACATTGAATGTGTATATAATGTATATATGATTTGCTCAATTCCATGACTCTTCTTTTCTCATATTTCCTATTAACTGAAACTTTACTTGCTTGTTTCTCAGTATTGTGATAATATAAAGTGCTAGTAAATAAGATATTTTGTATAAAGTTATCGCTATCTCTAGGTATCCCCGGGTAAAACGATGTATCGTTAACAATGGCTGATCTCATTTCCTTACACAGCGCGTGGTACAGACCTCATTACAACTCACAAGTTGCGAAATATGCCGATAGTTCAACCATATAACATACGGCGAGTTGTACTGGCCTCATTACAACTCGAGTTGCGATATATGCCGAAAGTTGAACCATATAACATACGGAGAGTTGTAATGGCCTCATTACAACTCGAGTTGCGATATATGCCGAAAGTTGAACCATACAACATACGGCGAGTTGTACTGGCCTCATACAACTCGAGTTGCGATATATGCCGAAAGTTGAACCATATAACATACGGAGAGTTGTAATGGCCTCATTACAACTCGAGTTGCGATATATGCCGAAAGTTGAACCATACAACATACGGCGAGTTGTACTGGCCTCATTACAACTCGAGTTGCGATATATGCCGAAAGTTGAACCATACAACATACGGCGAGTTGTACTGGCCTCATTACAACTCAAGTTGTAAGATATGCTGACAGTGGAACCATGTAACAAGTTATACTGGCCGCAATACAACTCAAGTTGCGATGTATGCCGACAGTGGAACCATATACATACAGCGAGTTGTACTGGCCTCATTGCAACTCAAGTTGCGATATATGCGGACAGTGGAACCATATAGCATACAGGGTGTTGTACTGGCATCAATACAACTGAAGTTGCGTAAATGTCGACAGTGGAACCTATAGCATACAGCGTGTTGTTCTGGCCTCAACAGAACTCAAGTTGCGATATATGCCGACAGTGAAACCATATAACATACAGCGGGTTGTCCTGGCCTCAATACAACTCAAGTCGCGAGTTATGCCGACAGTGAAACCATAGTTCGTAACTGGAGTTGGTTCTAGACTGGTGAAGCATAGTACACGCAACCAATTATCAGTCGCTCCATTCCTCCAGTGATAAACATGTTTCTACAAGCCGACAGCATAAGGCGAAACATGCATTGTTAATGCGGCTGAGTATATATGTGGCTGTGACTGGACGTATTGGGTTTATTGGCTCTGCGACCAGTGTATATCCTGATCAGTATGTGCATCCGTACCACCAATGAAATATCCGTCAGGCATCTAACAAGCAATATATATCGTTAGCGAGCTCCATGAGTGTGATAGGTAGCCATGGGCTACACTGGTGACACACACACAAAAGCCCCATTATTAGCGAGCTACATGAGTGTGATGTTTGATCAGGGGCTACATGTACACTGGTGACACAGACAGAAGCCACATCATTGCAGTCACAGCCACATATCACCATATATTCTTACCCACGGCGTCCGACATCCAGCCAATCAGAGTGCCGTCCAGCAGTTTACTGCGCACCACCACTAGCGCAGGGTATTCCCCTAGCACGTGCTCTCGTTCTACATACACTTCAGAGGCTAAAATATTCAGACATTTTCATTAGAGGTGAACACATCAAAATTAAGTACAACTAACATGTCTCTATGTCCGGTTTAGAGAGGTTGGACTTTATTTTTAAATAAAGACATTCCTATTGGCGATTAGCGCCGGTGGTTGTGTACCCAGATAGCAGCCCATGTTCCGTCGTCCATTGCCACGGCAAAAATGTTCGTACATAGTCCCATAACGGTACACCGTACAGCACGTCTACATACATGTGCGTCTGCCGTCGCCAGCTGCTACCTCATTCATTACATATGTTCTACCTTCCATAAATAGTAGCTGACATGTGAGAATTCTCCGTTTGAACGTGGAGCAATGCAATTTATAAAAAAGTATATTTCAATGAAGGCGTCGACGCCGATTTATGTATACGTTATCGTTCACATGTCGGAATGTTAAAGGTACATGCCCACTCAGTAGGCACAGAATGTTCTTTATGGGAATTAAATCCTTGAAATGTTAACGGACATTACTATGTATTCTATGTATTTAGCCCCGTGCAAGCACCGGGGCGGGATCAACTGATCCTGAGAATAGTGCTGCAGTAGCCATTGCTTGTCGTAAAAGGCGACTAAACTGGCTTAACGATTGGGTTCATACTTTCCGGAACCCACTATACCGGATTTGGCCCTCATGTACATTTTTGGCTTTCTTGTATGTGAGAGTTGAGTCAGGCTATGCCCCATATATAAAAGTAAGATTAGCGCTAATCCTATTACTTTTAGGGGATGGGATAAATGATGCTGGTGTGGCGAGGGCCTGGCACCAGATCAGGTTGTTCTAATTTCAGGACTGAATATATATTTTGATTGTAAATATTGAGTTCTGAAGTTGGGATTTACCCCCTCGGACAGGTGGATACGGGACACGACCCAGTTGACCCGTCTGCGTGTAGACTCCCTGAGGCTTGTACCTCTATGTCAGAAAAGCGGACGTTAAACCCTATTCACTCACTCACTCTACGTATTTATGTTTTATGTCCAATGATTATACTTTATAATCTGTCACTATTATAAGTGTGTCACTATTCCACTAGTTCTAAAAAGTACGCGTGCCGGCTATACAGATATAATCATTTAGTAATATTTATTTTACTGACAGTGACTCGCGGTCGTATCAGGCTAATTTCATATGCAAATGAGGCATGACATTTATAATTATTTTTACTAGTCAAATGCGTCACTTGAAAAAATAATATTTTCAACAGATTATAAAGTATGATCATTGCACAACAAGACATAAATACATAGCATAAATAGTAATGTCCGTTAACATTTTAAGGAAACATGGTTATCACCCCTGATATCGGAGTGGAAATTTACGTCTGATGTAAAATGAATAATAATGTCAATCAATACGTGGGGTAATGGTGAATTAATGTTTATTTTGCCAGAAAATATCCTCGATTATGTCTCTGGTATAAACAACATTCTGTGCCTACTGAGTGGGCATGTACATTTAATGTTGCAATATGTGACATAAGTAGAGCGCGATACTGGCTAGCGATTGGCTTAGAAAGTAGGGCGAAATATAACTCTAATTATTGTTTGCCCTAGTTTATCGACCAATGAAAGCAGAGCATTTTGTCTCAATTAGTTGCATATTGCCACGACCACGACAAGTTTTATGCTTTCGGTCAAGTCCCATGATTTATTTGCATGCACTTTTACTTAGATGTAACTAAACGGTAGTACTTACTATAATACATATTGTTTATAGTACGTACATACGTTCGATCCGCCTTTGACGTAGATTCCGCCCACGTGAAAGTCTGGAGGGGGTAAACTGGAGTTCCGCCACGCTCTAACGTTCACCTGCACCTCGTGGCTCCTCTGGTAGTTTGGCCCGTCCCAGTACCCGGCACTTCCTGTACACACGGCCGGCAACGTACGAGATGGAACAGTTATGTAGGCACGCATCAGCCTACAGTGGAACCTCTCTAATCCAGACACATCGGCAGGTCGCAAATGTGTCCGGTTTAGAGAGGTTCCATTGTAATTAAACGCTCCATAAACATTTTGTTGTCATTTTCAAATATGAGCAGATACGACAATGAAATACATTACAGTGGAACCCGTCTATTTTAAACCGGATAGGATGTCCCTGGTGTCCGGTTTAGAGGGGTTACACTGTATATTGTCGGAAACTATCAAAACAACAAGACTATGATACATTGATATGCAAGTAAGCGCGTCTACCCCGATGTCATGATAGGAAACCATCCGCCCGTGACTCTTCATAGCCTATTCGTTTCTGAGTTAGAACGTAGCCATTTAGCCTTAGTGTTAAGGACTAACTTCATAGAACATCATAATTTGTTTCAAATATAACAGCTTCGTAAATTGACTTAATATTTGTATCAAGTTTATCTGACACATACGAAAATCATTTATTCCCAATAAAATCAATCTTTGATGGAATTTTATCAAATAAACAAAATTGAGAGGCTGACATTTTAGTTATTGACAAAAAACTACTTCAATTTATATATTTTTGAAATTCAATTTGTTTAAAAGCCAAACATTCGTCGGCAGCAAAACGTGGAACATAGAGGATATACCGTGTACATACATACACGTACATATTACGTTACCATGGCATGTACATGTATACTTCACATACCTGTATATACACGTACATATTACGTCACCATGACATGTACACGTCTACTTCACATACCTGTATTTACACGTACAGATTACGTCACCATGACTTGTACATGTATACTTCACAAGCTGTATTGACACGTACATATTACGTCACCATGGCATGTACATGTATACTTCACATACCTGTATATACACGTACATATTACGTCACCATGACATGTACATGTATATTTCTCATACCTGTATTTACACGTACAGATTACGTCACCATGAGTTGTACATATATACTACACATACCTGTATGTACACGTACATTACTCACCACCATTACATGTCAATGCATACTTTACATACCTGTATATACACGTACAAATAACTTTACCATGACGTGTACATGCATACTCCACATACCTGTATTTACACGTACATAGTACGGCACCAAGACTTGTACATGTATACTTCACATACCTGTATTTACCCTTAAAGATTACGTCACCATGACTTGTACATGTATACTCCACATACATGTATTTACACGTACATATTACGTCACCATGACTTGTACATGTATACTCCACATACATGTATTTACCCTTAAAGATTACGTCACCATGACTTGTACATGTATACTCCACATACATGTATTTACACGTACATATTACGTCACCATGACTTGTACATGTATACTCCACATACATGTATTTACACGTACCTATTACGTCACTATGACATGCACATGTAAACTCCACATACCTGTATTTAAACGTACATATTACGTCACCACATGTACTTGCATTCTTCACATACCTGTATTTACACGTACATATTACGTCACCACATGTACATGTATATTCCACATACCTGTATTTATTACGTCACAATGACATATACATGCATACTTCACATACCTGTATGTACACGTACAGATTACGTCACCATGCCGTGTACATGTACACTCCACACACTTGTATTTGCACGTACAGATTACGTCACCATTACATGTACATGCATACTTCACATACCTGCATTTACATTCAAAAATTACGTCACCATGCCATGTACATGTATACTCAACATACCTGTATATTCACACATACATATTACGTCACGATGACGTGTACATGTATACTTCACATACCTGTATTGACACGTACATATTACGTCACCATGACGTGTACATGTATACTTCACATAGCCGTATTTACACGTACATATTACGTCACCATGACGTGTACATGTATACTTCACGTAGCCGTATTTACACGTACATATTACGTCACCATGACATGTACATATGTATGTCACATACCTGTATTTACACGTACATATTACGTCACCATGGTACATGTATACTTCACATACCTGTATTGACACGTACATATTACGTCACCATGACGTGTACATGTATACTTCACATACCTGTATTTACACGTACAAATTACGTCACCATGACATGTAAATGTACATTTCACATATCTGTATTTACAAGTACATATTACGTCACCATAACATGTACATGCATACCTAACATACCATGTCATGTACATGTATATTTCACATACCTGCATTTACAAGTACATATTACGTCACGTTGACATGTATATGAATACTTCAGATACCTGTATTTACACGTACATATTACGTCAATATGACATGTACATTTATTCTCAACATACATGTATTTACACGTACAGTTTACTTCATCTTGATATGTACATGTATACTCCAGATACCTGAATGTACACGTACATATTATGTCACCTTGACATGTACATGCACACTCCACGTCACCATGATATGTACAATATTCTCCACATACCTGCATTTAAACGTGTATATTACGTCACCCAATGTACATGTATACTCCACATTCCTGTTTTAAACGTACATATTACGTCACCATGACGTGCACATGTATACTTCACATACCTGTACTTGCACGTACAGATTACGTCACCATCACGTGTATATATATACTTCACATAAATGCATTTTTTCGTGCAGATTACGTCATCATGACATGATATGTATACTCTACATACCTGTATTAACAAGTGCATATTGCATCACCATGGCATGTACATGCATATTCCACATACCTGTATTTGCACGTACATATTACGTGACCATGACATGTATATGTATACTTCACATACCTGTATTAAAACGTGCAGATTACGTCACCATGCCATGTACATTTATACTCCACATACCTGTATTTACACGTGCAGATTACGTCGGCTGACATGTAAATGTATATTTCACATGCCTGTATTTACACGTACATATTACGTCACTATGGCATGTACACGTATACTCAACTTACCTGTATGTACACGTATAGACTACGTCACAATGACATGCACACTCCACATTTCTGTATTTTCACGTACATATTGGGTCATCATGATATTACATTATTACATGTATACTCGACATACCCATGTAAATGGATGATCCTGAGGTTTCAGCATTATATCGTATTGGCACGGACACAATCACCGTATCCTCGTTGTACAGGTAGATAACTCCGCCGTATTGTTCCATCCTATCGTCATCTCTGGGACACCCGCCTGTAATGGAAAACGGGGGAAGGACAGAATAGACGAAATGTCCATAGCGAGCCACCATGTCGCGGAGATGAGACGAAATGTCCGTAACGAGCCACCATGTCGCAGAGATGAGACGAAATGTCCGTAACGAGCCACCATGTGGGGGAGATGAGACGAAACGCCGTAACGAGCCACAGTATCATGCAGAAGAGACGAAATGTCCGTTATGAGCCACCATGTCGTGGAGATGAGACGAAATGTCCGTAACGAGCCACCAAGTCGCTGAGATGAGACGCAATGCCGTAACGGGCCACAGTGTCATGGAGAAGAGAAGAAATATCCGTAATGCACGACCATGTCGTGGAGATGAGACGAAATGTCCGTAATGCGCCACCAGATCGTGGTGATGAGACCAAATGTCCGTAGCGAGCCACCATGTCGTGGAGATGAGACGAAATGTTCGTAACAAGTCACCATGTCGTGGAGATGATACGAAAGATGATAGCGAGCCACCATGTCGCGGAGAAGAGACGAAATGTCCGTAATGCGCCAGCAAGTTGTGGTGATGAGACGAAATGTCCGTAACGAGCCACCATGTCGTGGTGATCAGACGAAATGTCCGTAACGAGCCACCATGTCGCGGAGATGAGAAGAAATGTCCATAACGAGCCACCATGTCGCGGAGATGAGACGAAATGTCCGGAACGAGCCACCATTTCGTGAAGATGAGACAAAAGGCCGTAACGAGCGTCAGTGTCATGGAGAAGAGACGAAATGTCCGTAATGCGCCAGCAAGTTGTGGTGATGAGACGAAATGTCCGTAACGAGTCACCATGTGGCGAAGATGAGACGAAAGGTCCGTAACGAGCCACCACGTCGTGGAGATGTCGTGGAGAAGGACCGAAATGTCGTAACCCGTCTCAGTGTCATGGAGATGAGACGAAATGTCCGTAACAATCCACCATGTCGTGGAGATGAGACGAAATGTCCGTAACGGGTCACCATGTCGCGAAGATGAGACGAAAGGTCGGTAACCAGCCACCACGTCGTGGAGATGTCGTGGAGAAGGACCGAAATGCCGTAACCCGTCACAGTGTTGTGGAGATGAGACGAAATATCCGTAACAAGCCACCATGTCGTGGAGATGAGAAGAAATGTCCGTAACGAGCCACCAAGTCGTGGAGATAAGACGAAATGTCCGTAACGAGTCACGATCTTGTGGAGATGAGACGAAATGTCCGTAACGAGCCACAATGTCGTGGAGAAGGGACGAAATGTCCGTAACAATCCACCATGTCGTGGAGATGAGACGAAATGTCCGTAACGGGTCACCATGTCGTGTAGATGTCGTGAGAAGGACCGAAATGCCGTAGCCCGTCAAAGTGTCGTGGAGATGAGACGAAATGGCCGTAGCAAGCCACCATGTCGTGGAGATGAGACGAAATGTCCGTAACGTGTCACCATGTCACGAAGATGAGACGAAAAGTCCGCAACGAGCCACCACGTCGTGGAGATGTAGTGGAGAAGAATCGAAATGCCGTAACCCGTCACAATGTCGTGGAGATGAGACGAAATGTCCGTAGCAAGCCACCATGTCGTGGAGATGAGACGAAATGTCCGTAACGGGTCACCATGTCGCGAAGATGAGACGAAAGGTCGGTAACCAGCCACCACGTCGTGGAGATGTCGTGGAGAAGGACCGAAATGCCGTAGCCCGTCAAAGTGTCGTGGAGATGAGACGAAATGTCCGTAACAAGCCACCATGTCGTGGAGATGAGACGAAATGTCCGTAACGAGCCACCAAGTCGTGGAGATGAGACGAAATGTCCGTAACGAGTCACGATGTTGTGGAGATGAGACGAAATGTCCGTAACGAGCCACAGTGTCGTGGAGAAGGGACGAAATGTCCGTAACGAGCCACCATGTCGTGGACAAGGGTTGTGGTGGCATTTCATTTCCGTTTTGTCGCGCGTCCCTTTCTTGCTAGAAGATCCTTTTCGAGTATATGTGAGGGTAAATTCGGAAAAGTCGTTAGCGAGTGGAGATTTGTATTTTATTGAAGTACAAGTATGTGATTTGAGCATTTATAATTTGTACAGGTTATTGATAAACATTCATCTCGAATACCGCCGTACATTAAGTACATTTGGTCAATCGACGTTGGTGGTCGGCGACCCGCGTGTCGGTGACGATTATGCTGTCAACTGTCCCGTGACGACAACACTGATGCGTTAATGGCCGTAATACCAGAGCCTGACTCTATAGCGACCAGTGTAGCCGCTAATCATACTGCGCGCATGCTCGGGCTGATTTGCGGCTTCACTGGCCGCAATGGTGCATGTCACACTCCCCTTTGTCATACAGATCAAAGTATTGCCACTCAATAACGCGTATTGTCAACATCAACATGATAACGGAAAACGGGGAAAAGGAATGAAATAATAGCTGGTTTTTTTATATTTATAAGTTATTTTTGATTTGTATGTGGATATATGCACGAGTTCCGCAGCGTGCGATATTGCGCGACTTTATCGTTGCGCGTCGGAACGAGTGGCATATACCCACATACACATCAAATAACCTTTTTATTATATACGTACATCATTCGCAATTTATATGTGCTTCAAAAGATATACAAAATATAAAGACGATACACAAATTATTGGTGATTTAGAAGGAACTATTTTGCGGTGTGAAGCGTAGTTCCGGCTCTGACCAATATGAACTCACGAGACGTCAATATGGAAAAGTATTGACGTGTTGCGTTGCATTGTGTTTCAATGGGAAACGAAAGTACGTATATAATAAATTACGATATGTACGCACTCTCTGAAAATGAAGCCGCAAACAAGAGCGACTGCTTCATAATAATCAAGCTCGGGTACGTGTGTTTCGTCAGTTCTACACTACCGCCTGTGCTAATTTTGCAAATATTTGTATTTTTTCTCTTCAAAATACTTGAATATTGTGCTTGAACTCGATAAATCTGATTGGCTGAGCATGAGCTATGACACAGTGCATGCTCAGACAATCAGAGTGCTAGTTGCGAGTTAATATTGCCAATATATTTTGAGAAACGTTGATAATCGGCGGTTGTGTAACACTGCTGGTGTCTTCGACTTGGTTTCTCATGCGGGAGCCTTCGGTTAGGTTAACTTTGTCTCTTAGTGTCTCTTAGTGACAACGCGTGTGAATGATAATAACAAACACACGTGACAACTGCAAACTTACGGTGGGCGTAAGACATAAATATTGTGTGCAAAATACTAGTTACTGTCTGTTTCACGAAACCTTTCCAAACTTTACGGCTATATAAATAATACAAAAACAACATTGTTTTCGATAATATTAAATTTTATCAAAATTTAAGAATGAGCCTTCTTATTTTGTGAAATTTGGTCCAAAATTGATTTTATTACGAAAAACAAATTTCCCAATGTTAAATGTTAACAGAGTGAAGATATCTATGGGGATTTAACATGGGGAAATTTTTCTAATTTCAGAAATTGTGGACCGATTTTCAAAATCTAACTTTTCTTTTCTTAGTTCGATCCTTTACAAGCTATCTAGACAGGTTTCGGAGTCAATTGTTTCTTTTGTTGGCACCTCCCCTAACTCCTGCACCTCCCTTTTTCCCCCATGTTAAATTCCCATAGACAAATCATTTTTTCGTAATAAAATCAAAATTTGACAAAATTTCACAAAATAAAAAGAAGGCTCATTCTTACATTTTGATCAGATTTAATGTTATCGAAACAAATATTGTTTTTGCATTGTTTACATGGCCGTACAATTTGGGCAGGTTTCGTGAAACAGACAGTAGTTGCGGTTGGCTTGTAATTGTTATGGCACAATTGCTTCCTTGCCATCGAAATTTGAGGGATATATACATGTATTACGTTTTTTCTTAAGAAATAAAAATGTAGGTAATGTGGACAACATATCACCAGTTGGGGTGGAGTTTCCCGCATCACAATACCTTTTCTGCTTTGTAGAGGTAACCAAATGTTCCAGCATACGCCTTACCTATGGCACTAAATATGTATCCCTTGTTGGGCGCCTCCAGCGACTTCACCTGCACGTCCACCATCACCGGCATCTCGGCCAACCCGTGGGCAACCTCCACCGAACTGAGCTCTTTATCCTGGGAAACCAAGGTTAGCCATCCGCTCTCAAAGTCCGGCCCACCTATCGGGCTGGCTACGAAAATGGCGGCTGAAAATCAAACATGGCACGATCTGATACACTACCGCATGTGATAATCTTGCCAATTGTTGTCAATTTAATTTCTTATTTAAAAATACTTCAATATTGTGTTTGAAGTCAATCAGTTGGGTGAGTCTGAGCTGTGCTGCAGCTCAGGCTCAGGTAATCAAATTCCTTGATTGCGAATTGGCATTGCCAATAGATGTTGAGAAACGTTGTTATTCTGGGCAAGATTAACGCAGATGGCTGTGTACACAGAGTGGAATGTAGATCAGTAAGAACCAGACGATTTGCACATTGAACGCTTCCTGTAAGTGCTGGAAGAACCGTAATAGTTGTATACTGTGCCTCAGATGATGTTTCAGATATACAATATGTGTTATTTCGTGTCCTGTAACTACTGAACACAGGTTGTTAATGCAGTGAAACGATTTATGATGCACATGTGGAAAACATATGGAAAACCATTAGTGCCAGAACTTTTTGATATGACCCGCGTAGTAGTATATACAATGGGGCTGCTTCTGGGCCACCCCCTCATACTACCCTCATACTACCCCCACCCTCGCAGGCAGGGAACCTGACCCAACGTAAAAGACTACGGGTTCTGGGCCATCCACTTCATAGGACACGCAACACACCCGCAGGCGGGGACCCCACCCCAACGCAAAACACTATGGGTTATGTGCCATCCATCTCATAGGGCAGCCTTTTCATAACTATATCTGATCATATAAAATTTTATTCTGAAACAATAAAGACACATCAATTATATTTATCGCCAAATTTGGCCAGTTTTCTATGGATATTTATATAGGAAAATACCACACCACATATTAAGTCAAATATCATAGTAAACGTGAATATGGTGGATTTATTATAAAGACTTATTACAAATTAGTTATGTATGTAAATATTACCACACACTAATGCATGTATTGATGGGTTTATAAGTTCTGACGACTAAACATATACCAAACCGCCAGCTACGTAGGGACAATTGATCACTGATCCTATATCGTAGTAGGGGAGGCAAAGCCCCGATTTGCCATAGGTCCCTGCCGAGCTCAGCGATGAGATAAACCGGCGCTATGGCTAGGTTGCCAGGCGTGTGTCACACGATAGAGGCCTCCTTCAGTGCAGAGCCCCTGTGCTTGGCTCTGGTCCAGTGTGATAACTTACAACGCCGAAACGCGACTGAAGCGAGTTACCCATGTGGTAAAAAATGCAATTCGTCTAGATCACAAAATCTACAGGGGTAGGGCCATCCAAAAATAATTTCGACCCACACACTTTCCAGTTCTCTGCGCTATTTTGGCTCCGAATGTCTTCTTTCAAGGCCTGGGATCCACATAGTTCTGCGGTAGGAGCTGTTTGGGTGAGTATTGTAAGGTGCATTTTGCTAGGCAGCGGAAAGGTCCAGGAACGCAGCCGTGTACTGGGTGTGACAGAGGTATTACAAATATATATCTGCTGTGTCAGCGGTGTGGGTATCGTCGCGCACTCAATCAAGATTGCATGCGGAGCGCTAGGGCCATCCTGTTGGCGGCTATAGAAATTCCCAATTTGAAACGTGAGCCCTGTTAGGTATGCCCACCCAGCATGGCTACTATGGATGAATTAATCGAGCAGCTGCTTGCAGAATTGCAGGCACCCTAGCCTCTCCATTACCTTGTCAAGAATATCATGGATGAGCCCATTCCAGAAGTGGTGAAGGGCGACTACTCAATTCAAGCCCCTGCTCCCAGGCAGCTACCGAAACCTCGGTTAAGGGTCCAGAGGAAACAAACGGAAGGCCATTCAGAAGGAGTGTGAGCCTATACCCCCTCAGAAATCAATCAGAACAACGCAAGACTACCAGAAGGAGATAATACAGCTGTTTGAACAGGAAAAGGCGGATGGGCTAGTATTCAGACAGATCCCCTGGGTGATAGGGAAGATCTGGTATTTGTTATTAAATGGTTTATTTCCACTTTTAATACAATATGTACATTTTATAAAGTTTTCAAGAGAACATAGCTAAATAAAATACAATGAGTACATACTATGTTAACAAGTGAAATGTATGGGAGAGTAAAGTAGTTGAGATATACAGAGCATGAAAAGAAGGAAGAAGGTAATGATATCTTTCTTTGTGATCACACCTGCTGGACCTGTGTAGTTGTGTAGTTTATATTTAATATAGAGATATGCTGTGCTTGAATTTTCTTGCGGTGCCTATACTAACTTTATATATTAAACCTGTCCCACTTAATAATATGCTGTTCATTTTTGTCTTGCATTGTCCTTATTTCTTATTCCATATGTATTGTTCAAGTAACTTACACCAGATTCGAAAGTAATATCATGCTTGTCATATTTACATTTGAAAATATAGTAATTTGCTAACACAATTATAACATTAAATTGTTTTACTATCAGTGCCTTATTTGTTATTCCTAGAGCAACACTACGAACATTTAATTAATATGTTAAGTTTTTTTCATTTAGATAATTTCGAAGCTGTGACCAAAAATGTTGCACATGCATACATTCCCAGAACATGTGTTTTATGCTTTCAACATACATATAGCAAAAATCACATAGTCTACTATTTACTATATTACAACGATAGAGTAGTTTATTTGTCCCAATGATACGCATTAAATATCTATATTGGAAATTGCGTAATGTTGAGTCTATTGTACAATTGAAAGATAATGTGTAAATTTGTTACCAGAATAAATTATCATCAGAAAATTAATTTGTCCATTTTTGTTCAGATTTTATTTATCCTATATTTTGTTTGTGTGTTTGTCTGGTATATAGTAATTTGTTTACATATTTGCTATCCTGTACTTTCGATATAAGCGACGTAGATTGTGGAGTTGTGTTGATGCTTTCTGTTTTTATTTTATCGGCCCATAATGGACTTATGCTGTTCACAATACTTTGATATTTTATAAAATCGTCCTGACGTATATTGAATATTGCTGTAAAATCAGTAAAGCGTAGAAAATTCCTTACTCTGTAGTCATATAGATGTTCAACATATGTAATGCCTTTATTGTACCAATCCTTGAAAAATATTGTTTTGCTTTGATGCTTTAAATCGTAATTATTCCAAAGTATTTATTTTGATACTGTGTCATTTTTGGAGGAATAGTTAATATGTGACCAGTATTTTAAAACATTATTTAAAAACTTATTATCTTCCGCTATATGTTTTACATCTTCTGCTTTTCTATTACATTCAAGAGCAAAAATCCACCATATATTTCAACTTTGTTTTCATAAAGTTGTTTCCATTTACCTCTGTTTGATGTGTCACATTCGTTTTACCCATGATGCTCTTATTGATGTTATAAAACTATCTATATCTAACATTTTGAATCCCCCTTTTTCGTAGGATTGGAGGATTGTATTTCTTTAAATTGTATCAGGTTTGCTGTCACATAAAAAATCGAATAATTGGTTTGTAATTCTTTTGATCATGTTGTCTGTAGGGTCGTGTAAAACTGTTAATGGATATATTAATTTTGGAGCATCAAACGTTTTAATATCTGTATGTTTTCCAAGTAAACTTAACTTTCTATGTTTCCACTTATCAAGACACTGTTCAAACACTACTATTTTAAGAAGTATGTTATATTCGTGGATATCTGTATTATTATTTAAGAACGTAATTCCTAACGTTTTTGCTCCAAGATAAGTCCAAATGGATTTCTTATCTGGACAACAAATCAGATCTTCATTTGTTAAGGCACCAACACGCATTACAGTTGATTGTTTTGTGCTAAGGTTGAGACCAGATATTTTACTAAATTCATATATTATGTATATTAACTTTTCAAATGATTTTCTTGTACCATCTGTCACAAAAGTTAAATCATCTGCAAAGATTGTGTTTTTAATTTCTATGTCATAAATTGTTACCCCTATTATGTCTTTTTCATTTACAGTTGCTTTGTATAGTATTTCAATGGCGATAATGAAAATATAAGGTGATAAAGGACAGCCAAAGATCTTTGCATCAGAATAAAAAAGCTTAATCAAATTTAGAATGTCGTTGCCAAAATTTAAATAGTTCGTAACTTTTAAGAGGTAAGCATGTTTAACAGTATCAAATGCCTTTGCAAAATCTGCCCGGTAATTCATTTTCATTCAAATGGTCCATTAATTCGTATAGAGCTCTAATATTTTCTCCGAGGTACCTTCCCTTAGAAATCCGGTTTGTGAATTATCTATTATATATGGTAAAACCTTTTTAATTCTATTTGCTATGGCCTTTGATTCAATTTTGTAATCCACATTAAGTAATGATATAGGTCCCCAATTCGTAAGTATAGATACATCGCTATCCTTTTTTGGTATTAATGTTATTACACCCTGTTTTTGCAATTCACTTACTGATCCATTTGCTAATGAAAATTTAAAAGAATCCATATAATATCTATTCATGCACAAGCTGATGAACAACTCTGTATTCGGGAAGACCATGGAGATCTTCCGCAAGCGAGTTAATGTCGTGCTCGTGCGTGCGCATTATCGCCAGCCCAGCCTTCGCACGGGCCAACATCTTCGATTATGACCTAGCGGCGATCCAAATGCACAAGTGACGCCTGGTGCTCAACCGGCCTGTGTATATGGGTATGAGAATCATCGACCTCTTCAAACACCTAAAGTACGAATTTTGCTACAACGACTTTAAGGTCCAGTATGGGGACAGCTGCCAGCTCCTCTACACATACACAGACTCCCTCCTCCTCGAGATCCAGACCGATGACGTATACAAGGACATGGCGGCACACAACCACCTCTATGACAGATCCGACTACCTGAAGGACCACATTCTCCACTGCACGGTGAACAAGAAGGTCCTAGGCAAAACGAAGGATGAGTGCGCCGGGCGCCCCATCGCCGAATTCATCGGTGTGGGCCCCTAGATGTACTCGATCCTGGAGGCCGGCGGTAAAAATATCAAGAAGGCCAAGGGAGTGAAGAAGTCGGTCGTGAAGAAGCAAGTCCTCTACGAGCAATACAAGGAGGCCCTCTTCGGCAAGAAGACATTCCGCCACGAGATGGATGTGTTGCGGTCCGACCGCATACGAGTCTACGCCCAGCGACTGAACGAGGTTTCCTTGTCCTCCTGTGCAGCAAGCGCTGGATCAATGCACATGGGGTGGACTACCTGGCATATGGCCACACGGATCCAAAGTCACAGATGGTCGCCTAGCGCTGTATAATCCCATCTGGTGGCAGTACTATTTCAGGAGGCACCACAAGAAGCTCTTCCCGGACGAATCCACGAGAGGGTCCATAATCCAAATAATAGAGCACGGGCTCTTCAGGCTTGGTAAGTCGATACACCTGGAGGGACCACACGGGGCATGTAGCGCGTCGGCGGCCACCCTCCAGCCAAGGGAGTATCTGCTCCTCCAAACCAATAGGCCTTGATGGCGGCATAGGACTTATTGCCGATAAATCTGGTCACCTCACCATTATTTGCGTAGACCACGGCGGGCAGCCTGGCCACCCACTCAGTTGATATCGTATGAGGGTCTACAAGCTATTGGGCATATTAGTTTTCGAACAGCCGCTCATCCAGGGTCCGGTTAAGGCACTCTACGATCCCCTGATCCCGATGGACATCCACACGACCTCGTCTTACCCATATCCCGTGCTTGGCCAGCAGCTGAGCAGCGCCCATGAATTCGCCTCAGGGTCGACCTGGTGAAGCTTTGGCCATGTAAGGGGGCTCCGCTTATAGATGCGGGAAGGCCTACTTCGTAGTCAGCGGCTCAGCCTCTTTATATCGGGAGGCCATGTCAACGATTGTCAGGGCGTACTTGTATGTCTTGCGTCTGACGCGATCGTGAGGGACAGGAGGTCGGGTTGGTGGACTTCGTTTGGCACCGGCACGTCGAATTTCGGGCGTGGAATACTGCGCACCGCGGGAATATAGATCTACCAGATGGACTGCTTCTTGAGCCAGTCGTTGGCAGCGTTTTCAGAAACATTGGCCGCTGCGGCGATGTTATTGATGGCTGCGAGCCCATTGCATTAGCCATGGGGGATGTAGCTTGCGAGTATCCATTGTTGTCACGAGCAAGATATTCAAGCAGATCGATCAGTCTCCAACAGGCATCGTCTGGCGCCGTCCCAATACAGGTCCGCACGCGCTGCTCCGCCAGCAGTTCAAAACGTAGCGAGCTTGGTTTGTATTGCTTTGCAATAATAAAGTAGCTGACAAGGCATGTCGCAGTAATTCCCAAGACGACGAACGCGAGCTCGCGGTCCTTTTGGTCATCTGACGGCACAAAGCAGTCTGAGGGCTGGGGCTCGGGATCCAGCTGCGCGGATGGCGGTGTCAACGTCCCGGAAGGTTTGCATGGCGTGACCCTGCCGGCGAAGTTCATCGTTGATCCAGTCCAGACGGTCAGTCCGTTTTCCGGACCATGTGGTCTGAGCGACCTGGAGTTGTTCTACAGCGACATCATGGCGCTTGTGCTCCTCATCTACTTCTGAGCTTCGCAGATTCGAGGATAGAAAGTGGCTATCGCTGAATGTCAATGCGTTCACCAATGCTCCACCCACAAGCATTGCGATGTAAGCCATCGTTTTATTTCCATATATTAGCCGGTAGAATTCCAGCTTAAACTAGATAATCTCGAGTCCACGCGGCCGCTGCATCTAAAGTCACAATACCTACGTCCCCCCCCCCCCCCTCGAAGGTCATCTTTGATAGTGGAGCAAACCCGATACTGAGGCTCGATATCACCACGGCATGATATACCGCATTCACTATCATTTTACCATCGTATTCAGTCCAGAGTTACTGCATATGAAAGGGATCGCAAGCAGTGTTTAAATATTTCGCATATGTCTTCGAAACCGCAGCAGGAACCGCAGCTGGTTGTCGTGAAAAGCCCACCGATAGAGCACCTACAACTACACGCCCATCAACAACCAGGCGGATGCTCCTGGTCGGTTCCCGCTGCGGTTCAGTTGTCGTTCCGCTAGCGACTGTTTGGCTTAGCTTAGCTTTCCGGGCTGCAGCCTCTGCCCGCCCTGATGCCTGTCGTCTACGGTATTTAAGTTGTCGGGGCTACAGCTTGTCCAGCGCTGTCTCCGTCTCGCCAGTCACTATCGCAGGTATGTCCGGTGTCGACATTTTCTGAGCTTGCCTTTTCGTCAGGAATAGACCTTGGGCATACGTGTCCAAAATGACAGTGCTTAGCTGTGGTCAACGCAGTTGTCAGCGGTGCTAAGAACATGCCAAACCTGTGGTAAGAGCATGCTCAACAGAGGGGTCTGTCTCGATATCGTCAACCAATCCCGATTGATTCTGAATTGGCAGAAACATACTTGCTGCTGCTGCGTAGAGCTGATTGGCTGCTGCCCCTAGGGTTTTTGTCATCGCCGCGCCTAACCGCGATTCGTATCGGGCAAACCATTTATCAATCTCTGTGTCTGTCATATTATCCACCTGGTCGGCTGCGAAACATCTTCCTAGATACTGCTCGGCCTGCCCCCCTACAGCCAATGCAGCGAGCCGTTGACGCCTCTCCGAAGTTGCTGCTTCCTTTGTCGTTCCGACCGGCGGGACGACTGCATCTTCCAGGATCTGATCGAGACGTCCGTCGCAGTTTATTGGAAGTAGTGCTATTCAGACACGCCTCCT
Organism: Conchocele bisecta; assembly: GCA_029237695.1. Classification (NCBI taxonomy): domain Eukaryota; kingdom Metazoa; phylum Mollusca; class Bivalvia; order Lucinida; family Thyasiridae; genus Conchocele; species Conchocele bisecta. The sequence continues at coordinate 91,074,920 of CM055275.1, read as the reverse complement.
AAGTCTAATATATTCGCAAGCGCACCACCCGAAAATTATGATCACTGTTATGCTTGTGGCAGAGCAACGAATTGCTTCACATATATCACACAGCCGAGTAGTGTTCATCACTTTGTAAGTAGTAGGTTGATCAGTCTTTAACAGAAGCTAGGTGTGCTTGGTTTCTGAAAGCATATGCAAAACCTCCAACCACTCCTCATGTGTAGGGATGAAGTCATCCTCTAGAAGGCAGTCATCGAAGGAGTCTCGGTCTTTGCAGTGAGGGCGACCCATTTCGCGAGACGATCGGCCATCTTCGATGTTGAGTTGTGCATCTGTGATGAGATACAGGTAAACGTTCAATGCGCCATCGCCGTCTGCCTCTTTACCTGTCTGGATCGTCACACCCTCGGGGCCATTCTCCACTCGGCGCACTCAACCGTGGAGTTGGTCGTGTCGTTGGGTTAAGTTTACCATCGTGCTACATATATGGCCAGTTTACCATCGTGCTACATTGTGCGACATAGATGGCCTGTTTACCATCGTGCTATATATATGGTCTATTTACCATCGTGTTACATATATGGTATGTTTAACATCGGACTACATGGATGGTCTGTTTACCATCGTGCTACATTTATGGTATGTTTACCATCGTGCTACATAGATGGTCTGTTTACTATGGTGCTACATATGTGGTCTGTTTACCATTGTGCTACATAGATGGTATGTTTACCATCGACCTACATAAATGGCGTGTTTGCCATCGTGCTACATATATGGCCTGATTACCATCGTGCTACATATATGGTCCGTTTACTATCGTGCTACGTATATGGTCCGTTTACCATTGTGCTACATAGATGGCCCGTTTACCATCGTTCTACATATATGGCGCATTTACCGTCGTGCTACATATATGGTCTGTTACCGTCATGCTACATAGATGGGCTGTTTACCATAGAGCTACATATATGGTCTGTCTACCGTCGTGCTACATATATGGTCTGTTTACAATCGTGCTACATATATGGTCTGTTTACAATCGTGCTACATATATGGTCCGTTTGCCATCAAGCTACATACATGGTATGTTTACCATCGTGCTACATATATGGTATATTTACCATCGAGCTACATATATGGTTTGTTTACAATCGTGCTACATATATGGTCCGTTTGCCATCAAGCAACATACATGGTATGTTTGCCATCATGCTACATATTTGGTATATTTGACATCGTGTTACATATATGGTCAGATTACCATAGAGCTACATATATGGTATGTTTACCGTCGTGCTATATATATGGCCCGTTTATCATTGTGCTACATAGATGGCCCGTTTACCATCATGCTACATATATGGCCCGTTTATCATTGTGCTACATAGATGGCCCGTTTACCATCATGCTACATATTTGGCCCGTTTACCATCGTACTACATATATGATCATAGGATGTGTTTACCTTCGTGCTACATAGATGGTCTGCTTACTATAGTGCTACATATATGGTCCGATTAGCATCGTGCTACATATATGGTCCGATTAGCATCGTGCTACATATATGACCTGCTTACCATCGTGCTACATATATTGTCCGTTTAACATCGTGCTACATATATTGTATGTTTTCCATCGTGCTACATAGATAGTCTGTTTACCATCGTGCTACATAGATTGTATGTTTACCATCGTGCTACATATATGGTATGTTTACCATCGTGATACATATATGGTATGTTTACAATCGGGCTACATAGATGGTCTGTTTACCATCGTGGTACATATATGGTATGTTTTCCATCGTGCTACATATATGGTCTGTTTACCATCGTGCTACATATATTGTTTGTTTACCATCGTGCGAGATAGATGGTCTGTTTACCATCGTGCTACATATATGGTCTGTTTACCATCGTGCTACATAAATGATATGTTTACCATCGAGCTACATATAGTGTATGTTTACCATCGTGCTACATATATGGTATGTTTACGATCGTGCTACATATGTGGCCTGATTACCATCTTGCTACATATATGGTCCGTTTACCATCGTGCTACATGTATGGTATGTGTACCATCATGCTACTTTTATGGACTGTTTACCATAGTGCTATATACATGGCCTATTTTCGGTCGTGCTACATCGTGATACATTGATGGTATGTTTACCATAGTGCTACATATATCGTCGGATTACCATCGTGCTACATATATGGCCGGTTTACCATTGTGCTACATATTTGGTATGATTACAATCGTGCTACATATATGGCCGGTTTACCATTGTGCTACATATATGGCCGGTTTACCATCGTGCTACATATAGTGTCTCTTTACAATCGTGCTACATATATGGTATGTTTACCTTCGTGCTACATATATGACCTGTTTACCATCGTGCTACATATATTGTATATTTTCCATCGTGCTACATATATGGTGTGTTTACCATCTTGCTACAAATATCGTATGTGTACCATCGTGCTACATAGTCGGTCTGTTTACCATCGTGCTACACATATGGTCTGTTTACCATCGTACTACAAAAATTGTATGTTTACCATCGTGCTACATATATGGTCTGTTTACAATCGCGCGGCATATATGGCCTGTTTACCATCTTGCTACATCGTGCTACATAGTGCTACATATATGGTTTGTTTACCATCGTGCTACATTTATGGTATGTTGACCATCATGCTACATATATGTCATGTTTACCATCGTGCTAAATAAATGGTCTGTTTACCATCGTGCTACATATATTGTCTGTTTACCATCATGCTACATTCATTGTCTGTATACTATGGTGCTACATATATGGTAGGTTTACCATCGTGCTACATACATGGTCTGTTTACTATGGTGCTACATATATGGTCTGTTTGCCATCGTGCTACATATATGGCCTGTTTACCATCGTGCTACATATATGGCCTGTTTACCATCGTACTACATATATGGCCCGTTTACCATCGTGCTACATAGATGGTATCTTGACCGTCGTCCTATACATATCGTCTGTTTACCATCGTGCTACATATATGGTCTGTTTAACATCGTGCTACATATATGGTCTGTTTACCATCGTGCTACATATATGGTCTGTTTAACATCGTGCTACATATATGGCTGTTTACCATCGTGCTACATATATGGTCTGTTTACCATCGTGCTACTATATGGAATGTTTACCATCGTGCTACATATATGGTCTGTTACCATCGTGCTACATATATCGTCTGTTTAACATCGTGCTACATATATGGTCTGTTTACCATCGTGCTACATATATGGTATGTTTACCATCGTGCTACATATATGGAATGTTTACCATCGTGCTACATATATGGTCTGTTTACCATCGTGCTACATATATGGTCTGTTTAACATCGTGCTACATATATGGTCTGTTTACCATCGTGCTACATATATGGTCTGTTTACCATCGTGCTACATATATGGTCTGTTTACATCGTGCTACATATATGGTCTGTTTAACATCGTGCTACATATATGGTCTGTTTACCATCGTGCTACATATATGGTCTGTTTACCATCGTGCTACATATATGGTCTGTTTACCATCGTGCTACATATATGGTCTGTTTAACATCGTGCTACATATATGGTCTGTTTAACATCGTGCTACATATATGGCCAGTTTACCATCGTGCTACATATATGATCCGTTTACCGTCGTGCTGCATAGATGGTATATTTACCATCGTGCTACATATATTGTCCGTTTAACATCGGGTTACATATATTGTATGTTTACCCTCGTGCTATATAAATGGTATGTTTACCATCGTGCTGCATATATGGTCTGTTTACCATCGTGCTACATACATATATGGCCAGTTTGCCATCGTGCTACATATATGATCCGTTTACCGTCGTGCTACATAGATGGTATGTTGCCCATCGTCCAATAAATATGGTATCTTTATCATCGTGCTACATATATGGCCTGTTTACCATCGTGCTACATATATTGTCCGCTTAACATCGTGTGACATATATTGTATGTTTACCCTCGTGCTATATAGATGGTCTGTTTACCATCGTGCGACATAGATGGTCTGTTTTGTTTAAACAATATTTATTGGTAAATGTACATTGTATACATGTTACATAGCAAAATGCAGGGATTTGAAAACAAGCTAGTAGCTTATATAAATTCATCTCCCTACAATATATACGATAGTGTAACGTACAAATCAAATGTAGTGCGCAATACAATATACAATTTTAACTAATGCTATTGTTTATAAATGTAAATAGAGTTGGAGAAGAATGAGAATATGTTGAAAAGTTGCGTTGGTTTTGATGTATTTTTATTAATTCGATGCTTAAAGATGGATATGCTAGGTGAGTTTCTAATTTCAGCTGGTAATGTGTTCCATTCGCGTATTTCAGACGGTAGGAATGAGTTACTGTACATTTGAGTGCGGCAATACATATGCGGAATGCCATCTGCATTGCGAAGGGCTTACTCAAGTCGGTATAAGAGTACATAGGTAATTAGGTGTTAGATTATTTTTCATTTTAAAAAGTTGTATTATTTTATGTTTTCTTCTTCTGGTACATCGAGTTTCCCATTTTAAGTCGCGATATAGATTATCTAGGCTGCATAGTTTTGTGGCTTCTGTGACAATTCGCGCGGATTCATTTTGAATTGCGTCCAAGTCATTTTTTAGTTCAAAAGAACAGTTGTCCCAAATAATATCGCCGTATTCTAGGAGAGGTCGAATGGATGAGAAGTCTAAATGTTCAAGGCATGATCTATTTAAAAGAAATTTTAGTGAACGTAGGATGCCAATTCGTTGCCATGCTTTATTTATGCAGCGATAAATGTGTGTTTTCCATTTGCCCTTCTTCTGAAAATGTTAGACCTAGGTGTTTATGTTCACTAATGGGGTTCAATGTTACATTGTTCATGATACGATCTGGGTGTTGCGGTTTGTTTTGTTTTCTAGAAAATATCATAGTTTCGGTTTTTGATGCATTAAACGTGACCAAGCAGTCTCACGACCACTGATGAATTGTTTTGAGATCATCGTTAAGAGAAATTGTGGAGGCGTTTGGGTCGTCGACCATGAAGTATAAGCTAGTGTCATCGGCAAAAAAGTATAATATTCTATTTGATTTCCTTGATTACATCATTTATATAAATTTAAAAAAGGAGTGGACCTAGGATAAACTCTTGAGGAACGCGAGCATTAATAGTGGACCAGTGGGATGATGAATTTGCGTAAACTACTGTCTGTAGCCTGGAAGATAGATACGATGTAAACCATTGGTACAAGTTGCCAGTAATGCCGGCTGAAGAAAGCTTATAAAGTAGTCCACTATGCCAGACCCTATCAAATGCTTTAGAAATATCACAAAATACTGCACGAACTTCTTTGCCGTCATCCAATGCTTTACATAATAATTGTATACATATACTAACTGGTTTACTGTTGAATCTCCTTTGATAACCCCGACTGGAATGGCGTGAGCATATTATTATCAACTATATATTTGTACAGATAGTTATGAATACAGCGTTCCATGAGCTTACCAATACAGCTTAATAGTGATATTGGCCGGTAATTTTGTGGATTTGAAGGATCGCTCTTTTTGAATATTGGGATGGCGTTGGCTAGTTTCCATGAAGATGGAAAATGCGATGAGTTGATCGATATATTAAATATTATTGATATAGGTGATGAAAGCTCTTATACGCCTACTGGCAGTAGGCGAGGACTTATAAGGTATGGACCACATGCTTTGGATGGGTCAATACGGGATATAGTGTCACATATATCAGTGGGTGATATGTGAATAGAGTATATGTTGTGTTGGGGCAAAATAAGAGGTGGTAAAATGTGGTTACTGTCATCGATAGAAGATTGTTTGCAGAAGTAGGCGTTGAGCATCTCTGTTTTTTCCAGGTCTGAATTCGCTTCAGTTCCATTTTCTATAAGTATTGGTATTTGTGAACTTGAGCCGTTTTTGTCTGTTAGTTGCTTGGCTATTTTAAACCATGTATTTGCTAGAATGTCACTCGTATTAATTTGCTCTATCAATTTGTTTTTATGTTTTAAATGGTCTGTTTACCATCGTGCTACATAGATGGTATGTTGACCATCGTGCTACATGTATGGTCTGTTTACCATCGTGCTACATATATGGTTTGTTTACCATCGAGCTACATATAGAGTCTGTATACCATCGTGCTAAATATATAGTATGTTTACCATCGTGCTACATATATGGTTTGTTTACCATTGTGCTACATATGTTATGTTGACCATCGTGCTACATATATGGTCTGTTATCCATTATGCTACATATATGGCCTGTTTACCATCGTCCTACATCGTGCTACATAGAGTGTCTGTTTACCATCGTGCAACATACATGGTCTGTTTACCACCGTGCTACATATATGGTATGTATGTCTGTTTAACATCGTGCTACATATATTGTCTGTTTACCATCGGGCTACAAATATGGTCTGTTTACCATCGTGCTACATATATGGTCTGTTTACCACCGTGCTACAGATATGGTATGTAAGGCATGTTTGCCATCGTGCTGCATATATGGTATGTTTAACATCGTGCTACATATATTGTCTGTTTACCATCGGGCTACATATATGGTCTGTTTTCCATCGTGCTACATACATGGTCTGTTTACCACAATGCTACATATATGGTCTGTATGGCCTGTTTACCATCGTGCTACAGATATGGTATGTTTAACATCGTGCTACATATATTGTATGTTTACCATCGGGCTACATATATGGTCTGTTTACCATCGTGTTACATAGATGGTCTGCTTACCATCGTGCTACATATATGGTCTGTTTACCATCGAGCTACATATATGGTATAGTTACCATCTTGCTACATATTTGGTCCGTTTACCATCTTGCTACATAGATGATATATTTACCATCGTGCTACATATATCGTCAGTTTACCATCGTGCTAGATTATATGAAGGTATGTCTTCTCACTTTCCAGTTCATCATTGCACTTCGTGGAATTATATGCCAGTATTTGACCTGAGTTGTGTACCGTTTGGGCTCATTCTGTATAAGTTGCCACATTGTACAATCACAAAACAATTTTACACTTCAATATACATGTCCATACTTTGATGTTTTTTATCTGTAATAGCCATAAGCAAATCACAATGTCAAATTTTAAACCATCATATATGTCCGTATGTCCCACGGCATTGTACTGCTTTCTAACTGACATCATACTATTAACACGTAATACATATTAATATATGTACACTGCGTCGGATGAGTTATAGGACATGTGTACAGGTTGTTTATGACAGTTTAATGATAAAACGTGTAGTACAATAATTTCAAAAGATAAAAAGCTCTCTGCTTTTACAGCCATTCTTATCATTGCATACTCCGACATGTATAAGAGATTTGTACATAGCTGAGTTTAAAACAAACTTCTGCATATACCGATACATTTCAGATAGTATTTCCTTCAAAAGTTTCAAGTTTTATTGACTTGAACGACATATATATTGCGACGTTATACGAGTACTAACATACAATGTAACATTACCATTGCACATAAAACAATCAAAATAATAACACCTATTGCGCCAATCAATGTTTTCACTTTAGATGACATGCATTCACGTAATAACAGCTAAGTGTATAATATAACAGCAGATTAATGTGTGTGTACCGCAATTTGTGTAACACACTATATTGTGAGATACCTAACTACAATGACTGTGCGTGTGTGTGTTTCCATGGTAACATAACTTATGACATTAAAGCGTCTGCACATTTAGCTCAAGTCCACATACGATATTTGTCTTTGTATTCGTCATAGTTTCAGTGAAATAAGCGTGCACAAATGGAGTGTTTTTCGGCTTAAATGGTGATTGTTACGATTATTTTAAATGTGACCTTGACAAAGACCTTGACCTTTCACATTACGACATTATTTTTCGCTTATTTATTGTATCTCAGTATGTGTTGAACATAACAGCATTAATGTCTGGACAACATGTACAAGAGGAATTTAAATGTAATTACATTTGTATTTATTCATACTGGTTATCAATAGCGGCTGCTATCTTCGACGCCATCTTGAATTTGAGACCTTTTGCACCATTTGCCAGATTGACACTCAGGTTAGAAATGTTTGTCAGATATTACTCTTGTAAATAAAAAAGTCAAACCTTTTCCGTCTGAGGTCGGAACGAAAACTTATATGTGTGGCCTTTACTTCTCGTCTATAAAACTGTTCACTGTTTCAATGAAAACTAGGAATAATGAGGAGAAGTTCATGGATACCCCTGGCCGCAGCCTGAACTGATACATAAAAACTTTAACGCCATTATTACAGACGGACGAACGAATAGACACACAGACGGACGTACATACGGACTGAATGACGAAAAGTATATACCACTCGATATACTCCGTATGCCAGGGTATAATAATATATATGGTACGGCTTTTGAACTGTTTCACAACGTTTACAATGTTATTGGCAATGGACATTCCCGAGAATGACCTAGTGACGTCATAGTCATAATATATTAAAAATGCGCATACAAGCAGTACGCAATATGTATTAGTCAAATAGCACAGGTACTCAACCATTATATGTATCGCAACATGTATTAACCCTAACACTTTTTTGTCTGTTGTTTATTTTATATTTACTAAATGTCTTAGCAAAGTATATGATTGAACAACACTTTTGAATCATTTCCAATGGAAATTATTATAAAGTGATGTCCAATCATCTTTATTTTAGAAAGCAGATGACATATATAACAACAGCAAACGACAAGTTTCGTTTCCCACATTATAATGGTTAAGATTGTAACAGTATATGTCAGAACATGTAAACGGTAAATGTAAATGCATAGATCCATGGACAAAATGGCGAACAGTGTATATCATGTCCGACATGTACCGACCCAATTTCCAAACACATTTATTAAGTGATAATTGAGCTGTACAAATTCAACCTGATGTATGGCCCTGGTATTTGGATACATGTAGTAGATACGTCAGAAATACCGTATAACTATGCTGAAGAACTGTACTTACTTCTGACAACCAATGTAAGCCATCCTTCTAGGATACTCCCACTGATGTATGCACTACATTTGTACGTGGCGGCGTCCGACGTGGTGACGTCTGTGATGACGAGATCCCGTTGGTTGGCGGCAAAACTCAACCGGTTGGCGTTGGCGAGGTGCCTGTTTATATTTGGAGAGTTTACATCGGTGTATGTCATGTCACCTGGCGGTCCTCTCCATGAAGGATATGTGTAACCTCCTTGTACTGGACATACAATGGTCGCCGTGTGCCTGACGTATGCAGCTGTAGTATTCTTCATAATGACTTGTCCATCCACCAGTACATTGATCATACACGATAATACCGCCTGAAACAATGACAAAAAATGTGAGAGAACAACAAACATGCCTCGTGGTGCGGGCATAGAACATGTGGCAGGCCAAGTGCACGCACATGAGGGTCACCGATATAAAGCAGTTTGCATGGTGTATTACAACGGCATATGGTGGCTGCACGGATAACGGATACGATGAAATGTGTTTAAGGTCACAATAAGCACCCGTCGAGATGTAGCCAGTATACAAGTGGGGATAATTCCATAGATAAAGATATCAGTAACACTGATGGATTTTCCCCTCAAAAACTAATACATAAAATACTAAAAGTAATATTTACAATAGCGTTTCTGGCACACCTCCCCCTAGGAATACAGGTAAAGTACTGCCTCATGAACACAGGTAACGTTCTGCCCATGAACACAGGTAAGGTCCTGTCACATGGAGGCATGTAATCGGGGGTATTTACACGTATTTACGCCCACCCCAGACACGCCGGGTATCCCATTTAGCCCTTACAGTCTGTGCTTTTCTTTTATACATATGTAATGGGTATGCCAAATCAAGAGATGCAATGATCCACAGAGATCTACACTCGGAGGTGCATGGGAGAGTGTTGTAAAGTTGGCCTTGCCCGACTCGGAAAGGCGGCGGCACAAAGCCCTGCACAAAATGTGGAGTGGGTGTTGTTCTGAACCGCTACTCTTTGTGCCAGAGTTGCGGATAAGAGAATGTAAGGTGACGCAGCGAAAACAACGGGTGCTCGAGAAGTAGTTTCAGCGTCTGGCTGCAATAGTACCCTTCGGAATTTCCTAAGAGATAACTTACTATAAGGTATACCCATTTGCACGAGAAAAAGAAGGTGAAACACTGGCAGCGAAATCAACAGGTTCTCGAGAATGAGGGTCGGCGGCTGGCTGCAATAGATCCCTTTGAATTTCCGATTAGAGATATATTTACTATAGGGTATACCACAAAGGATGAATACATCGACCAGCTACTCGCTGAAATGAAGGCGCCCGAGCTTCTCCATGTCGTTGTTAGAAACATCATGAATGAGCCCATTCCGGGAGCGGTGAAGCGACAATTGCTTAAGCAAACTTCCCCGAAACCTCGGACAAGCATCCAGAGGAAACGCAACGCCATGGCCGAGGAGTTTGACACACTTTCTCCGTCAAAGATGCTCCGAACAACACAGGACTACCAAAAAGAGATCATGGAGTTGTTAAATGTTGCAAGGAGGACGGATGGGCCAGGCTTCAGGCGGATCCCCTGTGTAATAGGGAACTATCTGTGTTGGTAGATGGATGTGCGTTAAGGGCATCTAGATCCGAAAGTCTTCCTGGAGGGTGTTCGCCCCCAGATTCGCCGAAATATTGAAGAAGAGATCATGGCTCTCAACGAGATCAAGTTCCAGCTGGCTCTTAAGTTTCTGCTCTGCAAAGACAGTCCTGATGGTAATGAGGAGTTCACAGACCCTGTGCTCTGCTATAAACAACCAGCTGTTCTGAAGGCTCGTTCATTCAAAGAGGCACTAGACGAGGCCTGTCCTAGTATATTGGAGACGTTCGAAAATTGGGCGCAAAGAGGCTCATGGTGGGTGGTCGACAGAGTGCAGGCGCTTTGGCTGGACATCGCCCGATACCAACCTCTGAGGGGTGGCTCCTATATTACACTACCAGTGGCAGTGGGGAACAACAAGGCGGTCGTAAACGTGCAGAACAGGGATGATTACTGCCTAAAATTGTCTCTACGGTCTGCCCTCTTCTCAGTAGATAGAAATCCCCAAAGGCCATCCAAGTATCCAACGGAAGTCGGCCTCGATTTCGCAGGGATCGACGCCCCCACACCCATCTCTCAGATCGATGAGGTCGAAACAAAGAACGACCTGGCAATAAAAATATTCGGTTGGGATAAGGGCGTCATAGACCAAAGCCTCAGTAAGCAGCATGAATATATCCCAAGGATAAACCTGACGTTGATTGAGAAGGCCGATAAGTTGCACTACACTCGGATCCAGGACCTCAACCTACTTCTCTACGACCAGTCCAAGTACCAACATCGCAAACACTTCTGCTAGCGCTGCCTCCACGGCTACTCAAGGAAAGACTTGATGGAGACCCACAAGCCCAGGGGGGGGGGGGGGCAGGCTTTGTGTGGGGTCATTGACGCTCCCCGCATTCCCTCCCCGCGTTCCCTCCTCGCATTTTCCAGCGCCCGTTCGCCCTCAAAATAAAGCCCTGGAGGTGAACGGACATTTGTGGTGTCCTTGACGCACCCGTCACCACGCCGCGTCTCCAGCGCCCTTTCGCCCTCAAAAGAAAGCCCCGGGGACGAACCACCACACTCGCCGTGCTGGGCTGCTAACGGGATATACCTCATTCGTAAACAGCGTAGATGAGCTGGCTAGCGACACCCGTGCGTATACACACAGTATGTAAACTGATATGTATGTAAATATATATTACCTAGCAAAGTGTGACTAAAGTTTAAAAGATAATGTATGAACTGCCACCAACAATGTTGCAAAAACCATCCCATGGAACAAAATCTAGAGTGAGCTTTTCGTTGGTTACATAATAATTATATCTATTTTATACATTGTGGTTAATATGTTGGTTTTATTTATAGTTATTATTTTACGAAATTAGACGCGTTCCATATTAAAGAAAAACAATCCTAAGCTATCAGCCATGTAGTTTTAATTACGGGTTACCTTTCATAACTATAACTTCTCATATCAAAGTTATTCTGAAAACAATAAAGTACACTTACATTATATTTATCGCCAAATTTTCTATGAGTATTTATATTAGAAAATACCCCGTCCACACAGTAAGCCAATTATCGCACGATATATAAATATGATCTATTTATTATAAATAATTATTACAAATATGTAAATCTGAACATTCCACAAGAAATCAATGCAAATGTAAATGCTTTGATTTAACGACGGCACTGGCTCGCTGACCTTGCATGTCGGGACCGACTATTTAAGTCTCCATCCGATAGGACTATGCTAGCACGAAGATATCTTGCCCAATGACACGCCGAATCGGCCATTTGGAGCAGGTCGAGGTGTGATGCGTTATAACGCTAAGGCGTGACTGGAGCAAGTTACCCCTGTGGTAAAACGCAACTTCCAAGCCGAGATCACAAGAACACAGGAGTGACTGGAAACGTTTTGCATGTTTTAAGTATTAAAATGTATGTTTGTACTTTATTATTCGCCATGTACTTATATATTATAGAGGCATACGCCACACCAATAGGTGTTAGCTGCTTATAACAGTAGGAACATAGCATGTGTTAATATAATGTATATTAGTAGGTTTCATGTTTATTTCAATTTAACATATTCGTGGTCATAGAAAGAAAATGTTTGGCTTCACCGTGCTGCTCCTGGAGACGATTATATGCATAGTATAGGTGTGGCTTCATGGAATTCAGAATTCACAAGATCCACTTCCCTATTTGCCTGCGGTCAAATCATCGGATAAGTTGTTTGCTATGCCGAACTATTAATGACCTCCGGCGGCATCCGTTTGAACATAGCTACACACGCGTGTCACTGATTATTTCAACTCGAAATTGTCAAAGCACAAGTATGCTGAAGTAACATTCTGCAAAGCATTGCAGAATCAATTTACGAAATGTCGGAGATTATGTCAGCATTTTGTAAAAGAAAAATAGAAATATAACATTTAATTTCACATTTTTTCTGATTCTGACTCTGCTGTCTGTTTGACCGTGAATTACAACCAACTTCCGCACAGATAGTCATCGCCGACCATTGCAACCAACGTATAAATAATCCAAGTAGAACTAGGCGAAGGAAAAAATAACGATTAATGAATGTATTAAACGATAAAAACGAAAGAAAAAAATATGCAACAAATACATGATGTTCGTAAATCCAAACAATATTATGTAAGAAACCTTCATCCAGCAATCCGATAAGCTGTACTACTGCTACGTCATAGAGGTTATATTTACAGCCCCACCTCGCGCCAGTAGGTCGAAGTAACAGGAGAGATAAGCGATTACCAATTCATTGCATGGCTCTGTATATGTGTCAGATAAGGTGCGATATGAGAAACATCAATATCACGAAAAATACAAACGAACCGGCAATCGGTTATTTGGGTCGCCGTTGTTGTTTTTAGAGCATTTTGAAGAAAATAAGTGATAGTTTGTATTGTGACCTTTAAGGCTCAAATCGCCGTTTGATATCTGCACTACTAGGTTAAAGACCCATTGGACCCCGGTTCAACATATGATTCAACTTGCTTCCTAAATATGACGGGATATATGTACATATGTAACATTGCCTCGTTAATTTATCATACACGACTCATTGCATGGTCGACTCGGCCATTGTTGTGTGTTCAAGACGTCAGTCAGTTTGGCGTTTGACAAAGAAAGAACAATACAAAGTAGAACATATGATATAATGTAGCTAACCATATGTAGAAAAGCCAGGACAACACACATATCCAATATGTTATAGGAAAGCGTGGTATTACCCGCACATATTTAATAGCTTTATGACAATAGCTTTATAGTGGTCGAGAAAGTGACTACTACCCGCGATGGTGCGAAGTCACGCCCCCGTATCGTATATCTGGGGTCGGTCATCCCGTTCTGCATCATCGTGCCATAATGCTTCTCTACGTCGCTATAAGATCACAAATACAGTCTACACTCGTTACCTTAAACTGTCTCAAGTCAAACTACTAATGATTTCCAGTCAATTTATTGGTCCTACGTAAATACTTTCTTCTATAATACCGCTCGTTAATTAAAATGTTCGTATACTCAAAGTATTTACCTCAGTCCCCTGAACTTTGAGTAAACGAGTGTAGACTGTATATACAAACTGTTGCCCTGTCAGAGAAGTTTCGAAGTGATGACTTTACAAGCATTGGAGTCAACACATATCAACTCATTATTTTGGCTGTTGTTAGTGTTTTCTTTTCTTGTAGGTGGAGGGGTGGAAGGAGGGTGGTAATATAATCTGCGACACGATTTACAACGTAACGTTCTATAAATGCAATGGTCTATGCTTAAGCTATTATATTAACCTTATTGTGTAGAATATTATTCCTTTGAGCCATACAGCACTAAATTGGTCGTCTAGAGAGCTGTTCATATAAATCGGCAAAAACCACAGCAAATTAACAAACTATCATCTATGCAGCAAGGTTAGATACCACCCGATAATGAATCACGGATACAATGTTCACCTTCCTATATAAGGCATATTAGCACACCAAGGATGATCATCCACTTCGTATTTGTATACATAATTTGGTCCTACTCGCCATGTTGTGTTGTTCTTTGCCTTAGCGCCCACAATATCTACTGACCAATATTTGAATTGTAGTGGGCCTAATGTTATGAAAGCTTTCGTGATATAATGAATTATTAAAATCGTTTCCCCACCTAAGCCTGCTAAGTATAAAAATGTAATAACACCAGTTGTACTGTCAGTTAAAATATTGATTTACTTTGAACGTGTTACTTCATTATATAAATTAAGGTTCATAACATTGAGGCTATGAACTTTCTCCGTTGATTGAGAACGTTCAAAGTATGGTGTGTACAAAATATATAAAGCTGCCACAGAATACAGTTCACGCATTTCACACTGGGAATGCGGAAGACATTCGCTACGTGTGACGTATTACTGCAGATGTGTGAACTATTGGTTAATGAGCAATGCAATGGGAAGCGACAGGTATCTTACCCGCTATACATGATGTCTCGGTGAGGCGGATATAGCAACATGGGCAACGAAGGTTAAATCACTATTGTGTAAGTTCGGGTTTGGATATGTCTGATTGGTACACGAAGTGGGGACATTAATGGTTTCATGTTGGAGTGCAATCAGATATTGAAGTGAGCTTTTTGATTCAGAAAGGCCGTGATTACAAATAGTTGAAATCAATGGTAAATGTCGAACGATGTATTCAGATTGATATATATACCAGGCCAAACTTAACATCATTTCCATATTTCTATTCAGACGCTCAACAGATGCGCGTATGGTAGAGGTATGCCGGCATACAAATATCCTCGTAGACGAAGGTTTACGTATATGCTGTGATATACCGGAGACCGACTGCGAATTGTACCTGGTATAACTCACCTGTACACTCTATGATTATTTCATAGTATACGCCCGTTTTAAAAATAACTAGAAATGTACTGGACGGATCGTAACCAAAGTAAATATATCTTATCACGAAAAGCCGAATTCATTTTTGGAAGATTTATCTCTCCTTGTTAGCCGTTTTTCATATAATTTTCGCCGTCTTATCCTTGTCCGCGTAATACCTCAAAATTTTATTTGACACATTGTAGCCGAATTCGGGATAGTTACACGTTTCTTAAGGCGGGACGAAAACGCTAGTTCTTTTTAAATTGTTCTCATGACTTATCTGATCTTTGCGGACATTTATATGTTTCGCATATCGTATCATTTTCCATGCAAAAACTCGTGTACTACATGACGCGCATGAAATAAATTCGCCATACATATTATGGCACGTCGAAAATCCGTATTTATTTTCAAAATGTTCAGATTAGTTACCTGCTTCGATCATTGTCGATAGCGACGTTTAATGTTCCTTGTCCATGCAATAACAATGATAGTTATACTTGCAATCACGAAACATCTCAACCGAATTCGGTACGCAGGTTTACTATAGGAAACCTTATTGATTTGCAGTGAGTTGTATATCTTTGTTTACTGACGATGCCGCGACGCGTACATATTTTGACCTTCAGCACTCTTGTCTACCTCAGCTGAATCGCCTCCATGTACAGAGTACGTCACTCGATCAATATATGGCTATACTACATGCATACATTGTTCAATGTCCGACACACCACTTGATCGCAAGGTTTCATCTGAAAGTTATGTGCAATTTAATTCACTGTTTTAATACATGTTTAGGTTTTTGAACTGACCGAACTGATGCACACAACCTGAAATTAAATTTTAATAAATAAATTAATCTATCATGCATCTCCTATGATGACTTACATTTAATAGAACAAACGAATATTTGAGCTACTTATAACCTTATTGATTTGCAGTGAGTTATATATCTTTTTTACAGGCGATGCCACGACGCGTACATATTGTGACCTTCAGCACTCTTGTCTACCTCAGCTGAATGGCCTCCATGTACAGAGTACGTCACTGGATTACTATATGGCTATGTTACATGCATACATTGTTCATTGTCCGACACACCACTTGATCGCAAGGTTTCATCTGAAAGTTATGTGCAATTTAATTCACCGTGTTAATACATGTATATTGTATTATGGGCCGATAGCCTACATAACATAATACAGATATTTTAGTGTAGGGTATTGTATAAATTAAGGCGTTTGTACTGACCGAACTGATGCACACAACATGACATTAAATTTTAATAAATAAATTGATCCATCATGTATCTCCTATGATGACTTACATTTAATAGAACAAACGAATATTAGAGCTACTTATAACCTTAACATATTTGGTATTTTTGGAATCGCTTTCAGCATTTGTTTTCATATCATCAAGGTGCGTATTTTAAGACTCCTCAAAATATGTCATCGTATCCATGTTTATCAACCTGAGCCAATATAGAGCTTACCAGTATCCACGCCCGAATAAACGCCATATCCGAGGAACTCTATACGATAGTTTTCTTTCGTTCCAATCCTAGTGACACTGAATATCTATATAAATAGGTGTAACTTGGTATTCAATAAAATATGATTATTCTAACTTTGTATACGTATACACACTCATGGGTTATGGTTACTAGTACGTATGAATACACATACCGACTTCCTGGTCTAAGATAGCTATCTGTATGTAGTTGTTAAATGGATAACCTTAAACCTAAGCAAATACCTTCAGGCGTGAGCAACACTGGCTAGCAACAGTCCTGAATAGTTTAACTTTAACCAAGGCATAGATCTATGTTACTTAGTGGCAGAAAGAGAAACAATATGAATTGATGCAATAGTTACTATAGTCTTGAATGTTATGTTTATTTTTATTCTGAGACGCTACAGGGCTATCCATTAACAGTTACTATTCGACAGAGGACGCACTAAAGCGGAACAAAATGATACCATGTTTCCATCACCACATTTGCCGTCATCTTGAATTCAAAATGGCCATCCTTATTGGCAATAATGCTGCATATGTGAGTGTGGGTATTTGTTTGTATATTTGTAAATTTGTTAAATCACGAGCAAAGCTGAAGGTAATATGAATAGGATTCAGACAAAAGTAAGTGTAACGAAATGTGCATTTCATCATGTGCTTTTCATTTTCATATCCTATGTCGATGGCAAGCACCAATACTGCACATATATGCTCGTTCATAAGCTTAGCATTGTAATAAGGTCTTAATTCCCAGTGTACGCTGGCTGCAGCAAACAGCCAGTGTGTAGGTAAGCAGAGAGGTCAAGTGACTTACCTGTGGGATTCTCAGCCAGGTATACTGTGGAAAAGTAGCATAGAAGAGTTTCTGGTTTTAGACGGCAACTGGGTTAGACGTATTTTGCTGACGTCATGTGCATGTAGGCACTCAATCCAACGGTCGGCTAATGGGATGTCCTATGCTACGCCATAAATGTGCTTAATCAAGTGGTGATAAATCATGAATATCATATGCTCTTGTAGTTATATCAAATGACCCTTTCAACACTACAGACATATCATAACGATTGCAATCAGTGCGTATCCAGATTGTCCGGTTCGTTAGTGACCTGGTGCAATTTAAAAGATGCGAAATGGTGGAGTAAACATATTTCACATGCAACGGTCTGACTTGTCAAACAGTGAAGTACCATGTCAGGCGGCTAAGCACTTGCATTGTGGATGAACTATGCCCTTCATACGAACGTAACACATGGCGGCTCTGAGTGCAGTTCTATTTATCACATGAGTTATGCTCATATTTCTTTATGCTCATCCCCACATTGGTAGCTCTCGAGAATCGTCAGAGAACCTCCAACATGCGTGTGAATAAACAGGATATTGAAACAGTTTAATGGCACGCACGCACAAAGGTAGACCAATCGCTCACTAGGGAACGAAGGCGAGTCCCATGCTGAGTAAAGATACTATTTTGTCCCAGGATTCGACCTGAGCGACAGGAGAGTGGGCCAGATAATATATTGATTTTAGCTAAGTCTGACATTTGCCCTTGGTGCCACGATACACTTGCACACAATATGTGAGTGTACAACTTACAGTTGCTCAATTAAACTGTGCTTATTATATGTTATTGGTGAAACGAGGCTGTGTCGAGTTTGTTATGAAGTCTGTTCACTTGAAGTTGTACACTACCTTCATCTGCAGCTTGGGAGCTCTCGAGAATCGTCCCCGAGATACTACTCTACGGAGCCTCCAACTTGCTGGTGAATGGACTAGATATGTTGCAATCGAATGACACATACAGACATAGATACAAGATTCTCTCACTAATGCAAGTGCGGTTCCCGTGCTGGATAGAGACATTATTGCTCGCGTGTATTTGCACAATTGTTCTCGCTGAACGATAACAGAACAGACCAGGAGCATTGTGCAACTTATAGGTGAGACCGACAGTTATCAAGTTATCTCGTTAATTATATGAATGGAACGTGAACTATATACCTGTAATACTATGATAAGATAAACATTGAGCGAATTAAATCCATAAATGTGTAAGAAATCCAATATGGCCGCCGATTTGCAATCATTTCATAAATTTCCTCGCGTCAATGTATCATTATGATAATGAAACTGGCATAAAACATATAATATACCTAAAGTGACCGCCTGCAGTACATATTCAAGATTTTCGCAATTACTGTGTTAGTTTAATAATAAGCTCTTGAATGTCCTTAAGTATTGAATACACTATTTTGTTAGTGTTTGTGTTCGATCCCGTATTCAACCTGCTGCATGGAGGGAAATCCCAAAATCGTAACACCGTCTGTGAAATTGGGGTCCAGAGGTCATTGTCCGGGTAAATTCGTTCCATGTGTAAATCATTTGGGGTCCACACAAAGTAATCACATACTTGCCGGTTACACATGAAGATTTGCATCTGAACCTGATAGTAGTATGGATGCTTGGGATCTAGTTTGTTATTCCCAGTATCGGTATCCAGAAGCCATGTAACATCAAGATTAGGTTTTTCCTTCTAGCTGAAAGGGCACTTAATTATTATGCAGCCTTTTCCACAGCAGGCGCATGATGTGTGTTCATTTGGGCTGGCCCGAAACTTTAGTTTTCGTTCAACACCAGTCCAGATTATTAGCAATCAAAGTCTGTGTGAATGTCATTCAACTTGGCGACATTCTCCTTTCTTGCCACAGCTTCCCTCTTCGTGCCCAAGTCAGTCGTTGCTGATGTGAAAGAGACGGAAGCTGGAGCGCAAATGCGTTTCACCAATGAAACCGATGGAATATCCACTTTTGTCTTAAGGCCACTCTTTTGTGACAGACGTTGGAATAAAATATTTCGAAAATGCATCCGTTAGTGACAGAATTGCTGACTTTGACAGAGCACTGTTTAAATCTTCAAAAAAACATATTTTCTTCGTGCTTCGTCACTAATGCGTTTGTATGGCGCGTCCAACTTTTCACTTGGTAGATACATCCAATATACTGGATAATCTGTCACTGTTGCCTCCTTGAGAACCTCGCTGATGTCTGCAGTGAAAACAGGATGGCTGCAACATGATTGCAGCACTCGTCCAGCCCAGCCATTCATGTACAATGCGCTGACTCTATCGTCCAATTGGATTGGAAATTACCCATGGCTGCAAAAGTTTCTCCCTTATCCGCATTGAGTGGTGCACCTGTTTAAATACAAAACAAGTGTTTAAGCGTTACAATCTAAATGTTCTACTGAGTAAAATGGGCTTAATGAGATGATGATTAGGGACATTACATTACGGAACCATCATAGTAGCCTCTAGCGATAATTCATATCCATTTCAGGCCACATCAGTCTGCTAGCTGACGTATACAAACCTCAATACCTCCCTTCATCTTGTGGCGAGACGCATGGGCTATCGGCTGAGAGAAAAAGGTCCTTATAACATTTACGATACATGGCACTAATTACAGATACATATAAGTCTTTTTGCACATCTACAAAGTATTATTACAACCTAAAAGCTGATGTCATTAATGCTACTCCAATGATGAAATAGCTAACAGTGTAGGCCCTGATCAGACTGCGCAGACTGATCGGGGGCTACACTTGACGCATATGTCGGAATGTCTCTTTTTTCAGCCTGGGCCCACCACATACAATGATAATATTCGTATTTTTCGATGAAAGTACATACGTTTAGTAGGAGCAAGTGTAATTATAAAACAATGAGTATTCACTGATACTATCATCATTATTGCTAGCCATACCATGACAGTGCCCTGTGGTACATCAAAATAACATGTTCAAGGCGTTCACCACACATCACCAAGTACAGATGTGTGTACAATATTTAGTTTTTAATTGAATCGGGATTAATTGGAAAAATGTAACTCTGCACAAATACTGCTATCGTCGTAGGCAATGGTACGTACGTCGGTAGGGCGTATTTATTGTATTGCAACTCCACGGAGAATGATGTATTACAATCGACCGATTCAGTACATTTATTATTTGGGTGTTGGTGTCTTACAAGGGACCTGCTCAGTTGCCCCTCTGAATGTCCGAATCAGCTGATCAAAATCCATGAAATGTTTCGTTCCAAGGGGTGATGTGAGGTCCCTCAAAATACACTATGATCACAGAACCCATTATTTACTTGCATTGGCCCTTATCAAATGTGTTCCGTCTGTCTCCTTGTGGAGAATTTCGTTCACCCATCCGTCTTGGAACAGTTTGTATGCTTCCATTTATTTATGGTTTTTAACTGGTTTTTGGTGTAGGCCGATTTTTGAAACAACAAGAAGTGTACAACGTGAAAATAACTCACATTCGGCCATTTCGGCCGATCGGAAGTAAATTCCTTTGTCGATAGTGAATACGGGTCGACACCAATCGCGGACATTTATTGTCATACCGTGCGCGAACATCGCTAGCAAGTGTATCTTTGTACGCAACCTGTGCTGAATCGGTTTTCTGCGCCTTAGTTAGGTACTCTGTCAATATATGTAAATATAAGTTAAATAGTCCGAAATGGTCGATATGTTCGAGTATATTGTGGTAAACACAAAACGTATTCACTTCCTCGTTGTAAGCAAGCTTGGGTATCAGAATGGCCGCTCTCATCGCGGAATTGTGGGTATTTACACATTAACTATTTCAACACTACATACCTCTGAAGCGGTGTTTGCAAACTGTAGGTCTAGATGAGCCGGCTTTTATCGAGCCGACTCACCGGGATATTCACTTTTTGCAAGTAATGTTCATATTTTAAAGTGGACTAGTCTGAAAAGCATTGTGATTAGTCAGAACATTAACATTACAGTTTATTCCAGTTATTTAGGGTTGAGAGAGTCATGTGCTAATAATAATGCTCTCGTGTTTGGGTCTAATTGTAATGTGATATTTTCAATATTCTTTGTTTTGTGTACACATACTACAACTACTTAGAACTACACCTGCCCCACCCTGCGTTGGCACGGGATGGAAACATGCATTATTGCGTTTCGCTTGAAGATTCGTCTGTCCCTACGTCTGTCCGTAGTCATTTATATCTAACACGTACTTATTTGTGTTACGGTCAGGATGATATGTTGCTGGCACTTTAAGCAGTACCTTTATCAATAGTCTACACACAGGCCATTTCGTTTCCACCTCCGACCTCTGTCGAAAATAGAGTTATGACAGATGGTGTATAATGGATGTAGATTCAGAATATGTTGTTACCCTCCGGATACGAAATCGAAAGCTGAGGGTATGCAATTCGAATACTCTGCAGCTAGACACAAGTTTTAAATATCGTCTTTGTGAAGCACATAATGATAATATTGAACAAGCAGGGTTATCCATACACGTGCTATGCATAGCATTCAATACACGAGACAGTAATGTCATTACATACATGTTGGCATCAATACAATACATACAGATTATTTGAACTTACTAGTCAAACATGTTTACATGTGGGTCGCCGGCCGCCGAAAGGGAGCACACAGTATTTAATATTGCTAAAATAAGTGCGTAAACTACGCCAATACACACCTTATCTGGAGCTCTGGCTATATGGAACAGTGTATCATGTGCTGGTTAACGCGATGATTCATTCATACAGAATATCGTACTAACCCCGAAATCTCTTCGCGTTTCCCAGCCGAATCCGATAACCGTGCATGTAACTTCAGAAAAGGGACTTATGACATGTGTGATATGTCCGATATATTTGATATATTTATTTTTATATTTATCGGACAAGGCTGGGAAACGCGAATAATTCCTGGGCTTACCGGCATTCCAACCGTTTCAGAGCCGAGCCTCATAAACTTGATGTGAAAATACACTAGTATGGTATTCTATTTATCAGGTAACGTGTTATGATACAGAATGACCACATATGACATGGTTTTCGCTCAAAATAACTTGGACTTGTTTATCAGTCATTAAACGTACGTCATTCCGCAGCGGCCTGTACTTTCGCTCAACCAATGTAACGTCTCTTTTTCAATTCCTTGTGACCCAGATATGCGTATCTAATTAAAGCTGGATATAACAATATGTTATCAGTCAGTACGTACATGCATACGTCCAATGTACGTCTCCGTACCTGATAAATAAACCTCATGTTCATTTACAAACTTTATTAAGAGAAAAGAAAACACACACGAGTTGAGGCAAAGCCACGAAGGCCGGGTTTTCTTCAAGACAATTGACAAGTGGTGATTATAATGGTATTATGACCACGATTTTCAGTGGCCTAAGATGGCAAAATAAACCAGTGTATGAGAAAACCTACATGCACTTGCAGGCTGGCATACATGTATTAGTACAATATACGAGTGAACATCTGTGCTGTCTGATGAGTGCCGTCCAATTTAACATTAAAATGGCTAAGTCGATTATGCGGAAAAAAATGTGTCAAAGTGAAAATGGTCACATGTTAGATAAAATTATGTGATGGGCACCCGCTGGTTATGAAGTTGTGCAAGTATGGTGATTCTAGGTGGTATAGTATTAGAGAAATTGACATGAACACAAACACATAACATTGAAAATGGTTAAGTCGATTACAATAAACAATAAACAATAAACGCAACGATCAATTATTGTATTCATTATACATGTATGTAGTAGAACAATTGAAAGACCAGTGGAAGAAGGCGTCTAAGAGAATAAGGGGCTTAGTCCCAACGTTCTCTTTACTTTATTTGCGGAGAAAGACAAGAAAGCCAAGCGATACATAATAAATTGAAAGCACGTGTAATCTTGTTTCAAAGCATTGTGTACATGTAGAACACTTATTAATATGCATAGTGTTTTAGTTGTCAATTCGGAGTAAGTTAACAAACGAAAAACAGTGACTTGAATGTGTTTTTTCCAAAACCATGTTTGCATGTAAAACGATTACAGTGATAGCGGAGTAAGTCAACCAAGCGAAGAGATAAACGTTGAATTTATGTGGTTTTGATTCAAAGCTTGTGTACTAGTAAGTATGGATGCCACTAGAGATGAATATGAGGTTTATGGATTTTGCGATCAGTGTAGATCCAGATCAGCCTGTGCATCCGCACAGTCTGATCAGGATCTGCACTGTTTGCCACTATATCAATGAAACACACACCACGATATAGATAATGATCAGGCTACAGGAGTGTGCTATCTGATCAGGAGCTACTCAGGTTGCTAATCACACAATATAATTATAAGCCTTCATTTCTCCAGTCCATCTGCCACACAATTATGCATGCTGGTGTGATGACGGCCGTAACTTGTGATTGAATCATTCATACTCGATCACCAATTAATACATGCATATCGTCACGCTTAATGAGGGATCGTCACGAGTCATCTACCTTTGAATTTATTTACAGAAATCCTGTCCAAAATTGTGTACTTTATGGCGTTATTGCTTGTAAAAAGGGCGAATATATAGTGATGTGTTATGAAAGTGAGAAATTATAGTGATTTCCATTAGTGTTGATCCAGATAATCCTACATATCTGCGCAATCTGATACAGGACTCACCTGTCACACCTGGGGAATTATACAGCAAGACTCAGGAGGCGGGATTAGATTAAAATCCGTAAAAATAAAATAAGTGTAATTCTAAGGACACTAGTTTTAGTTCGCGTACATGTAGTTCCAATTCTCACATGCTATTTATAGCAACACGAGGACATGCCAGTGGAATGTGGGATATGCGGGGATGCAGATAATGGTCTCCGGCGCCACGAAGATGGCGGGAAATTCGGCAAGCGGACAATCAGTAGATGGTACCCGGCTGGCATTAAAGGTAGGTTCGCAGAATGCCTATATTCGATTATGTATCAGATACCAAGTTACGCATTGATTGACCAGAACTCCAGATAAGCTGCGTATTTGCTTAAATAATTGAACCCAATTAAAACTGTGCCAAAAACCCAATTGAAATCAGACATAGCGAGTATCAAAATGCAATAAAAAATGTGTGGTACCTTTATCATGCTGCAGAAAACAATAAACCGTCCAAAAATATAGCATATTTTTTCTTATTTTCCATGAAAACACACCTTGGTATTCCAAGGAGACTATTATAATGAAATGCCAAGGCATGTTTTCATTTCTAAGCATACTATTCAATAACTGCGGTCTGTTTATGTTTAAACAGTAGTGTGATTTTATTTTACCCAATTAACATTTTGAAACACCCAATTGCGTTAGAAATGATGGAGTGAAAATATTAAATTACTAATTCCTTATCTGGAGCCCTTAATCGATAATAACATAATATACATATGTAGTATCGTGCAGTGATGATAATGCGATTTAGCAATCCGTATTCGAAAAGTAATGTCGCTGAATGTCCATTGGTCAGACGATGTCACTTTACGTACCAAATAACAAGTTTCAATACAAATTCGTTAAAATAGGCTACGACTGGAGAAATCGGGCTTATGAAGTTCGTGACGTGTCGCTTCTATTCACATTGTTCACTCATGTAGTTTGATAACGATCTGTATTGATTGTTAAAAGAATGTCTGGTGCTTCATTGATGCAATATAGCACACGGCATATACTGATCAGCACAGGCTGATTAAAGGTACATGCCCACTTTTCTGGCAAAATAAACATTCCTTCACCATTACCCCACGCATTGATTGGCATTATTATACATTTAATATCATTTAATATCCATGTAAAAGGATATGCAACGGCTTTTCAACTGTTTCATAACAATATAAATTCCGGAATATGACCTAGTGACGTCATAATACTAATGACGTCAAATTGCCTGCACGAGCAGTACTCAATATGTATCTGTCAAATAGCACATACATTATTTATTAAGATTCGAACAGTATGTCAAAAGATATATAGGCTACAAAAACTGTCCAAGTTATTTTGTGTCACCCTGTATATAGACATAGAGAGCACCGATCCACTAAACTTCGTACGACAAAAATGTTCGTAAGTGCAAACTTATGATGCTCAATAAATGTAAATCCCAGGCTAGTGTCTATTGATATTGATATCAAGGTTATCAGGACACACGTAGGAATTCCGAGGCTTAAAATAAGATCCAGTCCGGCCAGCGAAGAAGTGATTAACCACGTGACCAGAAGCAGTTTCCGGTTTCATATTCATGCCGGCAAGACGTCGCCTTTTATTGATGATGTTTACAAATGACACCCTATATTATATATGTGCAAATATTTACACCTTCTATAAATTCATAATGCAGACGCCCGTTCGACGTATTGCATTTACATCCCAAAACAATTAATTAGACACACGTGACGTTGCGCGATGTTGTTGATTGGCTAACGTTCGCAACGTCACTGTTCCTGGAATTGCGACGAAATGAGGTAAAACACGATTATTGTTAATGTTAACGCCATATTTTGGTTATTTACAGTTTTGAAACTATCAGTAAATTCAGTGTAAATATAAGTAATAAACCATGGGCTGCTGCTTTTACTGTTGTTAACAATACATTTGATCTGTTTAAAGTTTGTGAGGTGTATTTCGGACTACACGCACTTTAAACAGAAAAAATGTATTGTGACCCAACAACGCAACAGCCCATTGTTTTATTCCTTAAATACAACAAGTAGACATCTCATAAACTATCAGCGTACGTGTATATTACTTTACGGCTAATCTATAGCTCGTTATCTGATAAAGCTACAAACCTGATATATCGTCATCAGTATATCTCCAAGATCTCTGTTCTTCCTTCACATACATCTTTGTGATTTACATACATCTTTGTGATTTACAGTCTTTCGATATATTCATCAAGATACATACAAAGTAACGGTGAATAAGGATTAGAAAACAAGCTCACGGAGCTTATGTGAATTATTTTCCTTGAGTAGAGCATCAGTAAATGGGAATGTGGCAAGAATGCATACAGTATATACATATGTAAGTTTTGTTCATTAATTGAAGGTCACGTTCACTACTACATGTACATCCAGTACTGACTACGGAGCCTCGCAGTGTATACATATGTAACTATACATGTTAAAGGTCACGTTCACTACTACATGTACATCCAGTACTGACTACGGAGGAGCCCCGCAGTGTATACATATGTAACTATACTTGTTAAAGGTCACGTTCACTACTACATGTACATCCAGTACTGACTACGGAGCCCCGCAGTGTATACATATGTAACTATACTTGTTAAAGGTCACGTTCACTACTACATGTACATCCAGTACTGACTACGGAGCCCCGCAGTGTATACATGTAACTATACTTGTTAAAGGTCACGTTCACTACTACATGTACATCCAGTACTGACTACGGAGCCTCGCAGTGTATACATATGTAACTATACTTGTTAAAGGTCACGTTCACTACTACTCCAGTACTGACTACGGAGCCTCGCAGTGTCACATATGTAACTATACTTGTTAAAGGTCACGTTCACTACTACATGTACATCCAGTACTGACTACGGAGCCTCGCAGTGTATACATATGTAACTATACTTGTTAAAGGTCACGTTCACTACTACATGTACATCCAGTACTGACTACGGAGCCCCGCAGTGTACACATATGTAACTATACATGTTAAAGGTCACGTTCACTACTACATGTACATCCAGTACTGACTACGGAGCCCTGCAGTGTATACATATGTAACTATACTTGTTTAAAGGTCACGTTCACTACTACATCCAGTACTGACTACGGAGCCTCGCAGTGTACACATATGTAACTATACTTGTTAAAGGTCACGTTCACTACTACATGTACATCCAGTACTGACTACGGAGCCCTGCAGTGTATACATATGTAACTATACTTGTTAAAGGTCACGTTCACTACTACATCCAGTACTGACTACGGAGCCTCGCAGTGTACACATATGTAACTATACTTGTTAAAGGTCACGTTCACTACTACATGTACATCCAGTACTGACTACGGAGCCCCGCAGTGTATACATATGTAACTATACTTGTTAAAGGTCACGTTCACTACTACATGTACATCCAGTACTGACTACTATTAATTCGCTCCCACGATATAACAATTCGTTCCCTCAATTTAACAATTCGTTCGCTCCAATTAACAATTCGTTACCACGATATAACAATTAGTTCCTTCGAATTAATGATTCGTTCCCACAAAATGACAATTAGTTCCTTCAATTTAAAAATTCGTTCCCTCGAATTGAACAAAATGACAATTCGTTCCCTCAATTTAACAATTAGTTCCCTCTAATTAAAACAATTCGTTCCCACGATAAAGAAATTCGTTCCCACGAATTAACAATTCGTTCCCACGAAATGACAATTAATTCCCACGAAATGACAATTAATTCCCTAAATTTCACAATTCGTTCCCTCCAATTAACAATTCGATTCCACGATATAACAATTCGTTTCCACGATATAACAATTTGTTCCTTCGAAATTACAATTCGTTCCCTCGAATTAACAATTCGTTCCCACGATATAGCAATTCGTTCCCACGAATTAATAAATCGTTCCAGTGGGAACGAATTATTAAATTGATGGAACAAATTGTTAATTCGTGGGAACGATTTGTTAATTCATGGGAACGAATTGTTAAATTGAGGGAACGAATAGTTATTTCGAGGGAACGAATTAATAAAAAAAGAAATTCTACGTCTGCGGTGCTAAAATGTTCGTAAGTGCAAATTTACGATCGTCTGTAAATTTCAATTCACGGATTTACAATTATTGAGCATAGCCTATGCTCAATAAATGTAAATCTAATAATTGTTTAGCAGGAAACATTGTTAATGTGAAATTGACAGACTATCATAATTTTGCACTTACCAACATGTTAGTCTACGAAGTTTAGTGAAACAGACCCCAGATCCCGATCAGACTGTGCGAAAGCACAGACTGATCTGGATCTACACTGTTCGACATATCTCCAGTCACAGCGAATAATCATCCGTACTGACTCCTCTCATACGGAGATGCGGGTGAAAGTGGAACTGCTCAGCTCGGCGAAAGGATTCTTTGAGTTCCGGATCTGCGCGGCCAACTCGACCCCCGTGACCCAGGATTGCCTCAACCAGAACCTCCTTCCCATCAAAGAGGGCTACATGCAGGGCACGCCCATGAGGTTCTATCCGAAGAGGGCGGGAGATTTCCATGTCACGGTGGCCATCCCGCTCGACCTGGTGTGTGACCGCTGTGTGCTGCAATGGCGTTATCACACAGGTAAACTAAATCATCAGCGAGTAAGGAATATGTGGTTGAATGTAATGGGAGGTATGGTAAACGATGACGCTGTGGACGGAATGGGTACACGTATACTACCACTCACCAGTCATACGTCTATACAAATAGTGTTACCGTTATCACTACGCTTTGTCGCTTAGCCATAATGGTAAGAATGATATGTCTATATGCTCAGGACTATTCGTTACATACTCCACTTAAAATTTCATTCAGTTCATCGACTGTTATAACACTGTTGCCATTCAGCTATACTTGGTGTGTGGCCGCTGCTTGATCCAATGGTGTTACCACACACTATGTATTGCGCAAATGTATAGCCACACTGATAGGTAACATTTGCGCAATATATATTGTGTGGTAACACCAGGGTATCAAACAGCGGTCTGGTATGTGACCGTTGTGTTCTACAATGGTATTACCATACAGGTTAGATTTTCTATCAGGTCCATTGCCCGAATGTTGCATATCACCGCGGCAATTCCTTCCGACCTGGTGTGTGCTCGCTGTGGGATACACTGGCGCTACCACACAGGTAGGACTGTGCATCAGGTAACTTGTTATGTGTTGCCCGAATCTTCCATATCAGGTTATATGCTACACCGGCGTTAACATACATGTAAGACATCGCTATGCATTGACAAAATCTGCCTTATCAGTGTGGCTATACCGCTTGACTTGGTGAATGACAAGTAAAACTATGCTCGGAGACTTCTATAATCTATATGCGGACGTTATTCCTGTAATGGGTAGTATGGTATATGTGACCAGTTTGGCTTATAGTATAGTAGCACTCTATGGTAAGGTCATGCCATTGTTTTTCTCAGTTAAGCGTGCACCTGGATAGCCAAAACTTATCCGGTAGAGACAAA
Source organism: Conchocele bisecta (assembly GCA_029237695.1). Lineage (NCBI taxonomy): Eukaryota > Metazoa > Mollusca > Bivalvia > Lucinida > Thyasiridae > Conchocele > Conchocele bisecta. The sequence continues at coordinate 91,044,763 of CM055275.1, read as the reverse complement.
GAAGGCTTTGCAAAAAAAAACGAATGTAAATTTATGTTAAAAACCTTCTCAATCCTTTGCAGGGTTGATAACAAGTTTTTAACATAAATTTAATTTGCCTCCAAATAATAAGAAAACACTCTTATTAAACTTATTAAATGTAAATTCATGAACGCATTTAAAACTTAGACAAGTCACAAATCAATTCGCATATTACTTCACCAGTAAATAGTGTAAACTAGCATACACAGTTTGTTCTTCTTGTTTTTCAGTTCATTGGCGGTGCTATAGATATGTCACATACAATCGGACTTAAACCTGCACTCAGTGCTACCCTGATTGACGATGTCTTTAAAGTTGGCAGTGGTGTGGACATGTCCACACTTATAGTTGATGTTGGCCCAACACCATCTGAGGTTGTCAGTCGTCCAGCTGACTCCGCTAAGTCTACTGTTGTGATGGGATCAGCTGGAGGAATAAGTTGGCCATCAGAAGATGTTGTGCCTGGGATTAACACATTACATAAATCAGCGGTAGTTAAAACAGTTGCGCATACTGGTTCTTTCGGAGCGTTAGGCATGCCAAATGTTGCTTTTGTTGACACTTCAGGGGCTAATATGAACCTAAGCATGGCGGAATTTAAACCAATGGCTTCGCCAACCTCCGCACTGTCTGTTTCAGACACAGTGCATGTGTCAAATCCGAAAATAGCAATCCCTATCGTTACATTCCCAGCCTTGCCCATCTTGTCAGACATCGAGGCAGCAATAACTAATGCGCATCTGCAAGGCAAAACATCACCTATAGGACACACAGCAGGTGATAGAGCCAATGATGGCGTATTTCCTGGATCAAAACCATCGCTTGATATCGTGCCAATCGGTGATATAAGTGCCGGCCTCGGCCTTCCAGGGGTTAAACCAATTATTGGGACTGGACAATTGGGCAGCACCATTAAAGGTCTTGGACTTCCAGGCGTTAAACCAAAGAAGATCGTTGGCGAAACTACTGATAACGTCGTAGCCGGTAATGATACACCAACCATTCCAAACATTTCTCTGTCTGGTTTGTCAATTCCTAAAATTTCAATTTCTGATAGCCTTCCAGGATTTCCCGTCATTGCTGGATCTGGAAAAATTGGAACTATCACCTCTGGCATGTCCGTTCCTGGTGTAGCAATGCCCGATATAACATTGCCTGACATACAAGACGTACTAGGCATATCTGGTACAGCTGAAACAACCATAACGTCAAGCTCCTCGAACGACGTTCCAGCAGGGTTTACCTCTGTTCCTGCGCCTGCAACTAAGAAACCACTTACACCAATTACACCATCTTCATGGCTTTCATTAACAGGTGTAATGGCTCCACCATCAAGCTTGCTTAAGACGAAACCAGTTGCAAGAGCCGCACTAATTGCAGCAGATAGTCTTACGCATGTGATTCAAAATACAGTTGATGTGATGCATACTGCTGTTGATGTTAGTTCAGCACATGCCGCAGCTGTAGATACAGCGAGTGATACACTAGGAAGAACTGGGTTCCTTGTGCATATGCCATTAGACAAAACACCGTGAATGCCAAAATCTGCAAACAGGCTAAGTGGCCAATCGGAACTGATATTACCGGAAACATCGACAACGGTCGAGCACCAAAGCACGGTCGTAACAAGGTCTCGAATAAATCCTAGTTCTAATGAAAATATTGTATTAGAGACAATGACGTTTTCAGACGGACATATTGACTCAGGAATTCAAGATATGACAGGAATAGGTATAGGAGTGAATCCAAATGCACCAGTAGGAATGGATACAATTGCTGGTTCAACGTACACTCTGGTGCTTCTATATCGCAACCAATAACCGCGACTCAAATCTTCAATGAAATTTCGGGATTTGATCTGGGTTCTATTCCGGCTGGTTCTGTATTGGAATGGGCCGGGATGGGTACGGATGTGACGAATACGGGCGTGGGCGAATTGTTAGGACAATCAGTGGGTGGTGCTGGTCTGGAGATCCCTCCTGGGTTGCTTCCAGATGGCGGCCGGTTCACTGTTTTGACTGATCCGCGAACTGGATTTCAAGAAAGCATACCAGCAAATAGTGTTGTTGCTCAGACGATTGATACAACCGGGACCACGGAACGAGTCGTTAGGCGTGGAGAGATGTTTCCAAGCAGTATGGCGCCTGGTATCGTGACCGGACCTGCTGGTGGTGTGATGGCGCCTGACTTAAGGCGAGAACTGGAAGTAAGGGAAAGGCAAGCTATCGTCAATGCTAGCCGCATGCAGATGGGTAGCTTTGGAATGTTTGGAAGAGACAGAGCAGTAGTTGGAAGTGTGATGGTTGGACCAGCTATTGGTCCATCAGGTATTGGCATGAGAGGAGGATTAGCAGGTGTCCGTGGATTTAGTGGAACGGCTAGTAGAAGTGCGGGATTGTGCTTTTTACCGGCTGGTGGTATAATGGTTCCTGGCGGTGGGAGCGCAATGTCGTCGCGGTCAACAGGTCCAGGTGGTGTGATGTTTATGCGCAATGGAGGAATTAGTGCCGACATGCGCACTGCAGCAGCCGGAACTATGGTTGGTAGAATGGGGACAATGACACCAGGTGGCGCTGCTGGAATGCGACCTGTGGCCAGTACCGGTATGGGTGTTATGCGAACTGGCACCAGCAGCGTAAATGCTACGTCTGGCGCGATCGCTGGTTCCCGATCATTTGCTGGGATGTTTGCGCCGGGAAGCAGGGGCTTCTACCCGGCCGGCATGGGGATGGTTCCAGGAATGGTCCCCGGTCGCGTGTCCATGTTTGACGCATTCGGAAGACCTCTGTACCCGTATCCGGTTAGAGCGCCATACCAGGGGCCGCCTGTATTAATTCCCAGCGTCCCCAGTTTCCTGCAAATGCCCACACCCGGATTTCCGGTTTACCGGCCGCCAGGGGCGCCACTGGGGTACATGCCAATACTCGGCAGGCCGACGTTCGTGCCCGGACGGTCTATGTTCCTAGACGAATGTAAGAAGGTAACCCCTTAAAGTCGGGAAAGGAAGTGTATCGTCGTCTCATTGTTAAGATATACTTCTTAACAAAGTTGTATGATATGATTTGGCAGCGCTTTTGCAACATGGTGTCTCCGAGAGAACAAACCCTTATGAACAACAGACGACCGAATTTAATTCAGCGCATTAAATGCTAAGCATTCATTCATTGCTTTGACATGTGTTCCTCACAATACACTTTGCTCTCATGACTGCCAGATGCCGCCAAAACAAGTTCAGTAAGGGATATAAAATTGGTAAACACATTCAGAGAACATAACACGGTTCCAGTTGCTAAAGACTTGATAATTTGTATTGAATGTATCTGACGTGAGGTAACGTTACATTTTAAATAAAACATGTGTTATACTACGTTGCTCTTTGGTATATTTGAGTACATTGTCTTATATTTCAAATTGCTTTGTCGTTAATAATAAATTAAATGTATGAAACTACATCCGCCAATGTGCTTGATGTCATTATGTCTTCTTCGCAGTCCACGATTTGACACGTGGGTTCCTTCTATTTTATGGCGTTTACTAAGAGAAATCGATATACAGTGTAACCTTTCTAAACCAAACCGCCTGCTTCACTGTAATTAAGTAGTCCCTATGTCGACTTGGGAACACAAACTATAGTGGAACCCCTCTAAACCGGACACCAATGTGTCCGGTTTAGAGATATTCCACTGTAAAACAGACAGATGATTACTTCAAGATACGTGTGTGTGTTTTGTGATCATGAACATGCAACATTAAGATAAACTAAAGTTTATCTGTGTCCTGTTTAGAGAGGTATGATCATAACAATATGTCAAGTGAAACAGGTGCCATACATACATTCTAATGAGTAGTCTCACCTTCGGCGTCGGTGAACATCACTTTTCTCAGGTCTGTAAGTCTCATGTACGCCACCTCAAAAGCAATACTTGAATATGGATGTACGTCATTACGATGTACATGACAAATGTGTTCACCTCTTCACTAGCTGGAAAACATTGGCAACTTAATTACAACTAGTATGCTTATATGCATTTGGCTTTGGCGCTGTAATATATGAGACACGCATTGTGATTTTGTACCTTCGGACATCTGCGTAGTATCATTAAATACGTTTACAAAATTTACAATATTTTTCATAAATAAAGTCAAACGATGACAAAATTAACACAGTACATGCGGAATATAAGATATATTTTGTCACCTTTTGATGCCAATTAGGGAAAATATGTAAATGTTGCAAACATATTTAATGAAATTACGCAGATGTCCGAAGGTACAAAATAACATGGCGTGTCTCATATATACATATAGCAGCATTTATTGCATAAAACGGGATTTCACAATTTAATAACGCAGTGTAATAAACATAATAATACACTTGTGTAATAAATATGCAAATGAGCTCGCTACAGACAACATGTTAGCTAACCAGTACAACTTCAAATTATGATGATGTGTTTATGCAATAAATATAATCTAACATTTGTGTATATTTAATATGAGATTTAAACTCGTTGATTGATTTCATAAGCCTCGTTTCTTATGAAGTCAGTAAACTCGTTTATTAAATATACTATTAAATAATCACTCGTGAAATACCCTATACATGTATGTATTAAAAGCATAATACACCAGTGTAATAAATATGTAATCAAGAAAGAAGAAGTCTTCCATGTACGATGATGAACGTATTCAATAAATGGAATATTTCAACACTTAAGAGTATTCAACATCTCCTCGTTGATTGGTCTCATAAAAACTCAGCAGAGATTTGTTTATTATGTAATCAGTATAAACCCGTTTAATAAATACATGTACCATACGGAAGCATTACTCGAGCTTAAAGATGGGATTCCGCACATCAGGATGTATTGTAGGGGTTTATAGTGATTGGATTCATATTATACATATACTATCAACCTTTAAATTGTATTACGGTCAGGGATGATAACCGCGTTTTCTCAAAATGTTAACACATTAACAAAGTTTGATATTTCTTCAAAGGAAGTCCATATGCATTTGCTGGTGTACAATAACGTACTTGATTTAAATAATTAAAACTGTCCTCAGTAAACTCATTTATGGCATGCGATGTGCTCTGGGAGTGTAACAACACCGTGACGATGTCAAGCACAATATTCAAGTATTTTGAAATATAGAAATTTACAAATATTTGCATGATTAACGCAGGCGGTAGTGTATGTGTTACTGTCTGACAATATGTGATGTATGGCGGAATTCAGGCGCGTAGCTGCATTAAGGCACTGCAGGCCCGGGCCTGAAGAATTTTCGAGAAAATGGAAAAAATAATGTGCCAGAGTGCATGATTTACCTTCTAGTTTCGATTTTTTTCTGGGGGGGGGCGGGGCATGCCCCCAGACCCACCTACCATACTCGCACCGACGGTGCTCGATGTCGTCAACCGGGCATGCTGATTGAAATTGGCTAGCTACGCTCCTGCGGATGTGACCTGTGTATATGCAGATCCACGTAGGCAGTCTAACAATGGATTTCAACTTTATATTGGTGAAGAAAAATCAATGTTTTAACCCTATCACCCATATGTATGTACCTAGATGTGTTTATAGGCGTCTTCGCCAGGGGGGGGGGGGGAGCGTTCGGGGGGTGCGAACGAACCCCCTTTTCAGTTGTAACGTTTGGATGCAAATATGACTATTGGTAATGAAAGTACATAATACGTCTCTGCTATTGGATATAGACTGTTTCTATTTCAGGAATACATGTTGAATATGTATGATCGCGATGTCAACTAGTCGAGATCGTGCCGAAAAATAAGCGCCTGAATTATAGACATACAACAACAGCAACAACAACAACAACAATAATTTGTCTGCAAAAACTCTAAAGATAAAAGCAAACGGAAGTTGGACTCCTACTTTTTACCCGGGCAAATGATATGTTCATATGTGTACATATTCATCCCCCACCCAAAAAAAACACATCTACAGCGTATGATAGCGATGTCAACTAGTCTAGAATCGGCTTCGCCCTCCAATTTAACTCCAGTCTCTGTGGCTGTTGAGAGATCGTGCCGAAAAATAAGCGCCTGAATTATAGACATACAACAGCAACAACAACAACAATAATTTGTCTGCAAAAACTCTAAAGATAAAAGCCAACGGAAGTTGTACCCGGGTAAATGATATTTTCATATGTGTACATATTCATCCCCCACCCAAAAAACCACATCTACAGCCCCCCACCCCGCTCCCTAGCCAGATTAAATTAATGCATTAGAACGTCGGAAATTACAGATAGAAATAAAAAAAACCGGGGGAGGACCCCCGTACCCCCCGTCTAAACAATAGGGGACACCCCTCTCGTGCACTCCCCGTCTCCAGCCTTCGGATGTCGGCGTCTACCGTTGGTAGACGAACCCCGCTGGAAAATTCATGACTGCGCCATATTTCATGAAAATCGGTTGCATATTAAGGAAAATATGAAATAATACTTTGGAGTGGGCGACGTTGTTGTTGTTGTTGTAACCACGTGATCATGCACCTTGTATAAGCAGATGCCATATGAGATATAATTCCAAGTTGCGAGTACACATTTTTGTCCATGGCGAATCATGTTTCATGCATCGTTTTGGCCAACAGTTCATATCATGACTTCATCATACTTATTCACAAATGCAAACGCTACCACGGAGTCCGCCATTTTATGCCACACACTCCTCGTTTTCGTTTGGAAGACTTCCGTGTAATTTGACTTTGTCGTTTGTGGGTTTTGCCACCACGGATGAGTTATTCGTGTCACCTTTGGACCAGGCGCAATATCCGGTAGGTAAACACACGGATTCCCGTATCATGTTGGCGTGGTAACTCTTCATCTGCAAGTGAGGAAATAAAAATGAGCGACCGCCTGTGAAAGGTTGCTTACGACATTGGAATAATTCTCAATTCTGAACATCTTGGTGTTTAATAAAATATTCGTATGTATTTGGTTGGTTATTTGCGGGCATTGTCATTGTTTTTCTCTGTTAAACGTCCACCTACTTACGTATCCGGTAACATAAATGTATGTAAAAAACTTCCTCAACCCTTTGCAGTGTGCAAATTGTTGATTACGTTTTTAATATAAATTTCAATTGCCGCTATACAATAAGAAAGCACTCTTAGTAAAGTTAGTAAGTGTAAATTCATGAACGGATTTAAAACTTAGACAAGTCCCAAATCAATTTTCATATTACTTCACCAGTAAATAGTGTAAAATAGCATACACAATTTGTTTCTTTTTTCATAGAACCACTCTCAAAACCTACCCGCATGCGGACGCTTAACAGAGGAAGAACTTGCTATGGCCTAAGGCGAAAACCCGCATACTTAATACAAACAACTTATTTGAAATCAGGCAGCTTTATTTTCATTGCCAATATATGTTATAAACGGTGGTAATATTGGATTAACGCAGGCACGACTATTATATGTTACCACAATGGGATCGCAGATTTCCGTCACGTGATAGGCAAGCTTCCGGAACACATCAAATACGTTACTTCCGGTCTTTGCGCTCGTTTCCATGAACTCAAACGCCATCTCCTTGTCAGCCAACTGGAAATAGACCCGGATTATTTCCCTTATCGAATATCCATAATTGTCTTATATATTGATTCCGGTAAAAATACGATAGCGTCCGTATATCTTCCGACATCATTAAACTATCAAAGATTCACAAATCGCAACCACAAATTAAAAGAAAAATCAGTAAATTTACCCGATTCCACATATCCTAATGGGTGTGAGAGGGGGGAGGCCGCTATCCCAGCGTGATTAGACAGTCAATGGTTTCCAAGTAGTGAGAATTAGATTGCAAACATATTCCGGAGTGTGCGATGGATACCTGGGGGTCCTTTTCACTAAACTTCGTACGATTAAAATGTTTGTAGGTGCAAACTTATGATAGTCTGTAAATTTCACTTTAACGATGTTTTCTTGGAAACAATTATTGGATTTAGATTTATTGAGCATAGGCTGCATATGCAGCCTATGCTCAATAAATGTAAACCCATCAATTGAAATGTTCAGACGATCCTAAATTTGCACTTACGAACATTTTAGTCGTATGACGTTTAGTGAAACGGGCCCATGGTGTCCACAAGTTTGCTCGTTTGTCGTGTCCATCGGGTGAAATGCTTCTCCTACCCTCAAGATACATATCTCATTCTTAGACTGTGTCTAATTCCCACCGCATTGACATTCATAGATGCTCTAATACCGTTCAAATATACAATTACGACACATATGTTTGTCATATGTGGCTGTGAGAAATAGATCAGGATCAGATCAGGATCTGCACTGTTCGCCATTCCATAACTGAAACACCAGGCATGCGTCTAACAAGTAACGTAGATCATTATCAGGCTACATGTGTGTGCTACTTCATCCGCACATACACTGGTAACAGATCCCATAAGCCACACTTTCTTCAGTCAATCGGCCACATTTCCGAGCGGGAAATTGCGGTATGTCTCTATGATTAACTACGTGGTGTCTATTTCCCATCAATAACCGTTGACTGTCATCCGTTGTCAGTTTAGTTACATATTGACCGCAGGTCGAGATGCAGTAACTTGAAATTCGTGTCTCCCTCATGATTAACAATGTGCGTGGTAAATATGGAACGGCAAATCTACATAAACATAAATGATTATTACTAGCTGTAAAATAATTAGAGCTAGCATTAAATAGTTAGAACTAGCATTAATTATTTGACTTTATGTAGATTTGGCGTTCCTGTAACAAGGTGTGTTCCTGTAACAAGGTGTGTTCCTGGAACGCCGAATTTACATAAACGCAAATAATTATTGCTAGCTCGAAATAATTAGAACTAGCATTAAATAGTTAGAGCTAGCTCCAAATGATTTAGAGAGCTCTTCAAATAATTTGCAGCTATCTCTAAATATTTAATGTAAGCTCATTATTTGAGTTTATGTATATTTGGCGTTCTATAGGTAAAACCAGATGAGCGTAAACGGCGAAGAAAGGGGCACATGCAAAGCACGAAACGATATTTTCAATTTGAGTTGAAAATTACGTCATAAAAATCATCAAGTCAGAGAAAATTATTATTTAGCAGTTTGCCTGAATATTGATAACATGGTGCCTGTTCACATTATGTAATGAACAAGTATTGTTTTATGATTGCGGGGCAAATGTTATGTAGCCGAAATACCGCACTGTAGTCAAGTAGGGGCCCATCTAATATGCACACAATATATCGAGGGTGGTCATCTTGAATCATGGTCATTTTCCTAAAATTCAAGATGGCGTCCAAAATCTGTAAAATTCAAGATGGAGTCTCAAAATCTGAGGCCTGTGTAATGCATGATACATGTATACAGGGTGGTCATCTTGAAGCATTGCCATTTTCCTAATAATCAAGATGGCGTCCAAAATCCCAAAATGAACGATAATAATGCGGATTGCGTAAAGCACGCCATACATATAGATTACCCATCTTGAACCCGGCCATTTTCCTTAAGTTCTTTAAGTTCAAGATGGCCTTTAACCTTTGCTAATTAAGTAATAAAAGCATGAGCTGTTGCGTTTACTGGGGTGAAACTGTACGTTTAGTCTGTTTAAAGTCCGAAGGACTCCTAGCAAACTTTAAACAGATCAACTGTATTGTTCACCCCAGTAAATGAAGCAGCGCATGGTTTTATGACTAAAATTTACACTTCATTTTCTGATAGTTTCAAAACTGTAAACAACCAAATATGGCGTTAAAATTCACAATAATCTTCTTTTACGTCATGTTGTTGCAAATCCTGGAACATCGACGTTGCGAACTTTAAACAATCAACGTGTGTCACGTATGTATAATGTATTGTACTGGGATGTAAACGCAATACGTCGAATGGGTGTCTGCATTATGAATGTATAGGTGTAAATATTCAACGGTATAGAGGTGCATGTGTAATGTACCGTATGTATTTGTGACTATGTCTAAACCCACTACTCTGTGTCCAAAATGGACGTACACTACAGCTGCGCTAATCTTGCCTATTTTTGTATATTCTTTATCTCAAACTACTTGTGTATTATGCTTGAAATAAAGCAGCTTGATTGACTGAGACTGAGCTGTGCTACAACTCGGGCTTAGTCAATCAGACTTCTTAATGGCGAGTTGCCAATTACCAATAGATGCTCAGGAACGTTGACAATCTGGGAAATAATAACACAGGCGGTTGTGTACAGAAACGTTGATAATATGGGCATCATTAACGCAGGCGGTTGTGTAGATGTTCAGAAACGTGGACATACCATTAGTCCTTCCTTGAGTGTCACCTCTCGTTTATCTTCAAGGTCAGCCTTGTTGCCTAGCAACACAATCGGAACTGCTTCGTATTTATTGTGAGTGTGCAATATTTCCTAAAATATATATCAAATACAACGTAATTGATTACGTTCGTACGTAGTGTAACACCACCGACTACACGATATAGTACAATACATATGTTAATGACACCTCTATAGCAAACACCCTCGGTGATCCGTACAACTACAATACATGATCATATGCTTATGCAATAAACATAATCTTACACGTGTTGCTAATTTAGTATGGCATGTATTAATCTATCAATCAGTACAACTTCAATGCATCATGCAGTGCTTATGCTGGGTTTTTACGACCAGTGTGGATCCGCACTGTTCCCTCTTCCATTAATGAAACACCGGTCATGCTTAACAAGAAACATATATCGTTATCAGCATACAGGAGTGTGATATTTCATCAGGAGCTACACTGGCCACAAATCCCTTTAGCACCATTTCTCCAGTCACAACCTGTATTGGACGATGAAATTAAATGGAATGAATGGGGTTTACTGTCGCAGCAACAGCTATGGTAATATAGGGACAGGGACCACGGTTTTAAAGCCGCATTCGACAGACCAGTGGGATGGTAATAATATGAAAATATTTGTCATGACCTATGGTAGGCTTTGAACTCACAACCTTCAGCATTGAATGCCTGTATTCTACCCCTGAGCCACAGTTTATCTAGTAAACGACGAAGTGATACGTGTATCTTACCTCGTTCACGCTTCGTATCCAGTAAGCGAGGTGTGTAAACGTCGACCTGTCCGTTATATCGTACACCATGGCAACGCCCTAGAAAAAAATATAATTGGTCAATGGAATACAGTGGAACGTCTCTACACCTGGGAAAGTTAACTGTGTTTACCTTTGATAGGTGTCATTGTCCTTTATCTCCGATGATAATGTCGTTCATGATCGCAAAGCAAACACGCGTGTTTTGAAGTAGACATCCGTCAGTTTTACAGTGGAACATCTCTGAATCGGACACCATGGGGACCTCCCAGGGTGTCCGGTTTAGAGAGGTTCCACTGTATGCATAAGAGGTCAAAAGAATAAGGAGGTTTCATGGAGGTATATTCTATATCTATATACATATATAGGTTCATATAAGAAACCAGTATCACTGATGGATATACTCACAAACTTTAACGCAAGTTTGTAAGTAATTTGACGTTAACCTTGAGCAGAAAGTGCACAAAGGTATGCTATAGAATGAAAGTATGGATGATAACAAATACATATATGAAGGGTTTATGCCAATCCTATTTACGGTAATATAATTGTTCAGTACCTGACAATCTCTGACATACAGACACGAGGTCAGACAGAGTGACAAATGGGCAGACAGACGGACAGACAAGGTGGCGACTATATGTATCCCAAAACTTGTTCGAGGTACATAAAATGAGTACGTACTATATATAGCCTACCTTAACGCCCGTGTACTGCCAGCGGGTAACTGACCGGAACTTCTCTTGACCAGAGGTGTCCCTAAAACAAAACATGATAGAGAATACAAAGCTACATGTAACTGTCTGTTAATATCAATTTTATCAGGCAAGGCTAGGAAACGCGTAGGAATTTCGTCGCCCTCCGAGGAATTGCTACCGTTTCCGACCCGAGCCTAGTATCACGATTATCAGGCAAGGCAATGATACGTGTAGGAATTTCGAGGCCCTATAAGAAACTCCTACCGTTTCGTGGCGAGCCTGATATCAAATTTATCAGGCAATTCTGGAAAACGCGTAGGAATTCCGACAACAAACACAGGGACTGTTAGAACATCTGTGCTACTGAGCGGGGACGGTGGTGGTGGGGACTGGACGGGTGGCAGTGTGTGTGTGTTTGCGGGGGGGGGGTGGTAAACAAGAATACCAACTCCGGCCTCTTTAATTTGGTATCTCTGTGGAGTAGATACGAAGGAATGAAATTCAAGATTCTTAATTCTTGTCCCTCAGCGGCGTAGAGCAACCGTAGTAAATATACAACAGTTTCTTTCCAGCAATAACTTATAAACGCCTATGCAACTTACCATATGTGTAGTTCCACCAGCGCTCCGTCAACCGCAATCTGTTTTTTGATGAAGTCGGTCGCTGCAAATAAAATAAGCAAAATCATACACGTATTAATATATCATTTTCACAAAGCATGGGAACTGAAAAGAACAGTTTTCAGACAGGTAACGTCGGACTATGTTGGTTGCATACGCCGTAAGAATTTCTTAGACGAATTGCACCTGTTCTCGTACGTACCAATAGTCGGCCGAATATTTTCCTTAAACTCGTATTCTCATTGAATAACGAGAGGAATTTCACCAATGATCGTACCCACCAATAGTTGGCCGAATGTTTTCCTTAAACATCTGTTCCATAATAACTGTCACTGTTAGACGAATTGTACCGATACTCGCGCTTACCAATACTAATAATTACCAGAATGTTTTCTAAAACCCATGTCTCCTTGTATAACTCACTCTTAGATGAATTCCTAAATCCCTGCCCCATTGAATACACAGGCATTCGACGTGTTTCGGCTTTCATCGGTATAAGTTATAGCGATTAAAGCCGAAACTCGCCGAATGCCTGTGATTGAATATATAGAAGAATTGCACCGACATGTGTGCGTTTCAACATTCGATAGAAGTCTGTGTTTAAGTTCTTATCACATTGACTACTGTCTGTTCCACGTTTTGCTGCCGACGAGCATTTGGTCATTAAACACATTAAATCTAAAAAATATATAAAAGTAAGTATTTTTTCATCAATAACAAAAAAGTCACCCTCCCCAAAAAAAGATATTTGATGAAATTCCATCAAATATTGATTTTATTGCGAAAAAACTATTTTCCTATGGGAATTTAACGTGGGGAGTCAATTTCCAAAACTTTTCGTTTTTTTTATCCTGAAAGATCAAAAAACTTTTTTTTTTGGAAATTGACTCCGAAGCCTGGCGAGATAGCTTGAAAATGATGTAACTAAGAAAACAAGAGTTAGATTTTGAAAATATGTCAACAAATAAAAAAAATATTTTAAAAAATTATATTTTTAGTGTGTTTAATAGCCAAAAGTTCGTCGGCAGCAAAACGTGGAACAGACAGTAGATCATCAGTGAATTGCATTAATACTCAGCAGAAAACTGTCCTTAAACTCATGCCCCATTTAAAAACTAAAGGAATTGCACCAATGCGTGTACATTTGTACGTACCGATAGTCGACAGACAATTGTCATAAACGCCTGCCCTATTCATTAACTGTCACTCTTAGGGGAATCACATTGAATAACTAAACGAATTGCACCGATACCCGTACTTACCTCCTATAATCGGCGGCAGAATGTTTTTGCTATTTTGTTAAACTACTGTCATATTGAATAACTAGACGAATTGAATAAATAGATGAATTTCACCCATGCTCGTACGTACCAATAGTCGGTAGTATGTTTTCCATACACTTATACCCCATTTACTAAGGAATTTCACCACGCTTGAACGCACCAATAGTCGGCAGACGAATGTCAAAAACGCTTGTCCTATAGAAGAATAACACTGATACTCGTGCTTACCAATAGTCGGCAGCTGGTTTTCCTGAAACTCGTGCCCCTGCAGACAGCGTAGAAGGGCCGTTTTCCCGGCACTGGCGTCCCCTAGGACCAGAATCTTGTAGGTGACCGCGCAGTCGCCGGAACCTAGGGGCATGGTTCAATCATAAGGCCCCGAACACGTCACGTGGTTCTGTCAGACGTCAGGACCATTCCTGCTAATGTTTAAAATGTTGTTGATTATATTGCACATATTTGCTACGTAGCAAAAGCAGTATACGTCGGATCATATTGCCATGTTTATGCTTATTAGTAAAAAGTCGCATGCACGGAATATGATATGCGTCGCTTAAGACTAGTGTCCAAATAACCACATAGCTGGTTTTAGCGGTATAGTCGTTATAGCGACATAGCTAAGTCGTTAAAACGACATAACTAAGTCGTTATTTAGACATCGTTAGTACGTTAGTCGTTAGTATGACATAGATAAGCCGTTATTTAAAGTAGGTACAAAGTGTTCTTATATCATTGTTTATAGAAAGTCAATCAGACAGTTTTGTGTATTATGTATTTTGTAGATATGACATTTTCTGACAAACTGAACATTCATTCACCATTACCCCACGTGTTGATTGACATTATTATAAATTTCCACACTCATGTTAGGGGCGATAACCGTGTTTCCTTAAAACGTTAACGGGCATTACTATGTATTCTCTGTAATACCACCGCCAAACATTATCAGTAAAATTATTACTAAATGATTATAGCTGTATATCGGGCACTTGTAATTCTTTTTAGAACTGGTGGAATAATGACACAATTAAACACTTATTTAATTCCTATAAAGAACATGCTGTGCCTACTGAGTGGGCATGTACCTTATTTAACCCTTTCAACACCACAGGCCTGTATTGTGGTATGGCAAAAAGCGTAGATTCAGATGAGATGGCTCGTGACGAGCCGTCTCATCAGGATCTGCACTTTTCGAAAATAATTTTCATATTTTTAGAACAAAAACACCCCTATTCATAAATGGACCAGTCTGAAAATCATGTTGTGACAATTGGATTGGTTATACACAATTAACGTATCAAATTTCATTCCAGTTACTTATTAGAGGTGAAAGGGTTAAACATATTTATCCCGTCAACACAGTGCGTATGTGCCGTGAAAAACGGTGCCGCGAAATATTTTTGATATCCTGTCAATACCACCTAATCAGTGGGTATGAATATGTGCGGTGTCTGCGTTTATTTTTGTTTGCATTTTAAAGCCATTTGTAGGTGTTGACGGGATAAATAGAATAGTAGGTTAGTGCCGTGAAAGGGAAAGAGCCTCGCCCATCCAGTTTCCTAAGCCTTGCCAGATATTTTTTTTCCATTCACGGCACTAACCTACTATTCTCTATAACAAAGAAACGTATCGGCTTCCATACATATGTATAACAATACACTTATGCCTGCATTAATACAGTCAATAGTTCTCAATTTCTTTGTTTCAAAATACAAAATACTTGAATATTGTGCTTGAAATCGAGCAGCTTGGTTGGATGAGCCTGCGCTATGCTACGAATTCAAATGTATTGATTGTAAGTTGACATTGTCAATATAGGTTCAGAAACGTGGATAATCTGGGCACGATTAACGCAGGCGGTTGTGTAGATGTTCAGAAACGTTGATAATCTGGGCAAGATTAACGCAGGCGGTTGTGTAAATGTTCAGCAACGTGGATAATCTCAGTAAGATTAACGCAGGCGGTTGTGTAGATGTTCAGAAACGTAGATGTTCAGAAACGTGGATAATCTGCGCAAGATTAACGCAGGCGGTTGTGTAGATGTTCAGCTGAAACGTTGATTAACGCTGGCAGTTGTGTAGATATTCAAAAACGTTGATTTGAGAATATGTGCAAGATTATCGCAGGCGGTTGTGTAGATGTTCAGAAACGGTGATAATCTGGGCGATATTAACGCAGGCGGTTGTGTAGATGTGTAAGTACAATCTGTAGAAGGAAGTGGGTTTCTAAGCGTACTATATGCATTCCTTCAAGGAAGTACGAACACTTATTTAAGGACACACTTCAGAGACTAGTGTCATCGGTTTCAGGATTATGGCTTCCTAAGAGTCACTGGCTATATTATGTTTCACCTATATTTAAATATGGCTTTGTTAGTGTATACGAAATGGTGCATTGTGTTGCCATCTCAGCCATCTTAGTATGGCCAAGTCTACGCATTGTTTGCTGTATGTGTCAAGCGCCACGAGAGGTAAAACGTGTACAAGCCATCGGTCAGTTACCTCTTGTAATGTTTGACACATACATCAAACTGTATGTAGTTGGCCATTTTGTCACTGATGCATGTTAATCGTCTCTTATGGGAAATGAAGAGGGAACGCGACGGTTATAAGATTATTTTGTTTAAAACAATAAACATACTAAAGGTGCATGATCACGTGGTTACTACAACAACAACAATGTCTGAACGTGTTGAACCCACTTCAAAGTAAGTATTATTTGATGTCTTGTTTAATATGCAACGAATTTTGATGAATATGGCGTAACAAACGCGTCTTCATGACCTGCATTTTGTGGTCCGGGGAGATCGGCACATACTTATTTCAGTAGACACGGAAATCGATTCTTCACAAAAACGACAGAAGTTTGTGCCAAAATAACGAGACCACCAAATGCAGCTTAACAAGACGCGTTTGATGCGCCATATTTTTCATCAAAATCCGTTACATAATAAGGAAAAAATAAATGACACGTACTTTGATTCGGAGGGCTTCTAGAAGCTTCAGTACTTGTTGTTGTTGTTGTAGCCACGGGATCATACACCTTGATACTAAGCAGCTGGTAATTGGTGACATGTCGTCGTATGAAAATATGTGAAAATGATGAGCCGTGGCACTACAACCTGCGTTATTCTGTCAACATTTTATTTTAAAAATACTTGAATATTGTGCTTGATGACTGGATGCGCCTGAGCTGTGCTACAGCTGAGGCTCAGACACTCAAATTGCTTGATTGTGAGTTGGCATTTGCAAACTGTGTTCGTTGTTACACATTTAATACGGGCAAGATTTACGCACGCGGTTGTGAAACAATATACAATGCTGAAGATCAAATACGATATAATGACAGACGTAAAGAGATCATACAAACATTACTGTGCTAAATGTATTACGGATTTGTTGACGTCAATAACGCCATAATAATGACGTTACATGACGTTATAATTCGTTAGGCAACACTACATATGCGCGACGTAAATGTATATATACGTTGCATAAATCAGTTAGTCAAGGTGTATGATAACGTGGTACATTGTACTAACAACAACAACAAGTACCGATTCAAAGTACGTATTATTGTATAGTGTCCTTATTACGTAACGAATTTTGATGAAATATGGCGCATCAAACGCGTCTTATTAAGCTGCATTTGGTGGTCTTTGTATGTTCGCCCAAACTTTTGTCGACACGGAAATCGATTCTTCGCAAAAATGACATAAGTCTGTGCCAAACTCCATAGACCACCAAATGCAGCTCATGAAGACGCGTTTGCTGCGCCATATTTCATCAAAATCCGTTGCATATTAAGGAAACTATCAAATAATACTTACTTTGTTTTGGCGTCGTTGTTGTTGTAACCACGTGATCATGCACCTTGTTAGTGTACGCCCTCGAAATATAAAATAACAGGGTATATCTACAAAGAGCGGTTATGCCAATGATATCGAGAATATCTGTTTACTGAATGTGGCTATGACTGTGGGAATGTAGGTTTATGGAGCTCCTGATCAACTAGCACACTCCTGGGGGCCGTTTTACTAAACTTCGTACGACTACAATGGTCGAAACTGATGACAAACTGATGATAGCCTGTAAATTGCACATTAACAATGTTTTCTTGGAAACAATTATTGGATTTACAAGTATTGAGCATATGCTACCTATGATCAATAAATGTAAATCCATCAATTGAAGTTTCCATACGATCCTAAAATGCACTTACGAACATTTTAGTCGTACGAAGTTTAGTGAATCGCGCCCCTGGGGGCCGTTTCACTAAACTTCGTACGACTAAAATGTTCGTAAGTGCAAAATGATGATAGTCTGTAAATATCACATTAACAATGTTTTCTTGTAAACAATTATTGGATTTACATTAGTGAAACGGGCCCCTGGTGCCTGATACTGGTTTATATTCTTTGTTAGAAGCATGACTGTGTTTCATTGATGGAATGGCGAACAGTGCACAGGCTGATCAGGATCTGTACTGGTCGAAATATCCATAAGACTCATTTATCCAGTCACAGCCACACATCATGAAACATAGAAGAAAGAAGAGCATTTCGTGTTTGTTCACTGTCATTATTCAATATCCGTTTCAAGACCCCCCCCCAAAAAAAAAAATCACTGCGGACATACTCGTTTCCTGCGGACATATTCGTACCATAGACCCTCCCGAATATGTCCGCAGACATCTTCGTTCGTGCGGACATATTCGTACCTTTCAGCTGTGTCTCAAATATGCCGCGAAGATAAGACAGATGATGAGTAAAACAGCATTTAAGTGTACGAGTCTACACTCGTTATCTCAAATTCTGTCCACTTCGTCATCTTTTCGCGATTAATGGCAAACAAATGGCGTCAAAAGATGAATCTCGATTTATGGAATGGTGCGAGGGGTTCCGAGTGGTTACCTCAATCAGTGAAACTACTGAATAACTAAAAGTCAAGTTATTGGTCCCAAGTACATGTTTCCTTGGTTACGAACAGTAACTCTTACAATCTACTCCCGCTAGACGGACGGTATGGGAGTAGATTGCAGGAGTTACTGTTCGCAACTAATGTTTCCTATTCGATAACTCTCGCTAACTCAAATGCTCGTTAACTCAAAGTATGTTTCTCAGTCCCCTGGGGCCAGTTTCCTTAAAAGGAAATGAATTCCGCATGTACTCTGAAATTTCCGTCAACTTTCGATTTCATTTACATAACATATCCGAAACATTATCGGCGAAATACGGAAAATATCGGAAACTATATCGGCGACATGCGGAACATATCGGAAACTATACCCTGGCGCGGATCCAGGATTTCGGGTTAGGGGGGGCGTAACTACTTTGCAATACTTGACTATATTATATGGAACATGCTAGGGGGGTCCGGGGGTATTCCCCCCCGGAAATATTTTGAAATCTACATTATCTACATCGCATTTCCTGCGTTCTGGCGCATTTTTGAGCAAAAAAAACCCCAGTAAACAATAAATTCACAACGCAAACGTAGAAACGTGCCTTGTAACTTGTAAAAAATCTTTACTCGGCGAATTGTATGGGGGCGCGCGCCGGGTCTGTCCCCTGAATCCGCCCTTGATACCGGCGACATGCGGAGCATATCGGAAACTATATCGGCGACATGCGGAACATACCGGAAACTATATCGGCGACTTGCGGAACATATCGGAAACTATATTGGCGACATGCGGAACATATCGGAAACTATACCGGCGACATGCGGAACATATCGGAAACTATATCGGCGGAACATATCGGAAACTATATCGGCGACATGCGGAACATATCGGAAACTATATCGGCGACATGCGGAACATATCGGAAACTATATTTGCGACATGCGGAACATATCGCAAACTATATAGGCGACATGCGGAACATACCGGAAACTATATCGGCGACATGCGGAACATATCGCAAATTGTATCGGCGACATGCGGAACATAATCGGCGACATGCGGAACATACCGGAAACTATATCGGCGACATGCAGAACATATCGCAAACTATATCGGCGACATGCGGAACATATCGGAAACTATATCGGCGACATGACATGTGGAACATATCGGAAACTATATCGGCGACATGCGGAACATACCGGAAACTATATCGGCGACATGCGGAACATATCTGAAACTATATTGGCGACATGCGGAACATATCGCAAACTATATTGGCGACATGTGGAACATATCGGAAACTATATCGGCGACATGTGGGACATATCGGAAACTATATCGGCGACATGTGGAACATATCGGAACAATATCGGCAACATGTGGAACATATCGGAACATATCGGAAACTATATCTGCGACATTCGGAACATTTAGGAAACTATATCGGCGGCATGCGGAACATATCGGAAACTATATTGGCGACATGCGGAACATATCGGATTGGCAAAATGCCACCATTGATTTTTGCTGGATAATCTAAAGATGTACAACACATTTGGCTATTCTTCTCTAGTTTCCAATTTAGTGTTCATGTTGTGGGGCATATTTTCCCATTTTCTACACACAATATTCTCTGCATGTTGTGGTACATATTTCCCATTACCTACACCCAACATTCTCTAGATCTACACTAATGCAGATATAGGTTTAGTAATTGTTAAGAAATGTAGAGAGAAGTCCAGGCTAGTGTCGTTTTATATCAAGTTTATCAGATAATGCTAGGTAACGCGTTGGAGAGCCGAGGTTCGCCGATTGATAACATTAATAAGAAAATACACTAGAAATATATTATATTTATCAGGTAGCAGTTTATGCTATATAATTGACAAATATAACATTTGTTTTTGGTGAAATGGCTTGTTCATGTAAACACAGATGTCATTTGGTAACACTATGTGACGCCGTTCGACCAAATGAACGTCCGGGAAAGTAGTTGTGACCTCGATACCAGGCTAGTGTCTTAGGAAACGCTTAGGAATTCCGAGGATTGCTGAGGAATTCCTACTGTTTCCGATAAACTTGATAACAAAAGACAGAAGCCTAGTACTATATTTATCAGGTAACGTTTTATGTTCGAAAATGACCGCAGATGACATCGTTATATATGGACAGAACGCGGGCTTATTTTCGTTGGGTCATCACACTGACGTCATTCGGTAACGTCACGTGACATCATCCGGCCAATGGAACGTCAGTTTTCACTTCGTTGTAACCTGGATGTTTGTATCAGGTTAATGCCTGATACAACAATATGTTATTCGGTCAATACAGGGCATGTTACCTGATAGATATCCGTATCGAGCTAATACATGATACGCCATTTTGTGCTCAGTCAGTGTGTAATCGATCAATGCATTTAGCGAGCTACCCGATAAAACATCAATCTCATATGACCACGCTAACCAGGAGGCTGTTTCACTAAACTTCGTACGACTAACATGTTTGTAAGTGCAACATTATGATAGTCTGTAAATTTCCCATTAACCACGTTTTCTTGTCAACAATTATTGAATTTGCATTTATTGAGCATAGGCAGCATATGTAAATCCATCAATCGAAATTTCCAAACGATCTTACATTTGCACTTACGGACTTTTTAGTCGTACTAAGTTTAGTGAAACCGGCCCCCTAGTGGTTATCCCAAATTGTCTGGTTGTAACGCAGGGCGAGTCGCCCGTGGGGAGAGTCGCCCTGCGTCACAGACAGAACAGTCGGGTTACCTGGCGGTGGCTCACAAGGTCAGCGGCTGGGAAACCTGTAACTATAACTATACAATGTAGGTGTTCCAGCCGCTGACTTTTTGAACACCTACGGTGACCTATTTATAACGTTATTAAAATAATCACGGGTGAAGTGTATCGGCAAAAACAATTATATGTATATTTACCAACACCTGCCTGAAATGGGATAATGTGATCACCAGTGCCGGGATTAACATTTTTATTGGATCAATTTTCGCTAGGTACATGACCGCCTGTGGTAATCTTGCCGGGATTAACGTTTTTATTTGATCGATATCTCCAGATAAACAGACGCCTGTGTTAATCTTGCCAATATTTGTCAATTTCACTCGTTTGTTTACCTGGCTGAATAAACGGTAAATCGCCCATCTAGAATACTACAGTCTGCGTTAATATCAAAATACTTGAATATTGTGCTTCAAATCAAGCGTCCTGATTTTTAAAAATGTTTTACTTGTGGACGGATTTTCAAAATATAACTATTGTTTTCTTATTCACATCATTTTCAAGCTATCTAGCCAGGTTCCGGAGTCAATTACATCGCAACTATTAAATGTGTGGCGTTCCGAGTTATGACCAGACCGATATCGCATGCTCCCACACCCCACCCACGGAATGCAACTGACCTATATGAACCAGACGCATTTTGTTTTCATAATCTACTTCCAAGGTGACTGTGTGTGTGTTCTACACAACAGCCTACATTGATATGTACAGGCTGATCTGAATCTACACTCGTCGCAAAACCTATAAGGCCCATTTCTCCATTCGCAGTCACATAATACAACTATCTGTATAGACACAGAACAGTGACAATACAGTACATGCAATGCTTGTTATATACATGTAAGTTAATGTCGCAGTCACATAATATAGCTGTCTCTATAGACACAGAACAGTTACAATACAGTGCATGCAATGCTTGTTATATACATGTAAGTTAATGTCGCAGTCACATAATATACATGTAGCTGTATATATAGACACAGAACAGTGACAATACAGTGCATGCAATGCTTGTTATATAAGTTAATGTTAATGTAATGTAATGTAACTTACCAATAAAAACAAAACAAATATTTAACACGTCCTACACACAGCTGATATTCGAGTCTATTTTAATCCACCTAGTTCCAGCTATATTCTAGTAGCTGTATAACACTTCCTGCACTATGCTTGTGGGTTAGAGATTAACAAGTGGAATACTGGTCACGTGTCTGGGAGAATCGATCTCCGCTCCAGATAAGTCCAGTTCATTTGGTTTCAATGCACTGTGGGCCCGTTTCACTGAACTTCGTACGATAATAAAAGCTTGTACGAAGACTTTTATGAAATCGCTTCGCATATGTGGCTGGGATTGGAGGTTTGCGACCAGTGTAGATCCAGATCAGCCTGTGTATGTTCGCCATTCCATCAATGAAACGCCCGCCATGGTTATAATAAGCAACATAAGTCATTATCGGGCTACAGGAGTGTACCTTATTAAAAATGTCACATGGGATGACCACCCTGAATATAACACTTTCCTTCAATCACAATCAAAGGTTGATGCTAAAAATCACACTCTATTTTCGAGTGATTGTTTTAGTGATATTCCGACTTGATGTACATAGGATTGAAATAAAACTGTCAACGGCAGGAATTTAATTCCATGTTGAGATTTTCATTTAAAAGAAAAAAAAAATGAAATTGAAACTGTGGTTAAAATGCCTTAAGACGCATGTGACGTAGATTAACACAGCACTTGATTATGTTAAAGGTGTGGTCCCATTCGTTAGACACACATTGTTCTTTATACGAATTACATAAGTGTGTACTTCTGTAACTATTCCCAGTCTTACAAATTTCGAATGCTCGCTACATAGATATAATCATATATACATATTTAATTTACTGATAGAGACGCGCGGCGGTAATGTCTGGATAGTTTGATATCCAAATGAGGCAGGACATGCTTAAGTTACATATCAATTAAATGCGTCAACTGAAAAAAATAATTCGTATCGACAAATTATAAAGCATGATTGCACATCAACATATAAAGACAGTGACTAAATAATTGTTTCCGTAAACTGGGTTATCGTCCCTGATATCAAGAATGGAAATTATCGTTTGATAATAAAGTTTGATATTACATCCGGGGATGTGGGAGTCTACGTTTAATGCAAGTTAACTGTAGCAATACCAAACGAACACAAGCCAGTATTATTATACATACTACATGTGACTGCATCGTGCTTTCATATTTGCCAGTATTAGCGTGGTGAACATTAAAACTATTCGATTGCACTGGCGCTACCTCGGCACCAGCTTAAACTATTCACGTCGAAATAGGTACCGGATTCCTGACAAATTCCCATTCAGTTACATGCGTGAGATACGGCATAAACACATTTTTGTGCCGGTTACAAGACGAAGCATTCGTGTAAGCGATATTTCTACGTAGAGCTGAGTGACAACTCGTCAAGAAACCGGGAATCTCGACAGAATTAGAACCTACGTATATTAAATTACGAAGAATCCAGACTCAGATCAGACTGAGAATTGTTAATCGACGTGAAACATTTTACGCCGGCGCCGCGGAATGAAGCACCAGTGGATTATCCGGAGCTATCAAGATTTTCCAGGGAATTTCCAACGATGAAACACGCGATACATACGGCGATTCCGAGACAAGCCAAACCTCGATATTTCCAGGAAGTTTATATTACCATGGCAACCTTTTCACTTCCAAACATAAATAGGTTATTGGTGCTAGCAGCCGTTGTTTAATTTTCCGAAACTTCCGTAATGTGTTTATCTTTGTGTATAAATCCGTCAGCTCTGTCGAAACTGTACAAGTTTAAAATCCGTTAACCCACCTGTTGAAGTAACGGACCAAGGTCTACATGTACATTCAAAATACCTAAAAGTAAACAAGAGTAAAAAATAAGTTAAGTAATTATTCTTTGTACTTCCTGTTTTTTTTGTACGTGTACTTACATGTATCACATTACGTATTGGGATATAACAGGGAGTAAACAAACATTCGTTAACTTGTTTGTGGCTTATTTATAATTTTATACATATTACATTTTAATGAAGTTTTATTTTATTGTTTGTTTATTGGTGTTTAACAGCCAATCAACAGCTACGGTCATTTAAGCCGGGCCAACGGGTTCGATCCCGTATTTAACCTGCCATCAGTCCATACCACACCAAAGTCACTTGGCCCCATTCCTTAGAAAGTAATTGGATTAGGAATAATCATATGCTCATATAAGGGTACAATCAGATTCAACTCGTACATACAATAATACCAAAGACGTACCTGAGGGCCAAACCAGGTCTCCAGTCGGGATTCTGGTAACGATAAATCCCGATCGAAATAAATTATGCCGTACAAAGTTCTGTCGTCCGCGTGCGGGTAGGTTTTGAGAGTGATTTTGTTAAAAGACTTACAAACTCTGTATGCTATTTGACACAATGTACTGGTGAAGTAATATGAAAATTGATTGGGGGACGTGTGCACGTTTTATATCCGTTCATGAGTTTACACTTAATAATAAGTTTGCTGGCGGAACTTTAAATTTATGCTAACAACTTATGTTTTTAACATAAATTTACGGTCTTTTTTCAAGAACATGTTTCTTTATACCGGATACGTAGGTAGGATTTGCTCATCTGGCTGGACGCTTAACAGAGCATGGCCTAATGTATAGAGAATACCAGGCTAGTGTCTTTTGATATCAAGTTTATCAGGCAAGGCTAGGAAACGCGTAGGAATTCCGAGGCTTGCCGACACTAGCCTGGTATTCTATTTATCAGGTAACGTTTTATGCTCGAAAATGACATTAGATGACGTCGTATTCTATGGACAGAACGCGGACTTGTTTACGTTGCGTCATTACACTGACGTCATTCGGTAACGTCACGTGACGTCAACCGACCAATGGAACGTCAGTTTTCACTTTGTTGTAACCCGGATGTTGATATCAGGTCAATGCCTGATACAACAATATGTTATCAGTCAGTACGTATTCGGTCAATACAGGGCAGGTTACCTGATAAATTTATATACCTTGGTCCGTCACCGCAACCTGCGATAACCTGCGATCTAGCCTGGCAATAAATATATATATTGAGTGTTCTGACCATTGCTCGCTGAGGGCATGTTAACTTAAATGTGGCTGTGACTGGAGAAATGGGGCTTATTATGGGATTTGTGACCAGTGTGGCTCCTGATCAAATAGCACACTCGTGTAGCCTGATAACAATATATAATCTTCTTGGAAGCATAACGGGTGTTTCAGTGTTGGAATGACGAACAGTCCATGTCCTGATTCGTATTGCATAAGCACACAATCAAACATTGACTATTTACTGGTATAGTTTCAACACACCATGTCATTAACTGGTATTTCGTGGAAACTCGGTTATATGAAGACAAGTTAACGAACTTAAATTAGAAAAAAACTGGCGAAAATTCAGCCACGGCAGTGCACAACGGCAATGTTTCAAAGAAATTCCCTGGAAGTAGATGTCTTACGTGTGATTACTATTACTGATCAGGGTCTACATTGTTCGACATCACTATTCAGCCACCGAAGTAAGTTGCCAGAAAATATTGGATTTGTACAGAGAGATCAATGTGTCCAATTCTTGGAAATGAATAAATAGCTCTTCGTCAGTATACGCCCAAAATTCGTTGGTATTATGCAGCTTCTATTCCAGGAAATTTAAACAACTATCGGTGGCAACAGGTGCTTGTGCGCATGCGTTACGATTCACGAAATAAATGTACTTATTGTTGACCTCTGTAGACTTACAATGCACTGTTTGTAATTGAAGCAGTTGACCAATGTAATGCCTATCATATTATTATTAAATGTATATGCCCACTCAGTAGGCACAAACTGTTCTTTATATCAGAGACATCATCAGCGACATTTTCTGGCATGGCATTATTATACATTTTATATCAGTGGTAAATTTCCACTCTGATATCAGAGGCAATAACCGTGACCATTGGATTGGTTGCAAAATGAATATATCCAATTATATTCCAGTTACTTAGGGGTGAAAGAGTTAAGATATGTGTATGACAACTATCACCGGTGATGATGCTTATTAAATGCAGAGACATGTAACCCTAAATTCTTGTTAAATGCTAAATAAATTATAATTACATAAATGAACTTGCGCAATGGTGAATGATTGCGTACAGGCGAAAATCTCTATACCGAACAGAAATTGTAATGATTATGTATGGAATAAAACAAGGTAATGCCTGATAAGTTGGCGCAACATGGTCTGGCTCTACGCTGGCCACTATACAAACAGACACGGTTTTATTAGATAGGCGCTCATATTGGCGCACACATGAACACATAGTGCATAATTGGTCTGTACGCAGGCCAGAAAGGCAATACTACCTGGGTGCCGTTTCACTAAACGTCGCATAGCCTATGCTCAATAAATGTAAATCCAATAATTGTTTATAAGAACAAATTGTCAATGTGAAATTTACAGACCTTCATAATTTTGCACTTACGAAACTTTTAGTCCTACAAAGTTTAGTGAAACTGGCCGCCGGTTATTGGATTGGCGCACAGTGTAAAACTTCTTGTGAGCACGTAACTCTGCAAAATATACCGTACCGACCGTAGCATGCACAGTACGGGAGATATTTCAGAGTTACTTGCCAGAAACTAAATGTAAAACCTGACAAGACAACGCGTACGCTCAACTCCTATCCGTGAGCTGAATACATACATAATATATAAACAACAGACTCGATTTTGCTAGATTGTAACACAATATATCACGGCTGGTTTACTAGCAGACACGATTAAAGTATCAGGTTTCCCGATTTATTAGCGGTATATTTAGATTATTTTCACTTTTTATATGTATCTTTTTTTTTCTTTCTAGACAGGTGGGTACTTTTAGCATCTGCACAGAAATACACGTACACAACCGCCTGCGGTAATCTTTCCAAGGTTTTCAACGTTTTTCAACATCTGTTGGCAATGGCAACTAGCAATAAAGCAACTTGATTGTCTTAACCTGAGCTGTAGCACAGCTCAGGCTCAGTCAATGAAGCTGCTTGCTTTAAAGCACAATTTTAAACAACTATTTTTAAATAAGGAAATTGACAAATATTCGCAAGATTAGCGCAAGCGGTAGTGTATATGTGTCCATGGCAGCTGTTTATGTATATTTGAATCAGTTGCATAACACAATCGTAGCACGGACCCGCCTTCACTAAACTTCGTACGACTAAAAATGTTTTAGTAAGTGCAAACTTATGAAAGTCTGTAAATTTCGCATTAACAATGAGCAAAGTGCAAATTTAGGATCGTTTTAAAATTTAAATTGATGGATTTACATTTATTGAGCATAAGCATACGCAGCCTATTAATAAATGTAAATCCAATAATTGTTTACAAGAAAACACGGTTAATATAAAATTTACAGATTATCATAAGTTTGCACTTATAAATATTTTATTCGTACGGAGTTTAGTCAAACCGACCCCTGTACGACTTAGAAGATTGTACGTACATAATAAGAAAAATATTTGAATGTTTAATGACATATGCACTGATAGCCGATGTTGGAATTTGTTAGTGGATATGTTCACGTGTAATAATGTGTACATGTAGGCCAACAATGGCAGCATTAGTGGATATGTTCACGTGTAATAATGTGTACATGTAGGCCAACAATGGTAGCATTTGTGTATATGTTCACGTGTAATAATGTGTACATGTAGGCCAACAATGGTAGCATTAGTGGATATGTTCACGTGTAATAGTGTGTACATGTAGGCCAACAATGCTAGCATTAGTGGATATGTTCACGTGTAATAATGTGTACATGTAGGTCAACAATGCTAGCATTAGTGGATATGTTCACGTGTAATAATGTGTACATGTAGACCAACAATGGTAGCATTAGTGGATATGTTCACGTGTAATAATGTGTACATGTAGACAAACAATGGTAGCATTAGTGGATATGTTCACGTGTAATAATGTATACATGTAGACGAACAATAGTAGCATTAGTGGATATGTTCACGTGTAATAATGTGTACATGTAGGACAACAATGGCAGCATTAGTGAATATATTCACGTGGAATAATGTGTACATGTAGGCCAACAATGTTAACATTAGTGGATATGTTCACGTGTAATAATGTGTACATGTAGGCCAACAATGGTAGCATTAGAGGATATGTTCACGTGTAATAATGTGTACATGTAGGCCAACAATGGTAGCATTAGTGGATATGTTCACGTGTAATAATGTGTACATATAGTCCAAGAATCGTAGTATTAGTGGATATGTTCACGTGTAATAATGTGTAGATGTAGACCAAATGGTAGCATTAGTGGATATGTTCACGTGTAATAATGTGTACATGTCGGGCAACAATGGTAGCATTAGTGGATATGTTCACGTGTAATAATGTGTACATGTAGGACAACAATGGTAGCATTAGAGGATATGTTCACGTGTAATAATGTGTACATGTAGGACAACAATGGTAGTATTAGTGTATATGTTCACGTGTAATAATGTGTACATGTAGGACAACAATGGTAGCATTAGAGAATATGTTCACGTGTAATAATGTGTACATGTAGACCAATAATGGTATCATTAGTGGATATGTTCACGTGTAATAACGTGTACGTGTAGGCCAACAATGTTAGCATTAGTGGATATGTTCAAGTGTAGTAATGTGTACATGTAGGCCAACAATGGTAGCATTAGTGGATATGTTCACGTGTAATAATGTGTACATGTAGACCAACAATGGTTACATTAGTGGATATGTTCACGTGTAATAATTTGTACAAGTAGGCCAGCAATGGTAGCATTAGTGGATATGTTCACGTGTAATAATGTGTACATGTAGACCAATAATGGTAGCATTAGTGGATATGTTCACGTGTAATAATGTGTACATGTAGGCCAACAATGGTAGTGTTAGTGGATATGTTCACGTGTAATAATGTGTACATGTAGGCGAACAATGGTAGCATTAGTGGATTTGTTCACGTGTAATAATGTGTAGATGTAGGCCTTACAATGGTAGCATTATTGGATATGTTCACGTGTAATAATGTGTACATGTAGACCAACAATGGTAGCATTAGTGGATATGTTCACGTGTAATAATGTGTAGATGTAGGCCAACAATAGTAGCATTAATGGATATGTTCACGTGTAATAATGTGTACATGTAGGCCAACAATGGTAGCATTAATGGATATGTTCACGTGTAATAATGTGTAGATGTAGGCCAACAATGGTAGCATTAATGGATATGTTCACGTGTAATAATGTAGATGTAGGCCAACAATGGTAGCATTAATGGATATGTTCACGTGTAATAATGTGTAGATGTAGGCCAACAATAGTAGCATTAATGGATATGTTCACGTGTAATAATGTGTACATGTAGGCCAACAATGGTAGCATTAGTGGATATGTTCACGTGTAATAATGTGTACATGTAGACCAACAATGGTAGCATTAGTGGATATGTTCACGTGTAATAATGTGTACATGTAGGCCAACAATGGTAGCATTAATGGATATGTTCACGTGTAATAATGTGTACATGTAGGCCAACAATAGTAGCATTAATGGATATGTTCACGTGTAATAATGTGTACATGTAGGCCAACAATGGTAGTATTAGTGGATATGTTCACGTGTAATAATGTGTACATGTAGGCCAACAATGGTAGCATTAGTGGATATGTTCACGTGCAATAATGTGTACATGTAGGACAACAATGGTAGTATTAGTGGATATGTTCACGTGTAATAATGTGTACATGTAGGCCAACAATGGTAGTATTAGTGGATATGTTCACGTGTGTAATAATGTGTACATGTAGACCAACAATGATAGCATTTGTGGATATGTTCACGTTTAATAATGTGTACATGTAGGCCAACAATGGTAGCATTTGTGGATATGTTCACGTGTAATAATGTGCACATGTAGGACAACAATGGTAGCATTCAGTTAGAGGATATGTTCATGTGTAATAATGTGTACATGTAGACCAATAATGGTAGCATTAGTGGATATGTTCACGTGTAATAATGTGTACATGTAGGCCAACAATGGTAGCTTTAGTGGATATGTTCACGTGTTATAATGTGTACATGTAGGCGAACAATGGTAGCATTAGTGGATATGTTCACGTGTAATAATGTGTACATGTAGACCAACAATGGTAGCATTAGTGGATATGTTCACGTGTAATAATGTGTACATGTAGACCAACAATGGTAGCATTAGTGGATATGTTCACGTGTAATAATGTGTACATGTAGGCCAACAATGGTAGCTTTAGTGGATATGTTCACGTGTTATAATGTGTACATGTAGGCGAACAATGGTAGCATTAGTGGATATGTTCACGTGTAATAATGTGTACATGTAGGCCAACAATGGTAGCATTAGTGGATATGTTCACGTGTAATAATGTGTACATGTAGACCAACAATGGTAGCATTAGTGGATATGTACACGTGTAATAATGTGTACATGTAGGCCAACAATGGTAGCATTAGTGGATATGTTGACGTGTAATAATGTGTACATGTAGACCAACAATGGTAGCATTAGTGGATATGTTCACGTGTAATAATGTGTAGATGTAGGCCAACAATAGTAGCATTAGTGGATATGTTCACGTGTAATAATGTGTACATGTAGGACAACAATGGTAGTATTAGTGTATATGTTCACGTGTAATAATGTGTACATGTAGACCAACAATGGTAGCATTAGTGGATATGTTCACGTGTAATTATGTGTACATGTATGACAACAATGGCAGTATTAGTGGATATGTTCACGTGTAATAATGTGTACATGTAGGACAACAATGGGGGTAGCTTTAGTGGATATGTTCACGTGTAATAATGTGTACATGTAGACCGATAATGGTAGCATTAGTGGATATGTTCACGTGTAATAATGTGTACATGTATGCCAACAATGGTAGCGTTAGTGGATATGTTCACGTGTTATAATGTGTACATGTAGACCAACAATGGTAGCATTAGTGGATATGTTCACATGTAATAATGTGTTCATGTAGGCCAACAATGGTATCATTAGTTAGCCACGTTGATTTGAGAAGCAAATCAATGAAACACTTCGTACGAACTTTATTATCGTATGATATTTAGTGAAAGCGCCCCTGAAAACCAGAAACACGAATATTCCTGTTTGTAGCAACAGGTTACATTTGGTAAATATAGAAAGCGTTATAAGCCACTCGTTATATTAGAGACACTATTAAATATACAATATCGTGTTTACAATATCTGGTCGCATAGGGTTAACTGTGGATTTTAACAGTGTAGTTATAACAAAATGTGGCACTATTGTGACTGAATAGATTAATATGAACATTCGCTTTTCTAGTATCAAATTGGAATATGTAGCCCAATTTGCCTCTTGTTGTTTTATCTATAAATGTTAACGTATATCCGTTAACCTTTTACAACCCGATACGAGAAACACGGATATTAGTGTGTTTAGTATCGGATTACAAAAAAATGTGGTTAAAACCATTAGTTGCAACGAAAACCGTTAGCCTGGCATTTATGTTTATTTTAATTGTTTATTTTGACAAACTATTTCCAACTAAATGGCATTTGCCCATTGTGTTTATTACTGTTAGCACATGTTTTGTTTTATGTTTGTTAACGGTCACTGTATTTGAAAATTTTACTTTCTGTTATTCTGATACACAACCCCCCCCCACCCCGCCCCCCTCCTACCCACCCCCCCCCCACCCCCCCCCACCCTCAATTGAGTGTACATCACTCAATCTTGTCAGCACGTAATTTACGTTATATATTTAAAATCAGGTAAAACTTGAAAATGTGTTTATAGAACACGGATGCCCCACATATTGAGTTTGAGGTCTGTAACTATTACGTTTAAAAGTTTTACGAGTTACAAGACAAAATTGCCAAATTCTAAGTCGAAAAGGGGGAGATAATCCTTGACCGGGGGTCAAATAAAAAATTGAATTAAACTTTGCATATTAAACATTACATAAGGAAGCTACGTACCAAGTTTCAGGTATGTAGCTATTACGGTTTAAATGGTTTACGAGTTACAAGGCAAAGCTGCCAAATTCTAAGTCGAAAAGGGGGAGATAATCCATGACGCCGGGACGAATAAAAAATCGAAATAAACTTTGCGCATCTACGTATCATACGGAAGCTACATACATGTACCATTCAGTAATTGAAAATGTAAATTTAAATCAAAAGTAGACACAACCTGGGGGCCGTTTCACTAAACTTCGTACGACTAAAATGTTTGTAAGTGCAAATTTAGGATCGCCTGGAAATTAATGGATTTACATTTATTGTGCATAGGCTGCATATGCAGCATATGCTCAATAAATGTAAATCCAATAATTGTTTACAAGAAAACATAGTTAATGTGAAATTTACAGACTACCATAATTTTGCACTTACGAACATTTTAGTCGTACGAAGTTTAGTGAAACGGCCCCCAGGCCTGTAGCTAGTACGGTTTAAATGTTTTACTACTTACAAGATTGAATACGGTACGGACGGACGGACGGACGGACGAGGGTGAAATTAAATGCACCTTCCACTATCGTAGTGGGGCATAAAAAGTGGTACACACACACTATAGTGCACTAGTTAAGGATGTGCGAGTGGTTTTTATCTGGCACACTTCCTTTTTTATTTAATTTATATAAACCATAGTTTTATGGAACGGACTATCTGCCAATGCTGTCAATCTTCTTGTTTTATGCATAGGGTATAGCCTATTTATGTCGCTGTGACGGGAGAAATGGGGCTTATGGGTTCTGCGACCAGTGTTGATCCAGTTCACCTGTGCATCCGCACAGTCTCATCAGGATCTGCACTGTTCGACGGTCCATCAATGAAACAGCCACGATGCTTCTAACAAGAAATATAGATCGTTATCCGGCTACATGAGTGTGATATTTGATCAGGAACAACTCTAGTCGCAAATCCAAATAGCCCGATTTCTCCAGTAATACCCGCATACTTATACAACGGATACTATTTGTTCTTCAGTGCAAGATGTCCCGAATTGTTACTTCGTGGGAACGAATTGTTATATCGTGGGAACGAATTGTTAATTCGAGGGAACGAATTGTTAAATTGAGGGAACGAATTGTCATTCGTGGGAACGAACTGTTAATTCGAGGGAATTGAATTGTCATTTCGTGGGAACGAATTGTTAATTCGAGGGAACAAATTGTTAAATTTAGAGAACGAATTGTAAATTCATGGGAACGAATTGTTATTTCGTGGGAACGAATTAACAAAAAAATAATTCTACGTCCACTGCGGGACTCCGTAGTAAGAGACATTTTATGCAATACAATTAATTATATTATTTTTGCTGAATAAAATATTGTAAAACCTCATGTGAACGAACAACCTATAGTCACGAAAGCTGCCCAAATTTTACGGCCATATAAACAATTCAAAAAACATTTTTTTTTCGATAATATTAAATTAAAGGAAAATTTAAGAATGAGCCTTCTTTTTATTTCGTGAAATTTGGTCAAATATTGATTTGATTGCGAAAAATTGATTTGTCTATGGGAATTTAACATGGGGGAAAAAGTGGTAAGGAAGTGTGGGAGGAGTCAAAAAACGAAAAAATTTGGAAATTGACTCCAAAACCTGGCTAGATAGCTTGGATATGATCTGACTAAGAAAACAAAAGTTAAATTTAAAAAATCGGTCCAGTATTTCTAAAATTCAAAAAGAATTCCCCATGTTAAATCCCCACAGACATCTTCACTCCGTGAAGATGTCTATGGGGATTTAACATGGGGAAATTGTTTTTTCGCAATAAAATCAATATTTGACCAAATTTCACGAAATAAAAAGAAGGCTCATTCTTAATTTTTCCTTTAATTTAATATTATCAAAAGAAATCTTGCTTTTGAATTGTTTATATAGCCGTAAAATTTGGGCAGCTTTCGTGAAACAGACAGTAACTGCATGTACGCATGTATAATTACGGAGCCCTTCAAGGGACGTAGAATTTGTTTTTTATTAATTCGTTCCCATGAAATAACAATTCGTTCCCTCAATTTAACAATTCGTTCCCACGAATAATCAATTAGTTCCCTCAATTTAACAATTCGTTCCCACGAAATAACAATTCGTTCCCACGAAGTAACAAATCGGTACATCTTGCACTGAAGAATAAATAGTATAATTGTTAATTCGTGGGAACGAATAAATATAAAAAAAATTGTTAAATTGAGGGAACGAATTGTCATTTCGTGTTAACAAATTGTTAATTCGGGGGAACGAATTGTTAAATTTAGAGAACGAATTGTCATTTCGTGGGAACAAATTAATAAATAAATGCATGTCCACTACGGGGCTCCGTAGTAAGAGACATTGTATGCAATATAATTAATTATCTTCTTTTCCCTGAATACAATATTGTAAAACCTCATGGGAACGAAGATTACATGTACATGGATCCTCCAAATTATCGGACACAAATGGCAGTTTTTTTTACGATATTTTTCTTAAAATAGCAGCTAAACTTTTCACAGAAAAATCGTCGGTTCTTGCTTTGTCAACGCATGTAAACTATTTAGCAAACTGTGCCATCTTTCTCACACAATTTTCATGATTTAAAGTGAGAAAGATGGCCCGGTCAGATCATCAGTCGTAAGATTGCCCCAAAATTAACATCGACAATCAGTTATCCGGACAAACA
Organism: Conchocele bisecta; assembly: GCA_029237695.1. Lineage (NCBI taxonomy): Eukaryota > Metazoa > Mollusca > Bivalvia > Lucinida > Thyasiridae > Conchocele > Conchocele bisecta. The sequence goes on along the minus strand of CM055275.1, from coordinate 91,009,564 downwards.
TATAATCGTCTTATAACTTGTATTCTCAACATGAAATCATAATTGTATCGCCTGTAAACCAGTGTAAACAACGTTGTGTAGTTCTACAGTAAAAACAATCACCATTCGCTTCTTGGAAAACAACATATTTATATAATTTATTGTATTTATAGAACAACTCTGAAATGACGTAATGGGCACACTCGATTGCAAGTCGCCGCGAGACTTTTGACGGTGTAAACAACTTGTGGACAGAGTTGAGTAATATTTTCAGTAAATCTTACTAAAATGTTTACCTTGGCAATATATTCTTCACACTGGCATGGAAACAGCAAGCACATGCGTGACTTAGATGTATTTGTTGCAAATTCTGATCAAACGAATGTGCTTAACAAACAGGTATTTTCATTTGTCCGATAAACTGATTGTCCGGATAACTGGCATGACCCTTGTACGCATGTATACTTACGTGTAATATTCCGTTGCAATGTGTTGTATTAAATCACATGTAAGCACGGACGAGATATACGCTTACATGGGCGGATTCAGGGGGGGGCGGACCCGGCGCACGCCCCCCCCCCACCCCCCCCCCCCCCCCTAAAATTATTTAGAGATAGCTCCAAATGATTTAGAGAGCTCTCCAAATCAAATGTTATATTGCTCGCTCCAAATGATTTCGAGAGCTCTCCAAATGATTTCGAGATCTCGTTAATTGATTTCGAGATATCATTAATTGATTTCGAGAGCTCTCCAAATATTTATTGCTAGCTCCAAATATTTGTTGCTAGCAATATGTATTTGAGTTTATGTAGATTTGGCGTTCCATACGTTTCATGCCAAGTGCCATGTATTCCATGCATTGTTCTGCTCCGCTCCGCTCGGTCGACTATTTTGCAATACTTGACTATATTATCGAACGAGCTTAGCTCGTTCGATAATATAGTCAAGTATTGCAAAATAGTTACGCCCCCCCCCCACCCCCCCCCCCCCCTAACCCGAAATCCTGGATCCGCGCCTGGCTTATACGGTATCCATGGAATAAATTAAATTCCCATTCACGTAGTATGTGGTCCGTCGGCCGACAGGATAGTCTGTGCTACGTAAATTGGACGGCGGCTGAGAAAACGGACTTTAACACGATTACGGCATGCGTAACCAGTATCAGATTTCACCAAAATTGTTAATATACTTATATAGCTAAGTACACTTTGAGGCAGTAATCATTTATTTTACCAAAATGCATTGCTTCATATATAACTAACGACTGCTTATATTTAATGATTCACATTATGCAGAATTATTATACTGCATTTATTACATTACCACAGCCAAAATGGCTGTAATAATGTAATAAATTCAGTATAATAAAAATTAATAAATTTATTTCTCCCTCAAAGTGTACTTTGCAAGATAAGTATACTTTGCCATTTTGGTGAAATAGGCTACAGCGCTCCAGATAAGGTGCGTATTGGCGTATTTTACGCACTTGTGTTAGCAGAATACGCATTGATTATCAAAAGTGGGAGTACTTTATCCTCACAGCAATGTGAAAATACGTATTGATTTTCAAATTGAGTAGTGAAAATACTGTAATAAAGTTGAAAGTTTACTTAGTTGAGCTGCAAAAAGCAAGAAGTGTTTGTTTTTTGCTGCTCAAGTGAATGCTTTATTTTGTTTTATTTGTGTATCATTTGTTCCCTGTTTAATAAGGAAGAATATTAATAACGAATTTGTAAAATTAAAATACGCATTGAATTTGAAATCTGGGGGTATAATACACTTTAGATACAAAACTTATCTGCAGCTCTGCGTAACCAGAGATAACCCCTTGTGCGTATACGTCTATGGACTGATCTAGGTATACGTCTATGGACTGATGTAGGTATACGTTGTTCGCCAATCATCCGGGGCCCGTTTCACTAAACTTCGTACGACTAAAATGTTCGTAAGTGCAAAATTATGATAGCCTGTAAATTGAACATAAACTATGTTTTCTTGTAATCAAGTATTTACTTACGAACATTTTAGTCGTACGAAGTTTAGTGAAACGGTGAATAAAGGAATCTGACAACTCTCAGCAAGCAAATGTGTGGATTCTTTTGGCGTTTACTAACAATACTAACGTCGTACGACAAAGCAGTTCATAAGTGTAAAATTGAAATCCACAATCAAATGTGTTCGATTTTGGAAAATATTTCGTGCATGTGCTACATCTAATGACATGAACCCGTAGGTACAAAATGGTAGCATTAGAGAAACACGTTAATGTGAGAAGCAAATTCATATGTATATCTTCGTACGAACATTTGTTATTATACGAAGTTTAGTGAAACGGGCCTCGGGGTGAATGAAGGAACCTTACATCTGTCAGCAAGCGTTTTGGATATTTGGATCCTTCTGCAGTCTACACAGAATATTACACACATGAATACATGTGCAAACTGAGAAAATGGACTTCACTACATTTGCGTCCAGCCTAGTCTGTGGCCGTTTCACTAACGGTCGTAAGACTAAAATGTTCGTAAGTGTAAATGTATGATCATCTAGAAATTTAAATTAATGGATTTACATTTATTGAGCATAGGCTGCATAAGCAGCCTATTCTCAATAAATGTAAATCCAATAAGTGTTTACAAGAAAACAGTGTTAATGTGACATTTACAGACTATCATAATTGTGCACTTTGACTTACGAACATTTTAGTCGTACGAAGTTTAGTGAAACGGGTCCCAGATCAGGACGTACTCTATTCGCCATTCCAGGTAGGTTGACCGCCATCACGAAAACTATTAGTATAGACTCTAATCCTAATTATTAAATGTGCAAAAGGACCTACATGTAGCACGGCCTACAATTGCAGCCAAAATCTGACCAATCGACTGACCTGACCAATGACAATGGAATGCTGTATAGAATTAGTGTATACATATACGGTGAATTTACACGGAATGTTGAATTAAGGCATGTACCATTTATAATCCAATTACAGCGAAAGTAATTTGACTCTGGAGTTAGGTCAACCTACAATCCCGTAATTGTATCAGTTAAGGAGCTTTGTGTGTATTGGCCCAATACGTACAGACTGTATACATATATACATATACAGTGCAACCTCTCTACAACAGCCACCCATGGGAAGAGGCAAAATTGGCTGTTATAGAGAGGTGGCTGTTGTAGGGAGGTTAATGCTGAATACAATTTTATCGTCTGATGTTTATTTATTTTCTTCAATAATTCTTGACAGCATTTTAGATTCATTTCCAATGGAAATGATTCTAAAATGCTGTCAAAACATGTTTTTATTGAGAAAGAATGCAAAATCAACATCAAACGACAATGTTCATGCTCAGCAGTGTAAGGGTTAGATATAGATGAAATCATCCATTTGGGATATAAAATAGCGGCTGTTACAGAGAGGTGGCTGTTGTAGAGAGGTGGCTGTTGTAGAGAGGTGGCTGTTGTAGAGAGGTGGCTGTTGTAGTGGCTGTTGTAGAGAGGTGGCTGTTGTAGAGAGGTGGCCGTTCGGGAGGTTCGACTGTATATAGCATAATACTGTCCGGAAACACCACCGCCTGCGCTAATCTTGCCAATATTTGTACATTTCTGTATTTCAAAATACTTGAATATTGTGCTCGAAATCAAACAGCTCGATTGGCTGAGCCTGAGTTGTGCTACTACAGCTCAGACAATCAGATTGCTTGATTGTCAGTTTTCGTTGCCAATAGATGTTCAGAAACGTTGATAATCTGGGCAAGAATAAAGCAGGTGGTTGTGTATCAACGTATGGGCCATTTATAACCCAATTACACATAGACCCTCCATTTATAACTCAATTACACATACATGTAGACCCTCCATTTATAACCCAATTACACAGACATAGACCCTCCATTTATAACCCAATTACACATACATAGACCTCCATAAAACCACAACTACACACCCGCATGCGCTAAACTTACGAAAATATCAACATTTCTGAACGTCTATTGGCAATGCCAACTCGCAAACAAGCAGTTTGAATGTCTGATCATGAGCTGTTGCACAGCACAGGCTCAGGCAATCAATCTGTTTGATTGCAAGAACAATATTCAAGTACTTTGAAGAAAGAGACAAATATTGGCAATATTGGCGCAGGCGGTAGTGTATTTTTGACAAACGCGACTTGTAACAAATACAGGAGGCGAAGTTCATAAGGGACTTAGCCCCCTTCTTCCACTGATACCTTCATACGTATATGCGGTATTTTATACAAAATGACAACCACGTGATATGTATATATTCGAATTAAATGGCATAGGAGAATTACACGCATGAATTATATAGCACCGACATCGACGTTCACTAGACAAGAGGGGACTGCCACGCTGGCGACCCGGGTTCGATTCAGGGTTCAGTTCCTGAGCGTCAGTATTTCTGAGATACTTTGTATTTCCTGCTCTACTAGTCCTTTCGGATGTGGAGGGGACTATTCGAATAAGAGTTAGGCCTCCCGGGGCCGGTTTCCTCCGCATCCACCTCCTTCCTTTCCCCACTTCTTGGGAGACGACATGCAAAGTCATCGAGCCAGTGCCGTCGTTAAATCCAAGCATTTACATTTACGTTCATTGGAATGTCAGTAAAGCTTATCGGTTTGTTTGGAGGACGATTATATGTATCTGAGGAAATATCACAACTGTTTAAAGGAACATGCCTACCTAGTAGACACAAATCTTCTTTATAGAAATTAAATAAGTGTATAATTGTGTCACTATTCCACCAGTTCCTAAAAATTACAAGTGCCCGCTATACATATATAATCATGTAGTAATATTTATTTTAATGATAGTGACTCACGGTGGTATCAGGTTATTTTCATATGCAAATTATTTATACTAATTAAATTCGTCACCTGAAAAAAGAATATGTTCGACAGATTATAAAGTATGATCATTACACATGAACAATAAATACAGAAAATAAATATTAATGTCCGCTAACAAATTAATGAAACAAGGTTACCGCCCCTGATATCAGTGCGGAAATTTATGTCTGATATAAAATGTATAATAATGTCAATCAATACGTGGGGTAATGTTGAATGAATGTTTTTGTTGCCTGAAAATGTACCAGATGTTGCTTCTGATATAAAGAACAGTTTGTGCCAACTGAGTGGACATGTACCTTTAAAATGGATGTCAGACTTTACAAATGACATTGTATGTCAATTTACTGATGAGTTCAGAAATAGTTTACAACTGCATAATTAAATAATGTATTGCTAATGATCTGAGAAACAAAGGCAAAGAATACCGTTAATCGTGATGATTATATTCACATATATATACTTTACGAGTGACGGTATTCATGTTTCAGACTCGTCATGTAAAGTGAATTGAGTGTACAGTGGCACAGAGGGGACATGGACATATATTTTACTTTCGCGTGCGCATGCGATAGCTATTGTGTGTGCACGCGATAGCTACTGCGTGCGCACGCGATAGCTATTGCGTGCGCACACGATAGCTATTGCGTGCGCACGCGATAGCATAGCCAGTGAACCCCTATCGCGTGCGCACGCATTTATAGCTATCGCCTGCCCACGCGAAAGTAAAAAATATTGACATGTCCCCGCTGTGCCACCGTACAAGAGCCTTTAATGCAGATGGATCAAATTCAAATATATCCGCATTGACGGTCAGATAATGACACAAATTCTCGGCTACACATTCCTCCAAACCAGAACGTGATCGACTATCCATTAACAACATGTAACAAAAGTTGCCGAAATGTTAATTTATGTTTATACCTCATGAGAAAATACACTGGACATGCCAACAACGTATACTCAGATCAGACACAATTAGACATACATGTAAATCGTGTGCACCCGTCCTATCCATGATCAGCCTAGCTGCGGTGGGATATATGTATAACATATATGTGAACATTACCTCGTTACTGTGTTGTCCTGCTTTTTCTACGTATTGTTAGCTACATTATATCATATGTTCTACATTGCATTTTCCGTTCTTTGTCAAACGCTACTAGAGTTGAAACTGCAGCCTGGCTGATGGCTTGAACACACATAGATGGTCAGCTGGCCTCTCCATGAACCATGTACGAGTATACACTAACGAGGCAATGTTCACATATATGATATACATACATGTATGCCATCACATTTACGAAGCAATTATATTTAAATCAAACGATGATCGCGGATAAAATGTGTCCTTAACCATTCGATCATACTGGCGCTACACTCCGCGCCGCCGTAAATTGTTTCACGTCGAAATAGGCGCCGAATTCCTGACGAACTTCCATTCAGGCACATGCAGAAGATACTGAATTAACACATTTACGTCTAGTAACCGACGCAATACATTTTCGCCGGTTACTAGGCTAAACTATGTTTATACGACAGCTCTACGTAGAGCTGAGTGGCAACAAGTCAGAAAACCCGGGACTCTTCCTAATATTAGATGTTCGTCAGCGGACAAAATGGATCTTACGCATAATTACGATCAATGTAGACCCAGATCAGACTGAGCGTCGCTGATCGACGTGCATGAAGCACCAGTGGATTTTCCAACGATGAAACGCGTTTTTCATACGGCGATTCTGAGACAAGCCAAACCTCGATATTTCCAGGAAGTTTACATTACCATGGCAACGTTTTCGCTCCTAAACATAAGCAGGGTATTGGTGCTAGCAGCCGCTTTTGAATTGTCCGAAATTTCCGTAATTCGCTTATCTTTTTGTATAAATCCATCAGCTTTGTCGAAACTGTACACGTCGAAAATCAGTTATCTAGCCCATAGGTTGAAGTCACGGACCAGGGGGGCGTTTCACTGAACTTCTACGACAAAAATATTCATGTTTTGTTGTAAAACAATCACTGGATTTACATTTATTGAGCATAAATACAGTAATTATACATACAAGTATAAATTAAATACGGTCCAAAAATATTATGTGAAATATTTTTTTTATTTCCTGTTATAAAACATTACGCAATGTATCATAACAGGTAGTAAAAAAAACACATTATTTTTAACTTATTTTTTCTTATGTATACTTTTATGTACATGTGTATTTATAGATCTTGGTCCGTTACTTCAACCTGTGATCTAGCCAGGCAACCAGTGTAGATACATAATAGGATAGATTTTGCTCGGTAGAATATATTAACTTAAATGTGTGATGAGGATTATGGGATCTGTGACCAGTGTGGCTCCTGATCCAATAGCAGACTCCTGTAGCCGGATAACAATCTATATTGCTTATCAGAAACATGACCAGTGTGGCTCCTGATCCAATGGCAGACTCCTGTAGCCGGATAACAATCTATATAGCTTGTCAGAAACATGACCAGTGTGGCTCCTGATCCAATAGCAGACTCCTGTAGCCGGATAACAATCTATATTGCTTATCAGAAACATGACCAGTGTGGCTCCTGATCCAATAGCAGACTCCTGTAGCCGGATAACAATCTATATTGCTTGTCAGAAACATGACCAGTGTGGCTCCTGATCCAATAGCAGACTCCTGTAGCCGGATAACAATCTATATTGCTTATCAGAAACATGACGGCTGTTTCATTGATGGAATGGCGAACAGTGCAGATCATGAGTGTCATTGCATAAGAACAGCACCATACATTGAAGCTTTACCGATCACCTACTACACATTTGGGGCCGGAATCACTAAATCACAAATTTAGGATCGTCTGGAAATTTCAATTAATGTATTTACATTTATTGAGCATGCAGTATATGCTAAAAAAATGTGAATCGAATAATTGTTTACAAGAAATCATTTGCAATGTGAAATTTACAGATTATCATAATTTTGCACTTACGAACATTTTTGTTGAATGATAATGAAGTTTTGTGAAACGGCCCCATCCCACTTTACGCAGTAATTTATACATCTGGCATTTCGTGGAAACAATACGATTCTATGAAGATAAGTTAACGGAATTAAATTAGAGAAACTGGCGAATGTCAGTGTGTTGTGTTACGGCAGTGTTTCAAAGAATTTCTCTAGAATTAGATATCGACTTGCTGACAAAATGGGCCTTACTTGTAATTGCGACCAATGTAGACCCAGATCGGCGCAGTCTGATCATGGTCTACATTGTTCGCTATCATTATTAAGTCCCCGACAAATCTTTATTCAATATTGACAAACAATATTTGATTTGATTCGTTTGTACAGAGAGATCAATATGTATGATTCTTGGAAATGCCTAGATAACCCCAAGTTCTTTGGTATTATGCATCTGGTATTCCAGTAAGTTTATACCACTATCAGTAGCAATAGGTGCTTGTGTGCATGCGTTACGATTTATGAAATAAAGTGATTATTGACCAATGTAGTCTTAAAATGCAACATTTGTTGTATGCAAGCCGTTGACCAGTTTAATAAATGTCATATAAAATAAACACAAACAAATGTTATATTTTGTTTACTGCATAATCGCAGCATACAACTTTAGCATTGTGCATAGGTTATCATAACGATAATTAAATTATGATAAATTGGATATTCGTATAAGACTATATATTGACTGGCGACTGTACATGCATATTGCATATTTTTTATGTATTTTGTTTTGTTATGTACAGTTAATGAGACGTAATTAAACAACTAAATAAATATACATGTATACAAAATAGACTACACTGATCTGATCACGAAAATGCGTTTTCTGTAGCGAACTCACTTCTACATTTATTGCACTATCGCATGATAATTTTAAAGGTACATGACCACTCATTGGGAACAATGCGTACTAAAATGCAAATACATCCTTGGGTAAGTCATTTCTCCTTGTCATGTAGCGCGAACGCTTGTTGTTTGTTCACATGCTGCAATGGAAATGGACAATGATCGAGAATTCTGAATGTTAATAATTTATGCATTTGCTACGTACCGTTTACATTTGGTTACTCAACGTCCAGGGGACGGAGGAAAATACGTTGCTTTAATGAACATTTGACCTAACGATAGTTAATTTTAGGAAAACATGTACGAGGTAACGACTGTAGACTGTAGATCAACGTCACAGAAATATCACATTGAACAGAATATCAATTGGCTAATGTTTCTAAAATCACAAGCATTAGCTTAGGTGTATGATAACATCATATTCACAAAAGAAAATGTTACTGCTAAAGGAATGTAAATTATAACAATCCAGCAATACACGTAGTTTGTCAAGGTCATTAGATGATCGAGTTAAATCGTTTCCCTATTGCCGGAAGTCGAAGGTCTATCCAATAGCTTTTTTTTTATTTATTTTTTATTTTATATGAATTGCTCGAGGACCTTCCAAACCCGGGCATTTGAGCCCAAAAGGTGTCAGGCCAATGACCGTTGACCCATTTCCGAATTTACTAATATTTGCGATACAGTCGAAATATGTGCATTAAATGAAGGAGTTAATGAGGCGGTTAAGTTAACCTGGCTATTTCATTCTCCTATTGCACCGTGAAAAGGTTTGTGTGTCAGTGTATGTGATATATGGAGACTCAGCCGTTATACTGTTATCCCATATGGTGATGATATTTGAGGGTTGGTCGGGGCAAGACATATCAGGCAGGGCATGATCGATATTAGGTCATGCAAAATTTTCGAGCCCAGCTACTGTCGTTTCGCGGCTTATCGTTATATACGAGATGCTATTTTTCGAGTTCAGGTGCGGCATTTATCTGTTCTTATATTGTTAAATGACAAATTATTTCACATATTCTGAAGACGGAAGAAAAAGAGAAGATTATACACGGCGGTATAGCAATTGCCCATATATTAGTGAGTGGCGTGTGTGTGCATGTATCAGGCTGAGAGTTGTCTAGCCTTCTGAGCTAAATCCGACAGTTTATAGTTTCGTAGAATTGATCAGGAAATGGTCACGTACCATACCGCCAGCCATGGTTCAAACTGTTAAAGTTTGATTTAAGAGGATGCAGATTACAGTCAATAATGTTTAATCAGAGTAATGCGGGTGGTGTAAATATATCAATTTAAATTTTCAGATGATCGTAAATTTACACTTTAGTCGAACATTTTAGTCGTACCAAGTTAAGTGAAACGCCCCCAGATAACGATATATATTGCTTGTTGGAAGTAGGATGCGTGTTTTATTGATGGAATTGCGAATATTAAGGCAGATCCTGATGAGAATGTGCGAATGGACAGTCGGATATAACCCGACATTTCTGTCTGTAACGCAGGGCCTCTTGCATGTAAGTCTCCCAGCGCTAGATACATAAACTTGGGGTTAATGCTGAATTGGATCTACACTGGTCGCAAAACCCCATACGCCACATTAAGTCCTCTGTGACCTTGCCATTGGGCGGTTGGACGTGGGTCCTATGCAAAACAAAGTATCACCCCTAAAAATGTATTGTGTCCAAATCGGTGAAGCGGTTCATACGTTATTGAAAAATGTAAGGTGTTACTAACGCACACACGCACGCACGCACATGGACAAATGCTATATCCTCTCATGTCTATCGGCGAGGGGATAATAATGCACAATATGGCTCCCAAGAACAGCACAGGTGTCAGTAGCCAACATACCCACCCAATATGGCTCCCAAGAAGAGCACAGGTGCCAGTAGCCAAGATGCTCACCCAATATGGCTCCCAAGAACAGCACAGGTGCCAGTAGCCAAAATACTCACCCAATATGGCTCCCAAGAACCGTACAAGTGCCAGTAGCCAAGATATTCACCCAATATGGCTCCCAAGAACTGTACATGTGCCAGTAGCCAAGATACTCACCCACGGTACAATTGGGTCCCGTCCACGTTTTCTTGCACCCGAAAAAACACTCGCCCGTTGTTTCATTGCAGGCCGCTGCCGTTTCATTATCAGTGGATGTGAGGCAGTTCTCACTGCATTGGGCAGCTGCCGTATCGACTGAAACAAATGGATAATTCATTATGCTTGCTAAAATATTCGTAGGTGCAAAATGATGATGGTCTGCAAATTTCACATTGACAAAGTTTTCTTTATGCAAACGTTTTCTTTATGCAGCCTATGCTCAATAAATGTAAATCCATAAATTCAGCTTTTCAGACGGTCGAAAATTTGCACTAACGAACATTTTAGTTGTACCAAGTTTAGTGAAACGCCCCCCAGATAACGATATATATTGCTTCTTAGAAGTAGGATGGGTGTTTTATTGATGGAATTGCGAATATTAATGCAGATCCTGATCAGAATGTGCGGATGGACAGTTTAATATAACCCGACATTCCTGTCTGTAACGCAGGGCCACTTACATGTAGGTTTCCCTGCGTTACAGACATTACCTTGGGGTTAATGCTGATCTGGATCTACACTGGTCGCAAAATCCCATACGCCATATTTCCAGTCACAGCCACGCATACGGTGGAATCAAATACAAAACAACTTTAACGCATTGACCTTACAGACAAGGTGAACATAAGTATTCAGTGACCTTGCCCTTGGGTGGCTGGTCCTATGTAAAACAAAGCATTATCCCTAAAATGTATAATGTCCAAATATTCATGAAGTCGGTGAAGCGGTTCATACGTTATTGAACAATATAAGGTGATACTAACACACACACGCACATGGACGAATGCTATATCCCCTCCTGTCTGTCTGTCTATGCCAAATTGTAGCTAAAATACTCACCCAATATGGCTCCCAAAAACAGCACATGTGCCAGTAGCCAAGATACTCACCCAATATGGCTCCCATGAACAGCACAGGTGCCAGTAGCCATATTCTGGACATGGCTAGTGAGATTATGAAATGAGAAAATGTTATAAATAGTTAAAGTAACATGTAGTCTGTAGCTGACTTCATCAAAATTGCAAAGTATACTTTTCTAGCAAAGTACACTTTGAGGTAGTAATCATTTATTTTTCACGATATGCATTATGTCGTATAGAACTAACAACTGCATATATTTGATGATTGAAAGTATGCAGAATTATTATACTGAATTTATTACATTATCACAGCCAAAATGGCTGTGATATAATAAATTCAGTAAAATAAAGATTGATAAATATATCTTTAAATTGAAAATTTCTCCCTCGAAGTATACTTTGCTAGATAAGTATATTTTGCAATGTAGGTGAAATAGGCTACAGAATTCGGCCTATAACTGCCAATTTCCTGCTCAAAACCCGAACTTTCTTAATTAGTTCAGGCCTCGTGAAATCCACTTGTCCAGTGGTATTGACGAGATAATTCTCCATCAGGATTTGAAGAGACAGTGCAGCATATACATACAGAAATGTATGAGCTGATATCCAATCTGGACGAGCATAAAATTAAGATTTTGTAGAGGCCTGGATTTATTATTTTATCGTTTCTTCGTTCCTTCGCGACTTTAAATTAATGTTCTTAATGTTCGTTACATAGTGTTGATCCAGATCGTCCTAGATTTGCCAGATTCATAGTTTTACACGTATTAATTGCATTGCAAACAGTGTAGACCCAGCACATATGTGCAGTCTGATCTGGGTCTACATTGCTTGCACTATTTATTTTTGCAAGTTATTCCGTAAGAAATAAACCAAAGGACCGGATCTCTATAAATAGATTTGCCAAGGGAAATAACAAGCTACGATACCCTATTGGCTTCAGATATATGACACAAATCTACAATTAAAGTCGAACCTCCCAGAACGGCCACCTCTCCACAACAACACACTCTCTATAACAGCCACAATTTGATATCCCAAAATGGACGATTTCCTCTGTATCTAACCATTTGAGTGCGGAGCACGAAAATTGCCCTCTGCTGTTGCTCAAAAATAGGACAGCCCCCTAGTTGCGAACGGTAACTCTTGCAATTACTCCCGTACTCTTGGATCCGCTCATTACGCCTGACGGAGTACAGCCAATCAAGCTGCTTGATTTCAAGCATAATACTCAAGTATTTTGAGATAAAGAGAACAGCAAGAAAGATTGGCAAGATTAGGCCAGCAAGCATTGACTTATGATCTTCAAACAGGTTGTCAGTAGCATTTAATTAACCCTTTCTAAACTACAGACTTCCAACATAGTGTTTACAAACAATGTAGTTGCAGATTCTAAAAACAATAACCCTTTCTGCTAAATGGAACAATCTGAATAATAGCATTGGAGTTTCCATTCCAGTCACTTAGGGGTGAACGTGTTAACGAAAAACTAAGAATGTTTCGAGGCCCTCATATATTTACGAATTATAGCAGGTGCGCGTTATGTACAGATGTCCATTACGCGCAATACGATGCTGTACGGAGTATTATTATACACGTGTCTATTTTTAGATACCTGTAATTTCTATTTTCATCCCATTGATTCGGAATAGAGAAATATTTGTGCGGACAATTTGCAGGATAATACTTGTCCACAGTGAGAACAAGCTATATATTAAAGACAAACACAGGCGAGTACTTTTGTAGCAGCAGAAAATGAGAATTAGTACTGACTTGACATTATGATCAGTGTTAATTCATTAAAGGAAAATAACATGTTTACAGATATTTCCATGATAAATACAGCCACAAATGGGCATAAAAGGCGTAAAGAGAAACCGGCAAAGAATAGTTTAGAAAGAAAACGACGAGCAGCAAAGAAGGTATTGTCAATATATGTGGCTGTTACTAGAGAAATGGGGCTTATGGGATTTGCGACCAGTGTAGATCCAGATCAGCCTGTGCATCCGCACAGTCTGATCAGGATCTGCACTAATCGTAATTCCATCAATGAAACACCCGGTCAGCTGCTAATAAGCAATATATTTCGTTATCAGGTTACTGGAGTGTGCTATTTGATCATGAGCTGCACTGGTCACAAATCCCGTAAGCCCCATTTCTCCAGTCACAGCCACAAAGGAGACAAGCCATGTGAGTTTGTACCTACGGACATCTGCGTTATTTCATGAAATATATTTACAGAAAATGGGATATTTTCCGTAAATTACTTCAGAAGTTGACACGAATTTCAGAGTACATGAATTCCGTATGTACTCTGAAAACTGTTGACGCCATTTACGGAAAATTTACTGAAAATGTTGTAAATTTTATAAACGGATTTCATGAAATTATGCAGATGTCTAAAGTGTAGGTTAGTTGGTCTCTTGAAACGAAAATTAAGAACCTTCAATGTGGCTGTGACCGGAGAAATGGGGCTTATGGGATTTGTGGTTAAGTTTGCTTCTGATCAAATAGCACACTCGTGTAGTCTGCTAACGACTAGCTACAATAATTCACCTCCGATATGTTATCTACGGCTAAAATGTGTCACATCCGTAAACTGTGAGCAAACGAAGTGCATACCCAAACCTGTTTCATGTAGGTCAAAATTTAATAAACTGTATAGTTCATACATTTAAACAAATAATCTTTGATGTAGAACTGGTAAATTGTTAAAAATAATATAACGGGGAAATCATTTTCCCATGGAAGCCATATTTTCCCTTGTTGGTGTTCAACATTCAACATAACGAAATGAAGCTTTCAAATTTGCAAGACATACATATAAAATAACAATTGTCTGCATGTGTATGTTGTTTATTAATACTTTATTGATACAGTTTTGACAGTTTTACATCGCTAACATATCAAACACGCCGCCGGATAACCGATTGCAAAAATCACTCTTCCATGTGTTACATTAAACAGATGGGGTTAAATTGCTATCCTCGTGAGAGGTATGGAGCGGGGTAGCAAATATGTTGTTATGCTAACGACGTACAGTGCAACCTCTCTGCAACAGCCACTCATGGGAACACGAAAAACTACTGGCTGTTGTAGAGAGGTGGCTGTTGTAGGGAGATTAATGCTGAATTAAATGTTGTCTCCGCCAAAATATGCTTTGAAAACATCTATGAATATTTTCCAATGGAAATGATTATAAAATGCTGTCAAAACATGTTTTTATAGAGAAAGAAGGCAATGCAACAGCAGACGAAAATTTTCGTGCTCAGCAGTCTAAGAGTTAGATACAGAGGATATCATCCATTTGAGATATAAAATAGCGGCTGTTATAGAGAGGGTGTTGTTGTAGAGAGGTGGCCGTTCGTGGAGGTTCGACTGAATATTGCGTGTGAGAAGCATGACGGCTGTATCATTGATTGAATGGCAAACAGTGTAGATCCTGATCAGATTGTGCGGATGCACATGCTGATTTGGATCTACGCTGGTCGTAAAAACTGATAAGCCCCATTCCTCCAGCCACAACAGTAATTTTTTAATTTTTTTTCGTTTCTGCGATGACGTAAAAACGAAGATGGAGAACTGTTTTCGTTTATTAGTTTCTACGTGGCATAAAATAACCTTGCAGTCTTCATAACCATACCTACTGTTTGTTTCACGAAATCTGCCCAAATATTGCGGCTATATAAACAATGCAAAAACAATATGTTTTCGATAATATTAAATTAAAACAAAATTTATGAATGAACCTTTTTTCGAATTTTAGAAATACTGGACCGATTTTCAAAATCTAACTTTCGTTTTCTTATTTCAGATCATTTCCAAGCTATCTAGCTATGTTTCGGAGTCAATTTCCAATTCGTTTTTATATCTCGTACAACTGCTCTTCTACAATCCAACCCACCCCCCCCCCCCCCCCCCCCCCCCCCCCCCCCCCACCATTAGATAAATCAATTTGTCGTTATATAATCAATAGTTGACCCAATTTCACTACATAAAAAGAAGGCTCATTCTTACATTTTAATATTGTCGAAACAAATATTGTTTTTGCATTGTTTATATTGCCGTCAAATTTGGGCAGGTGTCGTGAAACAGACAGTAACTTGTTTGCGGTAATGTAAACATTGCCAAAATATATACATATATTTTTCATTATTTTTTCTATTTAGCATAATTGTGGCTGTGACTGGATAAATGGGGCTTATGGGATTTGCGACCAGTGTAGATCCAGATCAGCCTGTCTGTACCCACACAGTCTGATCAGAAATTTCACTGTTCGCCATTCCATAAATGAAACACTCATCACGCCTGTAAATAAATAATAATGTACAGTCGAACCTCCCCGAACGGCCACCTCTCTACAACAACACCCTCTCTGTAACAGCCGCTATTTTAGATTCCCAAATGGATGATTTCCTCTATATTTAACCCATAGACTGCTGAGCATGAACATTGTCGTCTGTTGTTGCTTTGCATTCTTTCTCAATAAAAACATATCTTACTTTAAACAATATTTTATTCATCCAATACAAGTAATAAATGATAGATGATAACTAATGGGATTTGACCGAAAGCAGAACTTATCGCGGTCATCTCCCATTGAAAATGATTCTAAAATGCTGTCAAAGCATGTATTTGATGAGAATTGTCAAAGAAAATAAATAAACAGCGACGACAAATTTAATTTAGCATTAACCTCTCTACAACAGCCACCTCTCTACAACAGCCAGTTTTGCGTCTTCCCAATGGTGGCTGTTGTAGAGAGGTTGCACTGTATATTATATACTTTCTGTTCAACGCTATGCTGCAGACGAACCTTTCACTATTAAACACATTAAATCTAAACATATTTAAATGAAAGTAGTTTGCCATCAATAACAATAATTTCACCCTCCCCAAAAACAAAATTTGCATGCAGAAAACCCCAAAGCAAAAACTTGATTACACTCTTGCAAATTATTTGCACAGGTTTCGCTGTGAGAGAAAAACCCGTAATCAACTCCTTACAAATAATACACCGTGAAGAGAACACCCGTAATTGCGCGCCTGTTTTCTTGGAAATCACGAGCTTCCATGCA
>CM055275.1:90982832-90987832 GCA_029237695.1 Conchocele bisecta | reverse complement strand
CGTTTGAAAGCAAAAAAAAAAACACGGACCATTGTACACATTATATGCATACGGTGCGTACCTCATTGTTCACGTTGCCTTTCATTACAGGCTCATCGTTACACGTCCGCCTGAGTTAATCACTCCAGGATTATCGACGTTTCTGAACATCTATTTACAATACCAACTCGCAATCAAGCACTTTGTCTGTCTGAGTCTGATGCATAGCACAGCTGAGGCTCAGCCAATCAATCTTCTTGATTTCAAGCACATGCATAGTCAATGTGTATGATCACGTTGTACTAACAACAACAACACGTACCGATTCAAAGTCTGTAATCCTGTATAGTGTCCTCATTACGTAACGAAAGTTGATGAAATATGGCGCATCGAACGCGTCTTGTTAAGCTGCATTTGGTGGTCTCTGTATTTTCGCCCAAAATTATGTCGTTTTTGCGAATAATCGATTTCCGTGTCTCTCACACGGAAATCGATTCTTCGCAAAAACGACATAAGTCTGTGCCAAACTCCCTAGACCACCAAATGCAGCTCATGAAGACGCGTTTGCTGCGCGATGAAGACGCATTTACAGCAGTGATGATAATGATGTAGGTACGTCCGCCCGGCACCTGTGTTAACGTTTTTAAATGTCTCATACTATACAACTAATAAGTTGTTTATAATTCATGTATTCACTAGCTAACACATACATCCGCCGTGTTTATAATGCATGTATTCACTAGATCACACATGCATCCGCCGTGTTTATAATTCATGTATTCACTAGCTCACACATGCATCCGACGTGCTGACGGCAAAGGTCAAATGTGCGTTAAATATATGTTAAATATATGCTATGTTTATTTGCGATCATCTACATGCGGTTACGACCATTTGGCTTTTATTGCATGACATATGTAGGTGTTCTTACTTGGAACATTTAGTTACACTTTAGTGTTTGCTAAGTATTGAATGGTATTGATTCATTAGTATCTGTGTGATTTGGCTTAAGAAATAATGTGTCAGTTTTAGAACGCACCTGATTCATGGTATCGATGAGCAACATCCTTAAAACGCCGTTTCCGTGGCTCAATTTTCCGCTTACTGACGTTTTCCATTCGAGCGATGGATACACCTGCGCAGAGATCTGCTCAAGTGTGCTACAAGTTGTAACCAAATTATTTTGCTGAAACAATCGCACCGTTTATTGTGGACAACTGCTAGTTTTTCATATGTAGGAGCTGTTGTTACGCACAGGACTGTTTCGGCGCCGAGACTGACAACATACCCCAAGCCATGGCAACGGTTTTACAAAAATGCACAAAAGGTGCCATACAGTCATCATGATGTGTGGCTGTGACTGGAGAAATGGGGCAGGCAGGTTTGTTATGAACATATAAATATAGGGTTAACTGTACTGTAATTTTCAAAGCTGCGGCGTATATCAGAACATGATAGGTCGGAAAATCTATTTAATGGCGACGCGCATTAAACATGTTTTGCGACCAATCATTTTCTGATATACGCAGAAAATTTCAATGCGGTTAACCTATATCTAATGCACTCCTTTACTACTGGCGTAGGAATACATATTGAAATAAGTTGTGACCGTTCATCAACAATGATATATATGTAATGTATGGCCATCATCCAATCAGATTGAGTGATATTTATAGAATGCTTTAGAAAATTGAAATCATCTTCATCAATTGTGTGTTTGTGCATATAAACTGAATAAATACACATATTAGCAACAGCTGTGTCTACCCTGATATACCCAACACCACAATAACGTTATAAAATATGCGACGTCATTAATGTATATGTGACGTCGTTTAGGGTGAAAACAAGTACATACCCATAATACTTCACAACGTCATAAAATCAAAACAAAGCATCACATATGAAAAATAATTATCAGTATGTAAAGCGGATACATCGCATATGTTGTTACCATGGTTTCATCAACATATGAGACAGGGCCGATTTTGGCCATAAGTGACCTTTCCACACTGATAATAGAGCAGACCGTGGCCGAGGGATAACACCGTCGGACTACCACGCTGGCGACCCGGGTTCGATTCAGGGTTCAGTTCCAGGGCGTCAGTATTTCTGAGATACTTTGTATTTCCTGCTCTACTAGTCCTTTCGGATGGGGACCTTAAACGGCGGTCACGTGTATCATATTTGGAGGAGAGTCTGGGCACGTTAAAGAACCAGAGGGCACTATTCTAATAAGAGCTAGGCCCCCTGGGGCCGGTTTCCTCTGTATCCACCTCCTTCCTATCTCCCCTTCTTGGGAGACGACATGCAAGGTCATCGAGCCAGTGCCGTCGTTAAATCCAAGCATTTACATTTACCACACTGATATCAGGGGCGATAACCATGTTTACCGGTATTTATTTGTTTGATCTGCAATGATCATACTTTATAATCTGTTGAAAATATTATTATAAATAGCCTAAATAGTTAAAAAAAATAGCATGCCTCATTTGCATTTGAAAATAGCCTGATACCACCGTGAGTCACTATCAGTAAACTAAATATTACTAAATGATTATATCTGTATAGCGGGCACTCTTAACGTTTTGAACTGGTGGACGAGTGACACAATTACATGTGTCATTTAATCCGTCTCAATATACTATACATTTCAACGTGACCATGTTACTGAATGTAATCCATAGTTTTACACCGATTATACGTGACTAGACGAAGTTAACATGGTATACTCTTGTAAAATATACGTACATGTTACCATGGTGAATTTGTATATTATCTGATAATGCTGAATGTTGTTTTTTTGCGTTGAATTTAAATAGTCAATTTCGGATAAATAAATGTCGTTTATAATTTCACCGATGCTACAACATTGTACAATTGAATATCCTATGTATTACACATCCACGGCGGATGTATATACATGTACACATTTAGTCTATTTTTGAGATTATATCAATGAATTGTGATGTGCGCATAAATAATTATACAATGACCTGTTTTCCGGCGTTTTTTTTGTTACGTTGTGTGACGTCAAATGTGACGTTATGTAAACCTTTTTAAATCCAAATTACGCAGCTGCTTCTATGAGACAGATATATTTGAGTGCATGTTTGGAATGTGTCCAGTCATTAACATTCTAGATTATTCGAGGCCCTTTCCAAATTGTCAAATAACTTTATTTTTACTGTAATACAAATTAATCATTTTGCATGGCAGATCGTCGTTTCCAAGAAAACATGCACGCAATTACGGGTGTTCTCTTCACGGTGTATTATTTGTAAGGAGTGGATTACGGGATTTCTCTCGCAGCGAAACCCGTGCAAATAATTTGCAAGAGTGTAATAAATATAGTTATTAATCTGCAATGTATTGTGTATACATCAAAGTGATTGTTGTTTCCATGAAAAAGTTAAAATGAAAACTGGCATCAAAGTGTTTGCAAACCACTGGGTTATAAAATATAACTGAGTAGGAACATTTCTGTATTTGTTTGCTACTGATCTTGAAATTGATACGTATTTAGCACATTTGATGTCATAGAAACAAACCTGAGTGCATGGTGGTGTTGCCGAATAGTTTGCCCTCCCCAATGTATTTCTCACAACTCACAGGGGGTGAATATTTTGCCCCATCCCTTGCCCCACCCTCCTACTATTACAGTAGCGTTTGTGTTCCTCATGGGAAGGTGAAGTGAATGTGATCCACACAGTTTTTGCTGAAAACTTACTAGCCAATCAAGTCCCAGTTTTCCCGTTTAAAAATGGGTTTCTGTTTTTCTTATCAATTAAAAATGCCATTTTTTCATGACTAGCATTTCCTCTAAAAACTTTGCAAGCGCACTGAAACAAAAATGGCAAACCGGTTTCCATGAAGCTGTTGTGCATGTGTAGTGATAACAATTGTTAACTGTTTACGATGAAGCGCATGCGCAATGAAGAAAAACAGGGGAAACGCACAGAAACTACAAAAACTGGTGTTCTGGTAAACGTAGTGCAAGCGTGGGTCAAACCCAAACTCCACAACAAAAACACAGACACACCTGGGGACCGTTTCACTAAACTTCGTACGACTAATTTTAAAAATGTTCGTAAGTGCAAATTTAGAATCGTCTGGAAAATTCAATTGATGAATTTACATTTATTGAGCATAGGCTGCATATGCAGCCTATGCTCAATAAATGTAAATCCAATAATTGTTTGCAAGAAAACATTGTTAATTTGAACTTAACAGATTATCATTATTTTGGACTTACGAACATTTTAGTCGTACGATGTTTAGTGAAATGGGCCCCTGTATTTGTAATGTAGATTTAATTTAAGGTATTTCCACTCGTGTGGGGATCTGGCACTGCCAGCAGTGGTTGCGGTCTTTCAGAAAAATATAGGGTCAATGTGACGAAGTATTATTTCGCAGGGCGGAACAATTATTGGACAACAGGAACACACTTCTTACATGTATTAGTTTGCAGGATATGTAATATGGCAAGCCTTTTCAAAACAAGATATGACCTAACACTGTATCAGATGTATTGTATACAAATATCAACTAAAATAAAATAAATAAGATATATTAAATAAATTAATGACATAAGATAATAAATTTACGATAATTACAAACATTTAGTACATATTTTCTTAGTTAAAAGATGTATCATGATATAGTTATATAAACCTTTATAAGATATTTATATAGTATAATATATATATTTTAAACTGTGCATGAATACATAATAAAACTAGCTTGTAACTGTATCTACGAAACGTTAGTAGATAGGATAGGATCTCGTTACTACGAGGTAGCTATCTCCATCCCACGACATAGCATCTCGTTTCCACGACAGAATCGCCTTAACACGAGTTAGCCATCTCGTTAGCACGACACAGCATCTCGTTACCACGAGTTAATTATCTCTTCCCCACAACATATAATCTCGTTCGAACGTCAAATCAGCCAATACTTATCAGATATTATTCCCCCATCTTGAATTACGATGCTTCTATACCTTTAGGATGCATTGA